>OX377619.1:50846459-51091458 GCA_947397865.1 Polietes domitor
TATATCGTTTAAGGTCTATCATCGCTGCTTTGGCAAATGCGAGGGGATCTGTACACCGGATATGTATTCGTATCAGAAGCCCACATGCATCATGTGTCTGGAGTGCAAGGGTTGGTTTTCACCGCAAAAATTCGTTGGCCACGTCCATCGCAAAGTCGAGAATCGCACTTGTCATTGGGGCTTTGATTCGCGCAACTGGCATGACTATTTGCATGTCGCCCTGGATGTGGAGAATCGCGAGAAATATCAAAAGATTTTGGACGAACTGAAGGAGGTGGAGATTAAGGAACAGCAGAAAGCTCAGCAGGAGATTAATTATTTGAAAAGAAAGGTAAGCAAGTCCAGACATTTTATGTTTATATAAGTCAATAACGTGGAGGAAGGACCAATAATCTCAACTAGCAACTAAGCTCTGACCCTGACTTAGGACATTATTACTGAGTGAACATCTCTCTAAATAATAAGCAAGGTGTTAATCTCAAACGTGAAGTGTAAACTAAACATTTATAACTCATTTAGTCAAAATTGTGCAACCATCATAAAAGAATCATTTTTGAAAATTGTAATTCCTCTTAAATTAGAATTAAACTGAATTAGATTAAAATAGAATTCCGGTGGTATCATCTAAATTCGAAATAGGCTACGCGTTACGCATTTATCAAATAAACGACAAAAGTTTTATTTTGCGTCACATCCTTTTCGATTTGGCATAAATTCAATACAGCCAACACATGCGAGTAGGGCTTTTGTGCTTCGCGAGTTATGGATATAGTGTAAAACCTGGATTTTTTCCATAGGAAAATCGAACACAAATTTCTTTTGACGTACTTTTAATTGCTCACAAAAATGCAACTCTGTGTGTATTGCTCTAAAAGTGAAATAAACACAATAGAAAATTATTTTTAATGGAGTTTTACCGTTGGTATTGTGTTAAAAAAGAACATTTTATTAAAAATAATTGGTGTTCTGACATAGTTTGACCAGATTTTAAGAAAACGGCTGTTTGATTTGACAGCTGTTTGTTTACATTCGTTTTTTTGCAGAATGCACTATGGTCCCAAATCCATATTTTTGGCAGAAATTCAAAAAATTTAAATTGGAAATTGTTAAATTTGTATATATTTTCTTAATGGTAACACTCCCAGCTATCAAAAAAATGTATTGACGAAAACTAGGTGGCAACACTGCAAGCCTGAGAGGCATTTAAAGTTTGGCGCTGAAACAAGTGGGATTATTTCGGGTCTAAAGTAGTTATACAAAATACTTAAAATTAAGGCGTTAAAAGAAAATAATGAAGTGAATAATGAAGTAGTTGAAAAATTATATTTAACATTTTGTTATTACTGCAGTCTTTTCAGTTTTCTCACGTGTTGTAATTTTGTGGTTCGTAGTGAGCATAACCTATAATTGTCGTGGACCAAAAGTTATCTGTAGGACTCAACTTGACTCGAAGTGTAAATGTGAAAGTGTTCGTTTGTATTCGTTTCGATTGTGTGTAGTTTATGGTGGAATTAATATCTCGTCAGCATTTTTCGGTAAACTCCTACAATTGTCACTGTATTTTAGCACAATTTCGATTAGCTATAGTACACATATTTAATCATATCTCTGAATCAGATTTGGGTATGAGACCCATCAACATCTCATTTTAAAGGTATTGTAAGTACCTTTAAAATGGTATATAAAGTCATTCACTTTTCTGTACACATGTAGAAATTTTATATTATTTCCTGAAATAATTATTTAAATTGCAGTGTCAAGTAGAATATTTGTATGCTATATTTTGCTTTTGTAATAATGTTCAGAAAAACATTGTTCGTCAAAGCGAAATACGTTTCATTATTTTAGGCTTTCATAACATTTTGCTTTTGGTCACCCTGTACTATTACATGGTGATAATTATGTTGGTTATATATAATTATATAGGTTATATATATATATAGGTTATATATATTGAGTTTATATGGGAGGTGGTAGTGGGCGTGGTTCTATCGGTCCAATTTTATTTTTTAAGTATGTTATATCTAGCAAATGTACAAAATTACGAGATTGTATCTTCATTTTTCGACTTTATGCCATAAAAAATGGATTTGCGACCAGTGTGGAATGTAGGAAAATGTGTTGAAAAATTAATTTTAATTGAATTAGAAATCAGTTTAAAATAAACTGCACGAATATGGAATATTATTGGTAGAATTTTCTTTCATTTTTCGAGTTATTGAATGGTTTTTTAGGTGTAATAATAAAAAATAAAAAAATAGTGTAATAATAAAAAATAAAATAAAACCATTAAGGCAAAAAATATTGTTACTGGGAATTTATTATGCAAGTTTTTTTTTCATTGTGGTTCTTGAATTTATTAAATTGTGATTAAAAGCAGAACATAATTTGAAGAAGATTCAAAAATCGGGCATTCATTAAAAATTGCTGTGTTCAAAGAAAAATTATTTTATTTACTTTTACTTGTATCGCAAAAAGTATCTAATTGCATATTTTAAAAATAAAAGTGACTGCGATCACTATTTTTTGAAATTTTAAAAAATCGTTCTAAATCGTTCTTCTAAGTTTTTTTTTAATTAGTAATTCAATTTATTCATTAGATATATTTACACTGAAATGTTTTGCCCCAGCGCCTTACATTGGGGCAAGTTGACAAGATAAATTCATTAAATTTACATATTTATGTATGTACAATAATATTCACAATATATACAGCAATCAAAATTGCAAGAGAAGCATTCTCAATTCACGCAATAAATGTGATTTAAGATTTGTCTTAGATAATGAAATTCTGGATACATTATTTAAAGCTTGGGGAAGATGGTTGAATTCAAAGCAACCATTGTGTTCTATTCTTTGTTTAGTTATTTCAAGACGACATCTATTAATTCTCAAATTTGTTCTATTTCTCGTCTGGAAAACGGTTTGATTAGTATGAAATGCAATCGCATGCGGACAAAGGTTTCTAACTGATTTAAACATATACATGAGCAGTTGCATTTTATATAATCCATGTACCGGTAAAATTTTGGAGACATCTCCATACAACGCAAGAGTTGAATAAGTACGAGGGAGGTTATAGACGATTTTAAGTGCCTTGTTTTGGATTACTCAGTTGTACACTTTTCTTATAAGCATACACCATTGGTATATAATTGAGATGACTTTGGACTAATGAATTGTAAATGAGCAGCTTTGTTTTAATATCAAACTTATTTTTAAATTTGTACAAAATTTCAATGGCTGGTGCTACTTTAGCTTTTAAATCTTGTATATGGAAGTTCCATGATAAGTTGTTTTGCAAATGAATTCCCAAATATTTTAACGACCGGGATTCATAAACTTGAGTTCCTCCAATGTTAATATTGAAGGGATTATCATTTTCAGAGCAATGAGGACGGAAACGTATTATTTTTGATTTGTCATTGTTCAGCACAAGCTTGTTCAATCTGCAGTATTCCAATATGGCTGAATGCATGGCATGTTCCATCTGAGACTTTAATACAATACCATGATTATAAGGATAAAATAGAGAAATATCATCAGCATACATAACAAGTTTCCCATACAGTTTGAGCCTGGAGATATCGTTCAAATATATTGTGAAAAATAATGGGCCCAAAACGCTACATTGAGGTACACCGTGTTCGACATTGCCAGTTTCACCTTTAGCTTCATCAATTTTAACAAATTGTCTTCTGTTTCTTATGTAGCTCTCCAACAGAGAGAACTACCCTGAATGCCATAGTATGTCAGTTTTTCGAGCAGGATATCATGATCGACCAAATCAAAAGCTTTCGAAAAGTCGTAAAATGCAGCACCAACTCCACCAAATTTATCATCCAAGCCTTCACAAATTAAATTAATAACGTTTACGACAGCTTCTTTAGTTCCACTCCCCTTTTTAAAGCCAAATTGCAATCCATATAACTGATTTGTTTCATTAAGATAATTGGAAAGTTGTTTATGCATAAGTTTTTCAAAAAATTTATCAATCAACGGCAGTAAAGCAATTGGCCTGTAGCCTGAGGGTTTTTGTGAATTGCTACTTTTGGGTATTGGGATTACTTGAGCAATTTTGAGTACTTCTGGGAAAGTGGTCGTACGAATCACATCATTAAATATATCTACCAGATGTGTGCTTATGAGCTCTTTGCATCAAATAATAGCTTTGCTCCTGCACTTTTGTTGAATTTGAGACTCGTTATTAATTCAATAACTTCCTCATAATTAGTACAACTAAAAACAAACATAGATCTGGACTGAACAAGGGTATTGAGCTTATTACATGTATCATCTTGACAGCGTTGTATTCGATCCTTTAACAATTTGGGAACATTCAGAAAATAAGCATTGTTTATTTATAAAGAGTAATAAAAACAATAAAAAGCGAACACCTTACTTCTGTGACCCCATACGAAAAATTCGTTCCCACTCACTTGTGAAAATGTCATTTTTAAAATGTTGTTACTGCAACTTTTTTGGAAGTTGTTCCAAATGCGGAAAAGAAATTGAAAATTAAAATGTGTTTCCTGTGGAATTACCTCTAGTTTTTGGATTTGCGTTCTGCTACCACCAACTCTAGGCCACAACAGCGATATTGATTTCTTTGGAGAATTGAGCTCCATATCCAGTCTTGTTGTGAGTAAATATTTCGCTATTTGTTTCCTTGCATTCGTTTTGATTTAAAAAAAAATCAAATATTAATGAAAAAGACTCGCTGATACTCATTCACCTGCTTTGGTGGAAGATTTTTTGCATATTTTTATTCTTAATATACATAATGTTGAGATTTGTCCTTACGCATTTGCATTTTTGTAAATTAAAAAATGATTTCTTTAATTTAATGAAATGTTGTATCAATGAAGCTCTACGTTGACCCAAAAACAATGACTGGTTTCATTTGTTTCATAATGTAATTTGATTGGGGGAATGAATCTTTTTCTTTCAGTGTAAGAGTGGCAAGTGATGTCTTCATAATTGAGAGCTTTTGGCGCTTATTGATCTAACCTACCACAAGAGTTTAGAGCCTACCTAAATGCCAATCGCATTGGCATTTTTATATAAAATTCTGATCCCAAATATAAAAATATAAAATTTGTTTTTTCCATGTACCACAACACCCACAAAAGTCATTCGCCAGCGTTACATGCTCCTTAAGAGATCATTAAAATATTTGTTAATATTATAGTTTTCTTTCTAAATTTCTACACACTTCCTTCGATGTTTGCTTGTGTCCAAACATCAAACAAACGACCACAACCATGACAATATATATATATATATATGTTGTCAGTTGAAGAAATATCATCAAGATTTAATAACAATTAAATCGATTTTTTATGATCATCACATATTTACGACTTAATTGAGTTAATGTTATTAATGGCACCTTATATGGGCGACATTGGGGTTTGCCTGTCAAACAGACAGAACAGAAGGCAACACACACACGCACACACACACATGTCGATGTTGTTGAACGGTTGGCTGGATGGTTGGCTGAATTGATTTAACGACAGCCAAGGAAACGGGGAACCCACCCATCCCCAAGGGGGGTAAGGGGGGCCTATAGTAACCATAAAGATGACGACGACGACGACAACTACAACTACTGTCTGATCACAAAGTCTGTTTGTCTGATGGGCCGACAGACAGTGAATGAGACCTCATCAATAACGATAGAAATTTTAAATGAAGTGAAAATGCTAGTAGACTGGAGACTAGACGATACGTTGTGATACAACACGACACATCACCTCACACATGAGCCATCATCATCATTTGTATCGCATAACATCTGTTTGATGAACATTAGGGCGTATTAATTAATGATCCACAAATTGGTGTTCGGAAAAATACATTTGAAGGCAACTGCAAAAGATTTATTTTTTTTGAAAAAAAAAAAAAAAATAAAAATATAATTTTTTCTTAGTTCTTTGCACTGTTTCTAGGTGAATGTGAAATTGGCGATATTTGTAGCCATCATAAGTACTTTCAAGCGAGTGTAATGGAATTTATATTTGCAAAATGAGAGTAGAAATATTTTCGACGAAAATTGGATTTTTAGACAAAAAAAAAATAAAACAAAAATTATCCATGTTTTTTCGAGTTTTTTCAAAAGCCAAAATACATACCTATTTATTAATGAACCACTGCAAAAAGAATTTAAAGCCAATGTCGCTGACGTAAAGGCAAATATCTTAAATTTGCACAAAAAATTAAGATATTACATTGTCGTAATGAAAATCTTTCATTGATGCTTTGTATAGAACTTTTACATATATAAAGTTTTCCTCGTTAGAATTCGCTAGCTGTTAAAAAATACATAAACAATTTAAAATAAATTTTTTTCATAACAAAATTTAAGTAAATTTAAAAAAAAATTATAAATAAAGTTTTTTTATAAACAATTTTTTTATTTATAAAATTTTTACATAAAAATATTTAAGTAAATTTTTTTCATAAAAAATTTTAAGTAAATTTTTTTCATAAAAAGTTTTAAGTAAATTTTTTTCATAAAAAATTTTAAACAAATTTTTTTCATAACAAATTTCAAGTAATTTTTTTTTTATAAAAAATTTAAGTAATTTTTTTTCATAAAAAATTTTAAGGAAATTTTTTCATAAAAAATGTTAAGGACATTTTTTTCATAAAAAATGTTAAGGAAATTTTTCTCATAAAAAATTTTAGGTAAATTTTTTTCATAAAAAATTTTAAGTAAATTTTTTCATAAGAAATTTAAGTAAATTTTTTCATAAGAAATTTAAGTAAATTTTTTTTCATAAAAATTTTCAAGTAAATTTTTTTCATAAAAATTTTCAAGTAAATTTTTTTCATAAAAATTTTCAAGTAAATTTTTTTCATAAAAAAATTTAAGTAAAAAATTTTAAGTAAATTTTTTCATAAAAAATTTTAAGTAATTTTTTTTTCATAAAAAATTTTAAGTAAATTTTTTTCATAAGCAATTTTAAGTAAATTTTCTTTCATAAACAATTTTAAGTAAATTTTTTCATAAAATATTTCAAGTACATTTTTTTCATAAAAAATTTTAAGTAATTTTTTTTCATAAAAAATTTTAAGTAATTTTTTTCATAAAAAATTTTAAGTAAATTTTTTTCATAAAAAATTTTAAGTAATTTTTTTCATAAAAAATTTTAAGTAAATTTTTTTCAAAAAAAATTTTAAGTAATTTTTTTCATAAAAAATTTTAAGTAATTTTTTTTCATAAAGAATTTTAAGTAATTTTTTTCATAAAAAAATTTAAGAAAAAATTTTTCATAAAGAATTTTAAGTAAATTTTTTTCATAAAAAAAATTAAGGAATTTTTTTTTATTAAATATTTTAAACATTTTTTTTATAAAAAATTTTAAACAAATTTTTTCATAAAAAATTTTAAACAAATTTTTTTCATAAAAAATTGTAAACAATTTTTTTTTTCATAAAAAATTTTAAGTAATTATTTTTTCATAAAAAAATGTAAACAAATTTTTTTCGAAAAAAAATTAAATAAAATGTTTCCAATATTTTTTGATATCGAGTTTAGATTGTCGAAATACATTAGCATTTTTTTTATAAACATTTTTAAATAAATTTGTATACAACTGATAACATCATGTTATAAATAAAATAAAATGTCTCCAATATTTTTTGATATCGAGTTTAGAATGTCGAAATACATTAGCAAATTTTTTTCATAAAAATTTGTATACAACTGATAACATCATGTTAACGCAAGCACTCCATACAAGGATCACTGATGATTTGTGCCTGTTCTCCTCCTTTCCATTACCAAAACAAAGATTTCCTTCTTAAGAAGAAATTATTTGATCGAATAGTTGAAATTCGAATGTAATACATTCAAAACTATATAGAAAATCAATCAATCGATCACTAATCAACATACAAAACCTAATAATAATTATTATGTTTTTTTTCACAAAAAAATTTAAATAAAAATTTTTTCGTAAAAAATAAAATAAAAATATAATTTTCGAGTTTAGAAAGCCTAAATACATAAGAAAATATATTATACACGTCCCTTCGATTTTTTTCTTTTGCATTCACACTCAAGTTGTCAAAAACTAAATCACTATCTTAGTATCAACTCCACCCTATGGTGTTGGTTGGTTATACACCATTAGGCGTCTGTCTCGGATCCTCGGCTTTGAACCGCATTCACAGTATTTTTTTGCATTGAACCACATAACGAATTGCCTGGCGAACGCGAGCTCTAAATTGTCATTTGGGTGTATTCAATTGACAATTCGTGTTGCTGACAACGTTTTTGCTGTTGTTGTTGTCATGTGTGTTGTTACAAATGCTGTTGTTAATTTAATCGCTGGCTTAATTATTCAATACGATTTGATTGTTTAAATATGTACATACATTCCACACCAACTCAGATCAAAATCACATTCAGAATTGTTAGCAAATTATCAAAATTTAACGATATAATAAACACAGCAGAGGGTGTGTTTTTTTGTATCAAGCTAGCGATTTTAAGTGAATAGTTAGCTATTATAAAATAGCAAGAAACAACTGTTAAAAAATTTAAAAATCTATAGGTCTTGTTTTGGCGCCTATCGCTGGCCTATATATTTATTTGCCTTGTGCGAATAGATAGGAGCATTTTATATGATAATCTCCATCACAGCTTAAAATCGTTCTAATGGAATGTTCGGATTTGCACTCGAAATCCACTCAAAACGGATTTCGCCTGTTAAACAAAATATGAAAAGAAGAAATTCAGAAAAAGAATTTAGAAATCCGAACGTTCTTGCACAGCATAGGCAAGCGCTGCAAGAAAAATATGTCTGGAGCCGAATTTCTGCAAAATATTGACAATTTTACATTTTTATTTGGCCTGTACAAGTCCATATATATTCGGGCGGGTTGATTTGTATGGATGAAAAAAAAATAAAAATCGTATAGCAAAAACGTAATCTACATTTAATTCTAAGCAAATTATCCGAAGAAACCATGGTTCTAAAATCTAACCCTAATCCGCGCCTCTCGACTTGAAAATTTTCACTTGATTGAATCTTTTTTAATGAAAAAAATTTTGAGTGTAGAAAAAATATAAAGTGCAAAAGAACTACAATTTGATTCAGAAAGTTCGATTTCTTTTTGGAAAAAGCTACTTTTTCTAACATTTATTCTTTTTGGCAAAGGCGGGCATATATATTTTCAAGTCGAGAGGCGCGGATTAGTATTTAGTTTTAGATACATGGTTTCTTCGGAGGATTTTTCTTAGTCTTTTATGTAGTTTACGTTTTTGCTATACGATACATACAGTGGTGGCCACGAATTTAGCACAGTCACCAAATGTAACTTTAGAAATCAAATATTTCAACTTCTTTTATGTTTTTTGCCCGGTATTTTTTCTAATATATTATCTACGATAAGATGACAATTTAACGTTATTTTTGTTCGGTTCTTATGTTGCATTTTAGTTTTATGCAATCTAAAGTACAAATAATACGAAAAGTGTTTGGACAGTAATTTAGCACAAATTAAAAAAGCTTTAATCAAACCGGAAAAAAAAACTGAAATAACCAATACATTTTATTACAAACTTAATATTTGTTTGGATAACCACTATTTTGAGTAATAGCTGTACATCTTCTGGACATACTCTCCACTAGAGACATAAAACGCTCCACTGGAATAGCTTATCAGGAATTTTGAGTTTCATTCAAGAAATTTGGGTTTTATTGCTATAATATGTTGTTAAAGACCATTCCATAGATTCTCAATAGGATTGAGATCCGGTGACTGTGGTGCAACATTTTTAAAAATCTATTCTGTTCAGCTCCAAACAGCTCTTCACTGGCGTTAAGTATGTTTTGGTTGGTTGTCGTGCATAAAACGCCACTTAATTGGCATGTTTTTATCTGAATATGTTATCATAGTATCAACTAGTAGATTTTTGTAAATATAGTGATCCATTACGTGCATCGATTTTGTGTATCGGACTAACGCCGTGTCCAGAAAACGCAGTATACACCGTCAGATTTTCCCCAACAAGCTTTACCGTCTCATATTTGTACTTCGGGTTGTGCTGCATGTTTGGAGGGCACAACTCGTATTGTTTTCTATTAGATCCGAACCGACATGTGTTCGATTCGCCAATCCAGGCGATATCTTCCCAAAAATCTTGGATTTTTCTAAATGCTCCTGAGCAAATGAAATTTGACACTGTAAGCCATTTGTTGATAGGTGTGGCTTATGTTGAACAATGCTTCCAAATATTTTTTTCATTGGTTCTTCTTCTTATGGTTCTTGAGGAAATGCTAATGTCAAACTTGGCCGAAAGGTCTCTCTGAATCACAGTTAAGCTTTAAAATGGATCTATAAATTAAAAATTCCGATTTTTCCCGGCGTAGGACATTGTGCGACATTTTTGAAGCTCTCATAAGTGTCAATATGGCTTAGTATATTGCACACAATCTGTCTGGATCAATTTAGAATGATTGTAATATCCCCAGAGGTACTTCCACTGTCGTCCAATTGCATAATAACCTGACGCTGCGCCTCAATGCACCATTTTCCTTTAGCAATGTCTAATTATAAATTTTGTTAAATAATAACTTCAGTTTGAGTAAAAAATACCCATACATACCAATTTAAACGCAAAAAGAGACAGAAAATATATTTGTGTCCAGCCCAGATTATGGATTACATGCAAAAACATGAGAGTGCAAAGACACAGAAGAATACGAAAAAAATATTGGGCTTACTGATCATACGATAAGCAACACTAAAAAACATATATTTTGCGCAGAGTTCATTATCACAACAAATAATTTGCTATTATAAACAACACATGTGAAGTGTGCTAAACTCGTGGCCACCACTGTATATATATCCTTTATTTATTTAATATATACACATAGAAACATGGAAATATAAAAAATATCGTTCATAGGACGATATCGTTTCTGTAATAGTGATTTTGTGAGTGAGTGGATTATTAGCCCCTAGTAAAACCTATTTTTACGAGGGTACCGTGTGGTGTGGATGTAGTGTTCAGAGGTAAAGTTTTGACAGCAACTCCTAGTTTCTGAGACGCACAGAGGCCATTCAGGTATCACTGAGACCCATTCTCTCCTCCTTTCTCAGCCGGGCTTGGAACCAGCTATGGCGGAATTATACAAAGCCTTATAAACATAATTGATTTTTTCCTTTTTACAGGACTTTAATTTTCAAAGGTTATGGATGTTTCATTAATTTATTACGTAGTTTTACTAGTCATATAAATATGATATGGGCAGAGAGATAAGGAGAAGAATATCTGTTGAAAATTCTTTAAATAACATGCTTCTATCTGGATTAGTTTAACATTAACAACCATTTCAAGTTTTCTCCCTTAGTTTATTCATGTTTTACTTTTTAGAGGAAAAAGCTTAAAATGATTGTCAATGCTAAACGAATACAGCTAGAAGCATGAAATTTAAAGTATTTTTAACTGATATTCTTCTCTTTCATTTGATACCCTTATCGCTTTTGCATGGCACCCATACCCATTTTGCTTTTGTAACCTTTGGAAATTAAAAGTCCAGTAAAAAGGAGAAAACACCACGAAATGAAATGAAGTGAGAACACAGTTTTTCTATAAACGATGCCTAGTTTCATGTGTATATGGTATTTTTCAGGTACTGTAGCTCGGAGTAATGTATTAGTACATTAGGGTGGCAATACTTTTTCTATAATAACAAAACGAAAATAAGATAATAAGGGTCCACTTTTGTTAACAAATAACAGAAAAGTGCATTGAGGCATACTGATTCATAAAATCAGCATTCACAACTTTTTATGGAAATTTTTTTTCTAAAAGACCAATTTGTTGTACTCTCGTTTTGGAAATATAAATCCGATCGCACTCTTTTATATTATCAATTAAAGGATGGCTAAAAGATTGTGAATTTCAGTTTCATATATAAACAGTCTTAAAAAAACTGATTTTTTTTCGAAAAAAAAAGATATTTTTTGCTGAAAAACAACATAAAATATAGAAAAAATATTTTATTTTTCAATAGCTAACATTAGAAACAAGAAAACAATGTCCACATGTAAAAGATCTCTGGATAAATGTAGATGTTTTGTTTGTTAACCGCAAACGATTTTTCCCTTAAGTCCTGATTTTCTAAATTTGTGTTTAAATACCGCGAAAAGGCCTTTGTAAATTAAAAAAGAAAATTTAGTTTTATTTTACAATAGACAGGATGTTATTGAAGAAAACAAGGCCTTTTTGAAGAAATTCTATGAATAACTGTAGAAGTTATGGCTCTTATTATAAAAGTCGTGCTACATTTGTACAAAGATTGTCTTTAAATTGGTACTGTTTTCTTCTTTAAGATGCCTGATATTACAAACTAAAGTAAACGTGCATTGTTTTCTAATTTGTAAATTGTTTTTTTACGCTATTTGTAAAAATTTTATTTTTTGTGTTGTCATTTATTTTGGTTCAAGACCAAAGGTTGTGCTGAAGTCTTCAGCAGAACCCAAAATTAGCAAAAAGGCAAAGTGAGACCTTTATTGTTGCAGCTAAAAGATGACTGCGCAGTTTCGATGGGCGTTACCCCATCTCGTCAGCACTTTCGCAACGAATGTATGTCTTTGACTTAAATCAGGGTTCATATTAGTACCAGCGGTCATATATGACAAATGAGAAGCGCTGATAAACAAAATATTCCACCGAACTAAGTCGACACACTAAAAGTCACACTTTGCCAATTCAATGTTATGGATGTGCTCGCAATAATGCAAAGATTGTTGTTGTACGGTATGTCCCGTCTTCACTGTACCTCGTGTGTATTGTTGTTGTTTGTATGTATAGCTGGTCTGTTATGTTGTATGTGTTGTCATTTATTTTGGTTCAAGACCAAAGGTTGTGCTGAAGTCTTCAGCAGAACCCAATATTAGCAAAAAGGCAAAGTGAGATTTTTAGTGTGTCGACTTAGTTCGGTGGAATATTATTTTTTAAAAAAATTAAAAAATCATGATTCTTTTGAGTCTACAAAGAGTGTCCTATTTTCTACATTTATCCATAGATCATTTACATATTGACGTTGTTTTCAGCATTAGAAAGTTTGCTATTAAAAATAGAAATAAATATTTTTTATAATTTTATTTCGTGCCAGGAAAAAAGTTATTTTTTCGACGTTACCAATGTGAAGGATACAATCGTGTGCACTGAGTGTCATTCTCTCACATCAAGCCTTGTAATTACCAGATACATTTTATTTAGGTCTTTCTGAGTGACGACTCACACAGCCAGACTGACTGGCTGGCTGGCTGGTTGGTGGTCGCCGTACTCATGTAATACCACTTTGTCACCATTTGCACAGACACACAAACACACACACACGATTAGAAATTACATGTCTTTCCGCTTACAATGTATCGTTGCGGCGCGCCAAACATGCAAATGGGCTGTTTTCTTTGCGTGTTTTTGTGTTTCCTTCACTTGCATCTTTATATCTGGGTGTAAATGCAAGTTTCGCTGCTATCGGCCATCGGCGACAAAGACAGGGTGCACAGTAGGGCGTAACTCAAAAAAAAGTTCGCCGTACACCTTTGAATATGAAGTATTGTTGAAAGGTAGTTTCAAAAAAAATTTTTTATTTTTTATGCCGAACGTAGGGGTCGCGCTTTTACATTTTTCTATATAACTTCTGCATTTATAAACGGATTTTAAAGTGTGATACATCGATGTTTTTGTCTCGACGAGGTTTTGTCTTTGAAGTCATTGAGCTCAAGCACCCCCTTCTGGTACTTACCCATCATATCTCAGTTGCTACTACCCTAATGTACCACTCTAATATCAGAAAATTAAAGCTCGCATAAAATCATGAATCATGCTTGAGCTCAATGACTTCAAAGACAAAAAAATCGGCCTCGTCGAGACAGAAACATCGATGTATCACACTTTAAAATCCGTTTATAAATGCAGAAGTTATATAGAAAAATGTAAAAGCGCGACCCCTACGTTCGGCATAAAAAATAAAAATTTTTTTTTTGAAACTAGCTTTCAATAATACTTCATATTCGAAGGTGTACGGCGAACTTTTTTTTTACTTGTAACCTGGTACGCTCTAGTGCACAGTGTTGAGGATAATAGCATTAGAATCCCCTCTAGGAAAAAAAATCAATATCAATCAATGCAATTAAACCAAAAGACGAAAAAGGGATATTTTAAAATGAAAACTAAAAATAATACGGACAATGACTCTTGCCATTTCTGTAAAATTGTTTCGAAAATCCTGGAGTTATAATGCTGCGGTTGATTTTTGGCTCAATGGACATGCTAATAAGCAAAATTGACGCATTTGGTGCGAATAGACTGGCTGTGCGGTGTGCTTTATGGAATCTGTTGAATCGTTGGTATTTCTTTCTTGTTTAAAATCAATTTAATGCTTCTCCGCATTAATCTTCATTTTGGGCAGCTCTTAGCCCACAGTGCGACTATGGCGATGACTGTTCGAGTGCTCTTATTTAGCATTTGTTTTCTTCTGAGCACAACACCACTCCTCATACGACGCTTGGGTTAGTTACGTTTCCTTTCAGACTGTCTGTCCATTCATCCATCCGTCCGTTCGTCCGTCTGTCTGTCCATTCATCTGTCTGTCGGTCTAGTTACCCGTCCGTCCGTCCTTTGCTCCGTCTGCCGGTGTGACTTGTCTTGTATCCGTTCATATACATCTGAGTGTGTCTGTGTTTGTGTGGCGCATAAATGAAACCGTGATATGAGTTTTTCTTTTTTGTTTTTCTTGTTGTTGTTGTTGTTTGTTCTTCTACTATGAACATTTTGTTGCTGTTGTTGGATTTTCGCCATATTTGCTCATTGACCCCAAAAGGTGAAACTAAATTGTTGTCGTTTACAACAATATGTATAATGTTGTTGTCGTCCGTAGTTGTTGTTGCTGTCGTATATTTTTCGAACTGAAACATGTTGGTTGTTGCTGTTTTATTGTTTTTCATTGTTTCCATTTTAAATGTCTCGCAGATTGTCTGTCGCAGTTATGGCATTTCCTTTCCTCTCCCCCTCCCCAACCTATTCCACTACTCTCCTCAGAATAGTTGAATTGTTTTTTGGAAATTTTCCTATAAAACTGAGAATTGTTTTGTTTGAAAAAATATTGGGTTTTGTTGTTTTAGCTGCTGTTGCTAAGTGGAAAATTATCTTGATTACTCGTGCGTTGCGATATTCGGAAGCGAATTTGCGAAATGGGCTTGAATTTGGTTTTGAAAACAAAAAAACCTTTTGTGAATTTTTTTCTTATAATATATTTCTTTTATACGTTTACCTAGTTGGCAACACTGTTCAGTTATCTTTAATCTTGTTCACAAGAGTCACTGGACACGTTAAGGTTAATAGAATTTTAAAAGTTTTGTTAAATTATTTATGCTAAATTACAATGAGTCACATTATGCCTTCCAGCGTTAATACTAGACGCTTACGAGGGCTGTAAACAGGCACATAAATATACCAACCAGCCAATATAGAATGAGCCAATGACTTTTGATCTTCCCAGATAGTCTTAGAGTGAATTTAAACTCAAGCTCAGAACTTTGAGTTGGGCAAAAGGAGGGGAAATTTTGAATAGAATTTTTAAAATTTATACGATTTCTTTGAAATTTCTAGAAAATTAACAGAAAAGAAATATCTTTTCGCCAGAAACCGATTTAAATCATAAAAATAATAATTCTTCAATACTTATAATTCAGGTTGAATGCACTTTGTCAACACTTTACAGCCGTAGGCCGCATTGCTGTTGACGTCTTCTCTCTCTTCCACACACTCATCTATGACTAGGATAGACTGGCTTGTCGTGGCAGTCAGTTTTACGCCTCTCATCCAACAGCCAACCTGTGTGGTTCATGAAACATTTTTTTGCGGAAGCCTTCAATTAATCAATTGCAATCAATTCTTGAACAATTTCAGTCTTTCCAGTGACCTCTTATAGACTTATCGAGAAGAGAACATCGGCTCTCCCAAGCTCTCAATATCCTCTTCGTCCTCCAGCTGCTACAAAATTCATTTGACCCTACTCGCAGCCTCTGGGCCAGTTTCTGTTGCCTGTCAATACTAGAATCAACTCTGTGACAACTGAAATATTTCCACAAAAGTCATTTGACCCGATACCTAGCCATTGAATATGTCCGAAATAAGTGAAAGAAGGTAGATTGACCTCTTGTAGTCATAGTCGGTCAGATAGAGTACATTCTCGAAATTCTCAACTTCAGCCTGCTCCTCGGGCACGTGTCCTTGTGAAGCTCTCAATAGCTCATATATATATATTCCTTTTTAACTCTTATGAGGAGCATAGAGCCACAACAAAATTATTATGTCTAAGGACAGTCTCTTAATTGCACTCCAGTTCAATCCAGTTCATTCCGTTTTTTTTCAATTTCCTTTTCGAGTTGTCTTCTCCAAGTATGCGCCGGACGAGCTCTTCTGCGGCTGCCCTGTGGATTCCATTCAATGGCTTGTCTAGCGATGTCATTTGGGGCCACAACAAAATTATTATATCTAATGACAGGTTCTTAATTTCACTCCAGTTCATTCCGGTTTTTTTTTCAATTTCCTTTTCGAGTTGTCTTCTCCAAGTATGCGCCGGACGAGCTCTTTTGCGGCTGTCCTGTGGATTCCATTCAATGGCCTGTCTAGCGATGTCATTTGGGGCCTTCCTTAGAGTGTGGCCTATCCACTTCCATTTCCGTTTCATAACATTCACATGTATTGGCTCATAGCTTCTACAAAAGTCGTTTGAATTGATGGCCATCAATTTAAATGTTGCCATTGACCTCTTCTAACCTTTAAGGTAGACACTCTCAAGCTCCTACTCGTCCACACAGCTTCCACAGAAGTCATTTCACCCGATGTCTAGCCTTTCGAAAAGTGTGCCTATAAAGCAGTACCCTGTCAGACAATTGAATTCTTTCCAACTGATAAGATAAAGAAAGATAGATAGCACGTCAATCTCTAACTCTTCTTCGACAAGCTCCCATTCTGCCACACAGCTTTCATCAAAGTCTTGTGACCCGATGGCTAGCTTTTGGACATGTTTGCCCTGTTAGACAATTGAAATCTTTCCAAGTTGCTTGCCCTCTTCTGACCGATAGAGATAGAGAGCACGACGACGAAATTCTCAACCTTATGTTATGTGAAAGAAGGTAGCTCTTCATATCACACTTTGGTCGGATCATCTTCAAAACTCTGCATTTGTGTAGGTCTGCTCCAGTGCTTTCCACCTAAACTGTAGCTTCAATATCGATAGGGCTCGTTGCTAATCTGGCAAGGTCGTCTGCTTTACATATAGTTTCCTGGAATGTGACTGCCCTGGTTAGTCTTTGGTTATTTCCATCGGACGGATCTTCAGTCACATCAAAGAGATAGAATTCTCTAGTATCAATTATTTGTGTTCTGTAGATGCTCAGTTGGAATATTTTCTTTAGCCTTTTCAGCGGATCACGCCATTTCTCTCAGACATCTCCAACGATACAAAGTGGACGAATTCTCTCGTGTAGGCGCTGAGGCGCGCTATTTTCTTTAGCCTTCTCAGTAGATGAAGTGCAACGTCTTATCCACGCCATTTATGGTCAGTTTTTGGTTATTTCCATCGGCTGGATCTTCAACCTCAAGTTATCAAATACATTCCTTAAACAACTCGAAAGGAAAAAGTGTAAAATTCTGGCTTATCGTCTAAGTTTGTACTCATTGAAAGGAACTCTTTATCTATCTTAACTCATAACCACCGGTGACATTTTTGCCGCACGAAATATCGCATCCGAATTCTCAAATTAGTTGGTGTATCTTTTTGATCATCTCCTTTCAATTCTCAAGTCTTTGTTGTGGAGTTTAATTCTCCTACTGCTCTATATTCATCCTAATGATTAGACGCTACTAATCTTTCCTTTCATCTTCCCGGTATTGTTACAACACAGTCCGTTGACATAGGCATTATTGCCGAACGAAATTTATATATATTTTATCCGAATTCTCAAAATAGTTGGTGTATATTTTTGATCATCTCCTTTCTATTCGCAAGTCTTTGTTGTGGAGTTTAATTCTCCTACCGCTCTATATTCATCCTACTACTAATCTTTCCTTTCATCTTCCCGGTATTGCTACAACACAGTCCGTTGACATAGGCTTAATCGAGGCCTGGAGTTCTCCATTATTTCTTTCAGTGTCGAAGAAGAAGTTGCTCTAGGAGCTTTAGTTACAACATTTCTGGCTTGATAACAAGGCTATGTTTTGTGGGCATATCTGAGTTGATCTTCTGATATTCCTCCAGACAGATGACTGTTGTTACTGGAAAATGGCTGCCAATGTGGATTGAGAGCATACTTCAGAGTAATATTGAGATAGGAAGTAATTGATAGTCCCGCTACAGACTATATTCTCCCAGTGACAACCTCTTCTTTCTGCGATACAAAGAATGATTGCAAGTATATGTCGCCCAATGGTGGTTAGTATTCAATATGTAATGGCGCCCAATCCTGTAAATCCAGCGAATCAGATAATAAATTCCAATCTAGCCAGTTTCGCTGTATTTACAACATTGAAAATTTTACCTCTTGTTGTCGAAAGTACATTTCGACGATATAAAGAATGATTACACGTTTCTGACGTCATATATTTAATGGCGACCAACGTTGGTTAATATATACGTAATGGCGGCCAATGTGGGTTACTATCAGGATATTGTGCTCAATTGAATTCCTTGATGAGGTGGGAACTAATGAACCGTTTCATTGAAGACCATATCTCTCCAATCATAATAAATTCCAATCAAGTTTTTAATAGATCTAGTCGGTATTTAATGGCGACCAACGTTGGTTACGAGTTGTTTTATTGCTCACAATTGAATTCTTTGGCGATGTGGGAACTAATTGAAAACTCATTGAAAACCATACCTCTCCAATAATAATAAATTACAATTTCGTTGGATTTGGACGATACCAAAAATGATTTCTGGCGCCCAACGTCGGTTAATATACCTGTAATGGCGGCCAATGTTGGTTTCTTGCCCACTTCATCCTTATCATGTATGGTATTGAATTCTTTGGCGAGGTGGAATCTAATGACCCGTCTCATTGAAGACCATATCGCTCTAGTATCGACATCTTATTTCGGCATTCTCTGGACTACGAAAATAATGTTTTGTGGCGCCCAATGTCGCGTGGCATTATCAGCCAAACGGTGGTTGTATGAAATTAAACTTTTTATTTTTAGACCCCGCCAGGAATTCTGCGTTCCTCGTCTTTGTGGCGGCGTTGTGACGCTTCTCGTCGTTGAAGAAGTGCTGACATAGCTCGCCAATATTATCGGGAGAAGAAGTGCTCGAGGAGCAATTTTTATTGGTCGGTTGTTTGCAACGTTTATTAAATAGTTACTCCCACCGTCCAATCATTTTGAACTTCAGAGCTCATCTTCTTTGGAATTTCACTTGCAAAGTGATGTGTGTTTGGACGATGCAAATAATGATTACACATTTCTGGCGCCCAACGTCGGTTAATAGATATTTAATGGCGACCAACGTTGATTACGAGTTGTTTTATTGCTCACAATTGAATTCTTTGGCGATGTGAGAATTAATTGAAAACCATACCTCTCCAATAATAATAAATTACAATTTCAATAACAATACAAAGAATGATTACAAGTTTCTGGCGCCCAACGTAGGTTAATATATCTGTAATGCTGGTTTCTTGCCCACTTCAACCTTATCCAGTATGGTATTGAATTATTTGGCGAGCTGAGATCTAATGACCCCTCTCATTGAAGACCATATCGCTCTAGTATCAACGTCTTATTTCGGCATTCTCTGGACTAAGCAAATAATGTTTTGTGGCGCCCCATGTCGCGTGGCATTATCAGCCAAACGGTGGCTGTATGAAATGAAACTTCTTATTTTTAGACGGCGCCTGGAGTTCTGCATTCCTCGTCTTTGTGGCGGCTTTGTGACGCTTCACGTCGTTTAAGAAGTGCTGACATTGCTTGCCAATATTATCGGGAGCCAATATTGCTCGAGGAGCAATTTTTATTGGTCGCTTGTTGGCAACGTTTATTAAATAGTTACTCCCACCTTCCAATCATTTTGAACTTCAGAGCTCATCTTCTTTGGAATTCCACTTGCAATGATGATGATGATTCCATTTATTCCATCAACAGCTGCTGGTCAAGTGATCTTTAATTTATGCCTTGTTTTTCAGTTTTTTTTTTTTGCTTTGGAATCGAATTACTTGCCCAAATTACACAAACAACTACTGAAATATGTCTGCTGGTTTTTTTGTTGTCTTGTTCCTTGTTCTAAACATTAGCACATTAGCGGGCCAAGATTTAAATTTTTTTGTCCTCCAAACAGAGGTATTTCCTTAAATTTCGCAAAATCTCAAATGCACAAGACAACAACAACAACAAGAAACTTTTGACTGTGTGTTCGTCGCAGGCATTTGTGCAAAGTCAACTTCTTTAAGCCGACCATAATTAAGGTTCTGCCGCCGTAGCAACACAAGAAAAAAATGTTAAGTATCAGGTTAAAAGTCCAAAAATAAATACTGAACATACACAAAAAAGCGACCAACAGACGTCGTCAGTTGCAGGCATTGCACAAATCCCAACAACAAAAAATGCAGAAAACTCCAACTGAAATCCATAAAAATCGTTGAAACACGATTTAAGTCGCCTGCTTGCTGGTCGTTTGCCTTGTATTGCTGAAATTGCATGCGGCGATGACAGTCGGCCAGACTTTGGACGACTGACTGGCTGCCTCTTAGGCGCGGTATATGTACGAGTATGTTGGTTGGTTGGTTTTGGCCAACTTCAAAACCAACAACATAACTCCTGCCAGCCAGGCTGCCTGCCTGCCAGCCAAACCAAAGCGACCGACCAACCGATCGACCAACGTATACAACTTTATGTCTGGTCTGAACATATATATATATTTTTTTTTTTTTGGCAATTTCAAGATTTAGTTTACGACGAGTGTGACTATGACTATCTGTGTTGTTGGGCCGCCATGTGCCTGCCCATACACACACTCACATTTGTTTTGGTCTGTTGCGGTTTTTACAGCACTTTGGCCTACCGTTGCAGAGTCAGAGTCAGAGCCAGCCACTAACGCTTCGCTTTTTGCGTACACTTCTCACATGCACTTCACATCGCCAATTTTGGCATTCATTGTCCCGCCAAAAGTCTAGCCTTTGCTCGTTTTTTTTTCGGCGGTTTATTTTCTGGCAATTGTTTTCTCGTGTGGTTGTTGTGATTTTTCGCAAAGCAACCTGGAAACCTTACCATATTTTCTTCAAGGCGAAACAATTGCAAGACACTAAAATGACAGCCACTAAACAACCGGAGAAAAGATTTGCGAAATATCCCAAAATAAGAGACGTTGGACATAAAATATGTCTAAGTTACCTAGGTCACCAAATGGCTTGTGGTGATCGCGAATAAAAGTGGAACTTGTTCACGTGGAATTTTCTATTCCCATGGAGTCGTAAGATGGTAATATGAATATAGCCCTGAAATAGATGATTTGGAACAGAAATAAGGCTATCAATTCAACGAAAGACGACAGAAAAATACTTGAAAAAGCGCCAAAATTCAATGTTGCACTTTGAAGGGAACAGATCGATCATATGGTCGATCTCAACTGATGAATTTATGGCAATGCTATAAAATATATAATTGACAAATCCGATAGATGGCGGTATCGTTTTTGTTATGGTTGTCAAATGGGTAGTAGTTTTGTGTACTCCGTACGAAGCAGCAACACTTGCTCAAATAAAATAATAAAAAATCCAAATTTGTGTTGTTTTTATAAACTGTTTCCTCTAGACTCCGTCTAGGAGAGACCAACAGGGCCACCATACTGGTTGGAACCTGTTCAATCTATTCCCAGGGAAATTTTATTCGCTATTTTAGGGCGAGTATCTATATAATAAATATGAAGTATGATCTCGATTTGGGGAAAATAATAATTTCAATATTCCAGAGAAAATCTGTGAAAAAGTGTCAGAGGACCAATCTTTAGGCACCTGGGACTAATCATCGTTTTATCCTTGAACCTTTAACCTCGTTTGGCAGTCCAGTCTGCCGTTTAGTATCTAAGATCTGTCCACATAACACCTACTCCCGTGTCCCGGGAAGTCAAATGTTCAGAAATCGGTACAACAATAGGCTAAAACTTCAGATTTCTGGTCCGAATTGAGTCCGACATAGTTACGAAAAACTTATGGGGAACGAAGTATGAACGACGAAGCTGAGGAAAATCTGATGTTTTTGCCGACGCCTCGTAGCGATTTCTGACAGACTTCTAAATAAAATTCGAAGCGTCGTACTGACTTCTAATCGACTAATGTAAAGTCTGACGGAAATTTTGATGTTTCTATGTCGTACTCCTACTTCAGACTACTACGAATTCGTATAGACATGTCGGAACAAATGCCAATTACACAAAAAAAAACCTGAATAAGCGGCAGGTCAGGCAGAAAGCACTTGCGCTGGCGAAAAGCAGGTGGACAGTTCTAGGCTCGTGCAGATATGAAGAGGTCGAACTAGCTTCTTTCACTTGAACGATTTCAAATGAATCCAATTTCAGTATTGTCCAGGCACTGCGTAATAGGTAAACATGTCCTCTTGTTCTGGTGAGCTTTAGCAGATGTAAAGAATGATTACACATTTCTGGCGCCCAACGACGATTAATATATATAAAGTTGTATAATGTCGGTTACTATCAGGACATTGCTTTATTGCTGACTTAAGCCTTATCCAGTATACAATTGAATTCCTTGGCGAGGTGAGAACTAATGATACGTCTCATTGCTGCAATCATAGACTTTTTATAAAACCATTTTTTTTTTCTGGAAAAGTGTGTCATGAAATTCTGTAAATCCAGTCCTTTGTGCTGGATTTACACTAGTAGCAATAGCACCTCTTGCTGTGGCGTACTTTGAACGATACAACGAATTATTATACGTTTCTGGCACCCAACGATGGTTAATATATACGTAATGGCGGCCAATGTGGGTTACTATCAGGATATTGTTTTATTGAGCTCAATTGAATTCCTTGACGAGGTGGGAACTAATGGGAACCGTTTCATTGAAGACCATATCTCTCCAATCATAATAAATTCCAATCTAGTTTCGTTGGATTTACAACAGTGACAATGTTACCAATGTGATGTGTGTAAATAATGATTACACATTTCTGGCGCCCGACGTCGGTTAATATATAATCAATGGTGGCCAACGTTGGTATTGCTCACAATTGAATTCTTTGGTGATGTGGGAACTAATTGAAAACTCATTGAAAACCATACCTCTCCAATAATAATAAATTACAATTTCGTTGGATTTGGACAATATAAAGAACGATTACATGTTTCTGGCGCCCAACGTCGGTTAATATATCTGTAATGCTGGTTTCTTGCCCACTTCATCCTTATCCAGTATGCAATTGAATTCCTTGGCGTTTTAGGAACTAATTACCCCTCTAACTGAAGACCATATCGCTTCCGTATGAATTTCTTATTTGGGCATTCTTTGGACTATACAAATAATGTTTGGCATATTGTGGCGCCCAATGTCGCTCAACGTCATTATGAAATATAAAGGGATGTTCGCCATTATATTTCATAAATTTCATAATTTATTGCCGGTGCTTCCTATTTTTGGACGACAGAAACAATACTTTACATACTATGGCGCCCAACGGTGGGTTATATACCAATTTAGACCTGCCTTAAAGGAAATTTTAAAATATTTCTTTTTTGGTCTTTCAATTTGAACCGTCTATCCGGTTTAGGACATTCAACTGACCAATAAGCGCCATTTCCACAGACATATTCGAAAATACCCTTCGCGCATGTCGTCTACGCCAAAAATATGCGAATATTTGTACAAGGCAACATTGTTTTGTAAGCCCGTTAAACAAGATGATGACTTTACCATAAATTTCGGTTTTATTTTTGGTTAAGTTTACATTTTTGTTGTTGTTGTTCGTTCAGTTGTTCTTCTGCTTTAACGGCTGCATTCATTGCATTTCATTTGAGCCGCCGAAGAGTCAGTCCGTCCCGTCCGTCCATCTCATGCTGAACTGAACGAAAAACAACACCAAAGAACAGCATGTGTGTGTGTGTGTCATCGTCATCCGTAGCAGACGGTCTTTCTGGCGAATGCAGGGCGGGTGAGCCACGAATGGATGGTCGAAGGGGGCGGGGCGGAATGTACATTAAAGTGGGTCGCATTCTATGCAAACCACCAGTGGTGGGCACACACTAGGGGTGGGCACGACTTTTCGATTTGGATATGCTGGAACCCCCTATTGTGTGAGGTTCGGAAAAAAATTATTGAACCAAAAAATGTAAGACCGATCCCCATTAATATTCCCTCACCAACATTTTCTTCGAACCCACATACCGCCTATCTCCGCTCGGTATGGGGGCTCCTATACAAAAATATGGAGTTACTTTATAATGATTTCTAAAATATTTCAGCTATAGAAGAAAAAGGATCTAATGTTGAGATTATTTTAAAACTTTGTCATTTCCAGTGACTATTTGAAGTATAAGCTCGCAATTCATTCTCCGGCCACAGAGACAAACTATCGATGTTACTTCCACTAAATTGACTTTGATTGGAATTATTTTTCTGGAATATTTTTTAAAACATAAACACCGGAATTAGTATTCCTTCTATATTAGGTTAGGTTAGGTTAGGTTGAAAGGGTTGCCCGCTGGTAGTATATACAACATCATGTGTATACGCAACCAAGCGAGTTCCCTCGGAGACTATTTGTCCATTGTACTACCCTTGACTGATAACTATAGAAGAAATATATTAATGGATAGAGGAGGAGGATTATAGAGGGAGAAGAGAAGTTGATAGCAAGGAAAGTCCGGAGGGTTCATTATAGTGTCAGTCGTTGTTAGATTGCCTGGTTTTCGTCCAGGGAGAACTGGAGACCTAATTTCACCTGGTCCTGCTGACTTGTATGGTCTAAAGCATCGTATGACCCACATTATTTTTTCGTCATCAACTATTGTGTTGATGAACTCGTCCGTGCAAACGGAGGGAGGGGCTACTGTTGTTATCGTCTTGGCATCCTGGGAAGTGTGTTTCCATAAGGAGTTCTATCGTTTCTGCACTGCTTTCTGTGAACAGTCTATCCGGTTTCATCAAGAATCCTGGAGTGCTGGGTTCCTTGGAGAGCGCTTTGCGAAATCTGGCGACCTCGTTTGTACCTTCCAATTCCTCGCAGAAGTTCGTCCAAGATTTCCATTTTGCTTTTTGATCTGTTTTTTGAAGTCGTTGAAGACCTCTTTGTAGTCGTTCCAGCCTTCTGGAGTTTTCTCCCTTTCTGCTCTCCTACTTTCCTTCCTGAGTGCCCTGATATCCGGTGTCTACCAGGTTTGGTTGACTTTCGCTTCTGGCAAGATTTTTTGAAGGATTCTAAAAGGGAAGATGTCAGTTGATTCACTGCACCCTCCAGTTCATGCACGTCACTAATCTCTCTGTCCGGAGAAGGCAGTGACTGCATCAGATTACTGAAGAGGTTCCACTTAGCCTTTTTGGGATTTCTGTAGGGTTTTCCCCTAATTATATCGAGCTCTATGTTGAAGTGTATTCTAAAGTGGTCCGAGAAGGAACATTCTGTAGATACCATCCAATTTGATACCATCTCCTACTTTCCTTCCTGAGTGCCCTGATCTCCGGTGTCCACCAGGTTTAGTTGACTTTCCGGGGGCGTCGCTCCTGGCAAGATTTTTTGAAGGATTCTGAAAGGGAAGATGTCGGTAGATTCACTGCACCCTCCAGTTCATGCGCGTCACTAATCTCTCTGTCCGGAGAAGGCAGTGACTGCATCAGATTACTGAAGAGGTTCCACTTAGTCTTTTTTGGATTTCTGTAGGGTTTCACCCTAATTATATCGTGCTCTATGTTGAAGTCTATTCTAAAGTGGCCCGAGAAGGAACATTCTGTAGATATCATTCAATTTGAGACTGTAATCGTTTCACTATATGATACTAGAGTTATATCTATAACCTGTTCCCTAGTTCTATTATAGAACGTCGGCCTATTGCCCTTGTTGCATATAATTAGATCAGTGGATATAATCCTATATTAGGTTCCCTTCGTTTTATTTTCGTTTGAAAATCACAGAAACTTTGGGTCACGAGACCCACTCCAATGTACGTAACGTACGTTAAACTCAAAACGTGGATGTGTGGCGTTCGACGATGACGATGACGACCGTGCTGCTGCTGCTGATGATGATGGTGATAACCTGGTCTCTGTGCTTATGGTGCATGTGCATGGTGATGGTGTCCGTCGTGCTTGCTCCGTTTGATTGTTCAATGGCATTTCAAGTTTGTTGTGTGCTCGCGCAATTTTGTCTTGCTGCTGCTGCTGTCGTTGTTGTTTTGGTTATTTTCCCAAAAAAAAATATAAATTTTCGTAGTAGGCTTCTTTTTGGCACATTGCAGGCGCAGTTGTTATTGTTGTGCATGCAACTCCAATTTTTTTCGTGTTTTTTGCAAAGTCAAGAGACATTAACCGGTCGTTTGTTTTAAACCAGTTTCAGTTTTTTGTTGTCTTGCTTTATTTTCTTCTTCTTTTCGTGTTTTTGTGATATTTGCTTCAGATTTTTTTTGGTTTTATTTATTTCGGTTGTTTGCCTTTTTCGCGTATTTCTTGTTGTCGTCTGTCGTCTGTTGTTTTTTGTGTTGTTGTTGTTGGCCGGGAGAAGACAGGTCTACCACCCGATTGCACCAAGTGCACGATGCATGACACATTGTGCCGCATTTTGTCTTCTTTTTTGGGTTGTTGGTGGCAGACTGGAGACCGGTCAAGGATTTCCATGAACTTCTTTATTACGCGGCTACGCACAGAAGTTGCACATTACAAATAATAATCATCAGGTATATGTGTATATTGAAATAAAAAATATATAAATCATGTTGGGTGAAAATGCCCGCAGAGCTTAAAAAGAGGAAGGAAGAGTTAGTTGGATTAAAGAAAATGACAAATTTGCAGTATAATGGCGCCCAACGGATTAATAGAATCGTATAGATTTCAATTAATAGTGGAGAAAGGCCTAAATTATAAAAAATCTCAATATGGCGCCCAACGAGGCGTATTAGAAAAAAATAAATTTGCAGTAAAATGGCGTCCAATGGATTAATAGAATCATATTGATTTCAATTAATAGTGGAGAAAGGCCTAGATTATAAAAAATCTCAATATGGCGCCCAACGTGGCGTATTAGAAAAAGACAAATTTGCAGTATAATGGCGCCCAATGGATTAATAGAATCATATAGATTTCAATAAATGGTGGAGAAGGGCCTAGATTAAAAAATTAAACAATATGGCGCCCAACATGGCGTATTAAAAAAGACAAATTTGCTATATAATGACGCCCAATGGATTAATAGAAGTATATAGATTCCAATTAATGGTGTACAAAGGCCTAGATTAAAAAATTAAACAATATGGCGCCCAACGTGGCGTATTAAAAAAAAAGACAAATTTGCAGTATAATCGCGCTCAATGGTTTAATAGAATCATATTGATTTCAATTAATAGTGGAGAAAGGCCTAGATTATAAAAATCGCAATATGGCGCCCAACGAGGCGTATTAGAAAAAGACAAATTTGCAGTATAATGGCGACGAATGGATTAATAGAATCATATAGATTTCAATTAATAGTGGAGAAAGGTCTAGATTAAAAAATTAAACAATATGGCGCCCAACGAGGCGTATTAGAAAAAGACAAATTTGCAGTATAATGGCACCCAATGGATTAATAGAATCATATTGATTTCAGTTAATAGTGGAGAAAGGCCTAGATTAAAAAATTAAACAATATGGCGCCCAACGTGGCGTATTAAAAAAGACAAATTTGCCGTATAATGGCGACGAATGGATTAATAGAATCATATTGATTTCAATTAATAGTGGAGAAAGGCCTAGATTAAAAAAAATCACAATATGGCGCCCAACGTATCGTATTAGAAAAGACAAATTTGCAGTATAATGGCGACGAATGGATTAATATAATCATATTGATTTCAATTAATAGTGGAGAAAGACCTAGATTAAAAATATCCAATATGGTGCACAACGTGACAGTGTTTGTCAGAGAAGCCGACGTTTTACACTTGGGTTCCATTTAGATGTAATTGAATTCGCGGCGACCAAAGTCGCACAATATCAGACAGAGTTTAAAAAGATTTGGCGTATAATGGCACCCAATGGCTTAATATAGTCATATTGATTTCAATACCTTCATTATTTGTGAATAAATGACTTTCTGGCGCCCAACGTGGCAGTGCTTGGCACACCGTTCCCGAAAGGAAGGAAGCCCAACGCTTTACATTAGAGTTTCATGTATATGCCATTGAATTCCTTGGTGTCAATGCTACTCCATTTTTTTGGCATGGATGATTTACACTTCGCGGCGACCAACGTCGCGCAATAAAAGCAGACTTCTTTTTACATGAAGCATAATGGCGACCAATGTGCGTTGCCGTCAGCATTTTGCTCACTTAAAAGTTATAGAGCAGGAAGGTCGTCGGTTTATAATTTATAATTCAAATTATGGCGCCCAACGCAACACTTATTCGGATGGTCAGGCTGCCATCAGATTCATGGATTCGGAGATTCCATTTTTTTCAAAATGTCAGGCTACGATCAGATCCATGGATGTGGTGATCCCAAACTAAACAAGAAAGCGACAATAAAAGCACATCCCGAAGAAATGATGTGCTTTCCTAAGGTTGTCAGCTTAGGGACGGAATATGTCTCTACCAATGTGGATGGCACAGTTCAGGCATTGTTGCCATATAGCAAAGGGGCAAACCTTGACACACACAGAATTACGAAGTTGGTTTTGCCAAAATATTATGCAAAGAGTTCGAGTTGCCTTTTTCGCCAGAAAGAATTGTCTACATTGATTTCAGTATTGACGAGGCAGTGCCTTATAGGCATTTGAGAATTTATCTTCGAGTCAAAACGAAGATAAATTGGCATAGTTGTAAGGGACATTGCTCTATTTACCAAAAGACAAGGCAGAGATCCCGAGTCCCCTAGAAAGGTCATAAGGCAAATTGAGAGAGACAGGTCTTTGCAGAGCTGGCAGATAATTGTCATCTTATCTGCCAGACGGTGGACATACCAGCTAATCCCTGACATAAACAAGTGGATAAATAGGTCCCACGGGGAGATAAACTACAACTTGACCCTATTTCTCATGAGCCATGTTGATATAGGAGTTATCTATATAGGTTTGGACACGACAACTCTCCAACATTGATATAGGAGTTATCTATATAGGTTTGGACACGACAACTCTCCAACAACGTATTCGTTTCGAGAAACAGAGGTCAAGAACAGAACAAGAAGTTGGGCGATATCTCACAACCGGCAATATGCTGATATCCGAACAGAAACTGTAAGCAAATCCCTGCAGAAAATTATCTAGATTTTGGAAGTAGTGCATCCGCTGTAGAGCTACGGAGGGAGCAATAAAGTGAAAATTGCTGAAACTCTGCGATTCATATAGAGCTGAGAATTGTTGTGGGGCATTACGTAGAGCAGGGTTAGTAATCGAAAGATACTTCATCTCTCTCTTACTAACCTGCTGAAAATGGAGCAGGGCGGAAGAGGCGGTTCCGAAAGCCAACAGAAGAGAGCAGCCATAGTGAAAACATAATGAAAAGCAACATCAATTGGTGACCCTCCCCCCCACGAAGTAATACCGAAGGGCAGTAGTGTGGGAAGCGGTTTATGAAAATTCAAAATAATCAAGTGGTTTGCGGTTATTGCCTGACAAATTAATATGGATTTACTTTATGATGATTTCCAAAAGAGTTCAGCTCTAGAAGAAAAAGTATCAACAAGTTGGGATTATTTTAAATCTGGGATATGTGTGAAAACTTTGACATTTCCTGTAACTATTTGAAATACAAGCTTGCAAGCCGAAGACCAAAAGAAGAGAGCAGCCGTAGTGAAAACATAATGAAAAGAAGCATCGATTGATGATGCCCCCACGTAGTGATACCGAAGGGCAGTAGCGTGGGAAGCGGGGATAACGATAGATGTGGTCTTAGTCGGTAAGAATCTGACATACCCCAAGAGATGGCACTTATCGGAGGATTTCACCTTCTCTCAAAAACGAAAACAAAGACTGTGCTCTTTGAAGGTTTGGTCGTCGTGTCCAGTAAACACTTGGGCAAGATAGAATGCTTCGTCAGTCGCCCAGGTAGGTTCCGATGAGGACCTTAAGAAAACATATTTTGGTCTAAAAATAAAAGGAAAACGCAATCCCTGAAGGAACTGCTGGGAAGTTATCTCAACCAATTTGATTTGCTATAGAAATATTAACTCACTGAATGTGAACTCTTGTTTGTAGCTGATTTGGCTTGGATAATGTTTTTTTTTTGGAGAAGCTTTATCTGGATATATTCGCAACAGGCTGGTTGTGTCTTAAGGCACCCTTTTGAATGGACCACAGCACTCGAAAAGGTCTTTTATATTCAAACTGCAAGATTGAGGTATTCGATTAGTTCTCTTACGTCAATTCAATCCAATATCTCATCACTACCGTGCCGTGGATCTACTAGAGCTGCACAGTCACATAAGAAGGGCTCAACTCTCTCCTCTACCTCTTCGTTGTAACTTCATTCGTCTCGCATGCTTTAAAATTGCCCGATGACCCGTCAGCACTGCGATACGTGTCTTCTATTTTGACCGAGATGGGATCTAGTACGTTTTTGGTTACAGTCCCTTAAGTGGAACGGCCGCTGAATAAAACACATTGTCTTGTCCAGCATTCAAATTGGAATTTCATGAATGACAGCCGCGTACGCCAGCTCGTCACAGCAAGTTCCGCAAGCGTTTTCACATCTTGTGTGGCCAAATTTGACCCATCCTAAATGCTACGCCCTGTCGAAACAAGGTGTGATCCGGAGTAACACCATTTCTGCACAATTATAACCAATTTGCTCAGTTGTCGTTCACAAGATTTTTACAAATATTGTGTCTCCGCTTCGTATCTATCCGCTGAGCACAGCCGAGTTTTATGGCTTTTTTGTGGGTGATTAGTATTCCCCACGCAAGGCATGTTTGATGTCTTTGACACCAAGTTTGATGGATTTAGTGTTTATTGCTCTCTGGGGAGGATTTATTTCTGTCATTTTGTGGATTTACATTTGTCATAAAAAAATTAAATATTTCGAATAGCAGCGTGATTGCTTCGTCTTATGGAATGTTAAGTATCTTTCCGATCAATCGATCGATCGATGTGTGTCGATCAAAGTTTCATAGTGTCACAGTCATAGTGATTTTTAGAATTCCAGCGACACTTCAATTTTAATTGATGATCCGTAATTAAGTTTATGATCGGTATGCTATAAACCAATGGCCATATGATATCCAATATACCAGGTTAAATGGGTAGCAAAGCAGACTAGTATGAGCTCATTAGAAATTTCCAATCGAACCTCAAGGCAAGTTGAGGTTTTCTACCTTCTCCTCCTTCCCCCCTTAACTTTGCATCAATCGCATTACACCTGTTGCGATTAAGTTTTTCTTTCTTTCCGTTCCGTTCCTTTTTTTCGCGCGGTTTCATGCGAAACTATTCCTACTATTTCTCTGAATATTTCCGCTCTGCTGTGCAGTACATTCTTTGTTGCTTATCACGATGAATTTCATCGTCCAAATACTATTCATTCATTCATTCATACGATGTAGTATAGCATTTACCATTTTATATATCATCTCTGATAACGCGCGCCACCGCCGCCACAAAGCTCAACGAAAAAAAGAAAACGTTTCGTTTTAATTGCTGCAACATTTTTAAATCGCAACTGGCACGCAATAAAACTCTTAAAAAGCGAAAAGAAAAGGAAAGAAAAAGAAAAGAGTTTTGCAAGAACAGACTCAAGATCATAATCACTGTTAATGGATCTTCATTTTCTGCATCGAGACGGACAAGTTTCGCAATTGCAAATATCATAATTTTAGAAAATTTTTGCTCAACAAACCGGTGAAATATGTTAATTCAGGGAAGTGCCCGTCGCATGAAGTGTGGAGGGAATGTGGGAAGGAAGGGAGAACATTTTAGTTTCATAACAAAATTTTTTAATGAATAAATTATGCAAACAGAATGAAATAAATGTGAAGACATAACTAGATGCGGTCGCATTAATTGTAGACGGACGGGACGAGCACTTGCCGTTAATACAAAAATGAATATGAGTTACAGTGGCTTGGGTAAGAATGCAGCGTGAAGAGTGTTTGGTAGATGATTATGGTAATGGCGAAGTAAGGTTGAGGCATAAAGACCATTTTCCTAAAGTGAATCATGGAGTACTATTTATGTCCGGCAAACAATACCTTCAGCCGGGTAGTTCTGGGACCACACTCGTAAGAAAGTCAATTTCTGAGAGTACTCAGACCTACGGCGGCATTGATCATGGCGAATAATATCAAAGTTCATATTCTGGGTATTACAATTCCACTTAGAAATATGCAACAGATCATACGTTGACCACAGCATCAGCTTCAGAATCATCACCTTCATTTACTTCCACAAAGTCTTTCGAAAAACTCGTAAAAATGTCAATCTCTCAGAGTATTCAGAGCTCTGGTGGCATTGAACATGGATCCAAGCTCATATTCAGGGCATTAGATTGCCCGACTCTCAACCATTACCACATATAAAGAAAGCAACCAATCATGGGTTGATAACATCAGAATCATCACTTCGCCCTTAATCTACATCGACTTCCAGAAAAACTATCGGCAAAATCTCTCACGAAACAACATGAAAGTGTTTGTCGTCTTTCGAAAAACTCGTAAAAATGTCAATCTCTCAGAGTATTCAGAGCTGTGGGGGCATTGAACGTGGATGCAAGCTCATATTCAGGGCATTAGTTGCCCCGATTCCCAACCATCACCACATAGAAAGATGCAACCAATCATGGGTTGATAACATCAGAATCATCACTTCGCCCTTAATCTACATCGACTTCCAGAAAAACTATCGGCAAAATCTCTCACGAAACAACATGAAAGTGTTTGTCGGGCAAACTAATCCATTTAGTTAAAAGATATACGACCGGAACTTTCATATTAAATAAGTCATCAATGATCTAAGTCTGCAATCGAGTATGTCTATAAAGTCGCTTGTCTCCACATCTTTTTTTTTTCACTGAACCAACACTCAGGGATTGGCTGAAGGAATGAGGAGAATAATGAGGAATGATGGATGAAGGCATCTGAAGAATGATGTTGGCATCTGCTTTTAATCTCTGGACTCCATAATTGTCGGGGATGATATTTGCCGAAATTGTATTCCACACAAGAGAGTTGCACGAGCAAAGGAAGGATTCATAGTAGACCGGCCAGCAGTGCAATCGACAACAAATGAATGAGAGTTCCTTGAAAGTCGCGTATCACTGGGATGAGATCACGAAATACCATAAAAGTATCGATAGAACAGCGGCATACTCTCCACATTATGACGGTGATCGAGAGAGGCAATATATTTGGTTACTGAACACTGTCTAGTAGCTCCAAGGAAGATCCTTGAGTTGTATTCCATCTTAGGTTTGATGTAGCTAGATTATATATTGTGAAGATCAGAGAGAATTGAGTATATCTATTTAACATATGACATTTAATTGTCATATTCAATAATCAAATGACCCAAGTCTGCAAAAGAGTAAGTCCGTATCCACATCTATTCAACTTCCTCCTAAAACAAAGTTTCCTAAAAAATAGTTTACTTCCGAGATCACGAAATACCATAAAAGTATCGATAGAGCAACGGCACACTCTCCACATTATGACGGTGATCAAGACAGACAATAGGATTGGTTATCCTACCTATCCGTCCGCAGAACACTGTCTAGTAGCTCCAAGGAAGATCCTGGAGTTGTATGCCATCTTAGGTTTAATGTAGCTAGAGTATATATTGTGAAGATCAGAGAGAATGAAGTATATCTATTTACCATATGACATTTAATTGTCACATTCAATAATCAAATGATCTAAGTCTGCAAAAGAGTAAGTCCGTATCCACATCTATTCAACTTCCTCCTAAATCAAAGTTTCCTAAAAATTAGTTTACTTTCGAGGACGTTAGCTAAGGGTTTGTCGGGCAAAATAATCCATTTAAATAGAACATATATGACTGACACTGTTATATACAATAAGTTAAATGATATAAGTCTGCAATGGAGAATGTTGCCTATCTCAACATTTATTCAACATTCTCCTAAATCAAAGTGATATAGTTTACTTCTGAGGTAGTTGAATTCATGCAAATTCATCTTGTCTTTGACTGAACCGACATGATTGGATCGGAGTTCTTAGATCTTTGAAATATTTATGATACTATCATATTAAATAAGTCAAAGTCGTCTTTGTCTGCAACGAAATAAGTCTGCAAAGTCTTCCATCTTTACATCTGCTTGGCATTCTCGGTGCTGGAAGAATAGCAGGGATCAAATCAACGACCTGAGTGATTCAGACGAGTAGTTGAAGCTTTGACAGATGTGTGACAATATCATATTAAATAAATCAAATGATCTAAGTCCGTAATGGATGAAGTCTAAAAAGTCTTCTATCTTAACATCTGTTGGGCAATATTGGTGCATGGGGAATGAATGAGATAAAACATTTTACTTAAATGGTCGCTTGAAAGACCTTGTGGACATATAACTTCGTATATCAAGTATATCAAAGATCATGAATCTCTCAATCGCAAAAGAACACCTGTATATCCTAATACAGAGTTTCGCAGGATATACATTGAATCCGAGGTAGTTCCGCTCTCAACTACCTGTCTATCATTCCGTCGATTGATGTAGACACCGTTCACATCAGATGGAAAGCAAATTAGTTTGACGTTTAGTTAGTTTTCTCAAAGAAGGGCGGAGAACTTTGCCAAATAAAAAGTCTTCCATACTTCGTTGAGAAAATCTACTAATCGTCTAACCTCTTTTAGTGGAAAGCAAAAAAGTTTGACGATTAGTTAGTGTTCTCAAAGAAGCGTGGAAGCCTTTGCCAAATAGATAATGAAGAAAGACAAAATACGAAGCATGTTTTGCTAAAGTGGTAGCCACTGGTTGTAGATCTCCAACTTCAAATCAATCTGATACATACCGACAGCTGCCGTGGTATTGTTGACCTCTTCTAAATCGATATGCCGGTTCATGGCTAACTTTGAGGCTCTGGTTTCGCCTGCGTATGTGAACGAAACGCAGTGGAGGAATATTTAGACCTACCTAAATGCACCTATGAGAACAGAAACAGAATGTCGCCTCATGTCCAACGTGGACAACCTGATTGAGGTGTCTAAGATCATCTCCGTACGTGAGCACACTTGCTTGGTGGGTTCGGATATTTTACCCCAACCCGGGCAAGTAAGGAGAGACCTCGAGAATCTGTGGAGTGCGGTTAAAAGATACTTGAAATAAGGATACCTGGATCAAGAGCCATATTAAGCGGGTTTGAACATTATTCATTGAGATACAGTAGCACCAGCAGCAGTGGAAGAATATTCAGACCTGCCAAAATGCTCCTCTTAGCCAAAATGACCCCCAGTCTCCTCATATCATACGAAGACCACTTGAATGACAACCAACATGGACAACCTGATTGAGGTGTCTAAGATCATCTCCGTACGTGAGCACTCTTGCTTGGTGGCTTCGGATATTTCACCCCAACCCGGGCAAGTAAGGGGAGCCCTCGATAATCTGTGGAGTGCGGTTAGAAGATACTTGAGATCAGGATACCTGGATTAAGAGACATATTAAGAGGGTATGAACATTGTTCATTGAGATGCAGTAGCTCCAGCAGCAGCAGTGGAAGAATATTCAGACCTGTCAAAATGCTCCTCTGAGTCAAAATGACCCCCAGTCTTCTCATATCATACGAAGACCACCTGAACGAGATATCCCCAAGCTGTTTGTGTACGTGAGCACAATTTTGTTATTACTTGCTTTCTTGAGTGCTAGAGGAGGAACCATCCAATCCGCCTTCTTATGGATCGGATCTTCGACCTCAACCCAGGAAAGTACTCCTGAACCGGTGAATTTAGAAGATACATGAAGTCAGAATACGTGGTTCAGAAACATATAAGGTCTGGTCTGAGTATTATTCATAGAGACTCAGTCGATGAACCAGCAGCAATCGACGAGCGAGGGAATATTGTATTAGGAGATCATCCCCACAGAAATATCATCAGAGGAAGCATTGATGTGACCTTTTCAGTTGGTACGACAAGCCACGCCACACCTTTCCCAGGCAAGAAAGGATAGATCTCCTGAATCTGTAGAGTGCTGTAAGAAGATACTGGAGATCAGGAGACATCAGGCGGGTCTGAACATTACTCATAGAGATGGAGAGATCTCCTGAATCTGTAGAATGCAGTAAGTAGATACTGGAAATCAGAAGATATCAGTCGGGTCTGAACATTACTCATAGAGATCGAGATGCACCAGCAGCAAACGATCACCTTGAGAATATTGTATTAGGAGATCATGTCCGCAGAAATATTAGAGGAAGCATTGATCTGGTTGGTGTAACCTCTTCAATTCGTACGACACGACATTCGCGGCGAGTACACAGGTTCCTGCACTGGGATCAAGGGATTGATCACGTCTGAACATTATTTATAGAGATGCAGTCGCTCCAGTGGCGAATGACCTGCGAAGGAATACTATATCATCCTTCAGAAAGATCATCAGAGGAACTATCGATTTGGTTGGTGTAACTTCTTCAATGTGTACGGCTCGACAAGCCACACCTATGTCATTGGTTAGCTGAAATCACTCAGCTAGCGCCTATTGTTCCTAAGAACGCACACAAGCAGATGGTCAATTACAAAAACTACTACTTTCCCAGGATTTACCAAAAGATCTCAGTAAAAACTCGCATTACCAAGTAACATTGGAGACAAGTCAAACCAAAATGTATTCTTCTCTTACCTTTCGAATTACCCTTCAAATTACTTCAATATGGACATGTCATTGGGGGAAAGGACTTACTCGCAGTCATAGCAAGAAGCAAAAGATTTCGCCGATTTCTGGGCTCCATGGACTCCAATAACGATTTTAAAGAACTCTCAGTCACTTTTTGGATCATTTCGAAGATTTTTGAGGAATTCAAAGACGCATTACCGGCAGCTACTTATACAAGTCGTTATTTGTAAGTCATTATTTATTAGTTAGAAGTAATCGTGAGGGTAATGAGATGACATTACCTGGTAATGCAAATGGTAATGACATGAGCTTAACAAGTTTTTGCTGGGATGTCAATGCAGAATTCTGGGAATTCTGTTTACTGAGCTGAGATGATAACCAAAAAGTGGCGAATAGGTCAAACACACAAAGGCCTGCCTGAAATCCAGCGAAAGCACCTGATACGATGACGAAATGCTGACGGTGATATAATGAGTAATTCTCCCATAGGTTAGATGAAGACCCATCACCAAACATCAGAACTTGGCGAACTTTCTTGTGACCCAATGTTCAGAGCATCGCAAAACAATGAAATAATAATGAGCTCTAATATGCACCCGACACTCATGCCGAGCTACTGAGACACAGCTGAGCTTGTTACGAAATGCAGATGAGTTGAGAACCCCGCTGTCTTTGTTCTGCTTTGGTGCCGCTCTACGTTGCAACTCTATTTCCGTTTCCCCTGTTCTTTGGCACGCACTGTTTTTTTTTCTTTATTTTTTTAATCGTCATGTATTCGAAACGTTTGCTGGTTAATAAAAAACGCACTTGTCGTCGTAAATTCTGCATCAAAACGCTGGCTTGCATTAGAAATGTACAGAATTTAAGACCAAACAGCACGCACTTAATTAACATTACCCAAGCAATTACAATAACAGCCACGAACTGCCACGAACAACAGCAAAACAGAACATCATTGCCAACAGCAAATAGACAATAAACAATTAGTTTCATTTAAACATTGTTTGCAACATCAGGCTGCACCACGCCGCACCATCAAGCCGCGCAGCAAACAGTTGTAAATGTTATAAAATTCTTAATTGTTATTAATGTTTATTTGTTTTGTCGTCGTTGCGTCTAAATTAAGCTCTAGACAACATCTCGGTCGGTCGGGTTCGCTTCTCCTTCTCCCTGATGTTGCCACAAGTACTAACGCATGCAATTCCTTCGCCATCACCACCACAACCGCGAGTACTACTCCCAGCACCACATCAATAGTGGCATCTGCATGCAGCAGATATGCGCAAACACTCGAGGCGAGCTAAAACCCGCGCAACTCTTGGTAGGCAAAATATTTGCAGGGGGACCCCACACCACACAATACACACACACCATTTGTGTGAAGGTCTACAACCTTAGAAATGTCGGAAATGGCAGACGAGTACTGCAAAAAATAAGCGCGCGCAAACTATTTTATTTAGCTTTTTTTCCTTTTTGCTCGTCTTTTTTTCTGTTCGAAAAGCGTCTTAAGAAGAGCCACGCACGCGGACGGACACGCTGCACATGGCATCGAAATGTTACTGCCGTCTTCGTCGTTGCTATCATTGCCAGCAATGCCTCAACAGCAACAACAACAGCAGCAGCAGCGGCGGCGACAATGATGACGAGCCATATATTTATAACCAGCAAATAAACAAATAGACAGACAGACAGGCTAGGCTAGGCTAGGCTAAGAGGCTGGCTGGCTGTTGAACGGACGGACGGAAGTCAGTCAAACATATGCCTCTTTCCTCTTTTCGACTTTTTGTTGTTGTCTGTTAGTTAGCTAAACAAATGTTTGCTGTAGGAAAAGAGGCAAATAAACGCTAAGATGCGATAAAAGCCTTAAGCTAGTTTTACTAACTATGCCAAAGTTAGCTTGATTTGGAAAGATTGAACGAATAGGTGGGCGAGATGCCACGACCAAAGGGCAGACAACGACCTAACAATAGCCTACCAGCGGCTGAAGTTCACTTGGGAGGAAAATATAGGAGCCCTTCAGAGATAGACAAGATGGAGATGAATTCATCCTGATTTTGCGGATTTCTTCATAGCGAGGAATATGCAGATATCCGCTCCAAATCGCCGCCAGCCTCACTATTTCCTACATGATCTGGAGAATTCAGAATGACTTTGACTTCTAAATTACTCCAAAATCCTTGGAGTCACATTCGATAGTCTATGTATATCCTCTGCACACGCTACAACTATTTATTTGCGATGCGATGATAAGTAAGAGCAAGGTCCTCAAGTCACTAGACAGACAGCACATGACGTTCACCTGGAGGAAAACTATACGAATACTTCACAGATAGTCAGACAAGATGGGGGAGGAATTCATCCTGATCTTGCAGATTTCTTCACAGCGAGGAATATGCAGATATCCGCTCCAAATTGCCGCCAGGGCTCACTGTTTACTACATGGTCTGGAGCAGTCAGAATGACTTTGACTTCTAAATTATTCCGAAATCCTTGGGGTCACATTCGATAGTCTATGTATATCCTCTGCACACGCCACAACTATTTGCGATGAGATGATAAGTAAGAACAAGGTTCTCAAGTCGCTAGACAGACAGCACATGACTGAAGTTCACCTGGAGGAAAACTATAGGAATACTTCACAGATAGTCAGACAAGATGAGAAGGAATTCATTCTGATCTTGCGGATCTTTTCACAGCGAGAAATATGCATATATCACCGCCTCACTGTTTACTACATGGTCTGTAGAGGTCAGAATGACATTGAATCGTAAATTACTCCAGAATCCTTACGCCCATATTCGATAGTCGATATAAATCCATTGCACACGCCACAGCTATTTACGAAGAGATAAAAAGTAAGAACAAGGTCCTCATGTTGCTAGCCGACAGCACTTGGGGAACGGACAAATAGACCTTGTTGATCTCTTACAAAGCAATTGACCGATCCAGTATGGTCTGCTAAAGTGAGTGATACGAAATATACAAACCTGCCAAAATTCCGCCCGGGGAACAGCAACAGGCTGTCTACTAATGTCCCACCAGGACAACCTGCATGAGAAGTCTAAGATCAATTCCGCACGTAGCCACAATCACCAGGTTAGGAAAGATATTCAGGGTCTAGAGAGAGAAGTCCAGGGTCTACAAGAGATTGTCTATATATTCATATTCATCACAACAGCAGTAAGCAACCATACTGTGAATATCGTTCTCGGAGATCACGCGCGACAAACCAAATCGATTGTAGCACCAAAGAGATCTGGATGTTCTAGACGCCTCGATGCATACTTATCGAGGATTGTTGGGAACGATGATGATTCTGCCCTCACCTCCCAGGCAGACAAGGAAAGATCTCTAGGATCTGGAGAGAGAGGACTCGAAGTACAAGAGAGAAGCTATATATTCATATTCATCGAGATGCTGTCGCAGCAGCAGTAAACCCATCCGTATATATCGTTTTCGGCGATCACTCTCCAGAAATAGTACCAGAGGAGAAGGATCTGCCACCACAAACCATATCGGTTCTGGCACAGCTGAGATGTGAAATCCACCTCAATTCATACTGGGTGAGAGTTAATGGAAACGTGCAGAACAGGCCTCCAGGATCTATAGAGACAGGTCCAGAGGCACCAGATAGAGCCTCTACATTCATATTCATTGAGATGCAGTGGCTGCGGTAGTAAACAACCATACCGTGAGTCTCGTTCTCGGCGATCATTCTCCAGAAATAGCACCAGAGAAGAAGGATCTAATGCGACAAATGAGAATTGGTTCTAGAACAGCTGAGATCAGGCCGTGAATATCGTTCTCGGCGATCGTTCTCCAGAAAAGGCACCAGAAGAGAAGGATCTAACGCGACAAACCAGAATTGGTTCTAGAACAGCTGAGATCTTGTCGTGAATATCGTTCTCGACGATCATTCTCCAGAAATAGCACCAGCGAAGAAGGATCTAATACGACAAATCTGAATTGGTTCTAGAACAGCTGAGATCTGGCCGTGAATATCGTTCTCGGCGATCGTTCTCCAGAAACAGCACCAGAAGAGAAGGATCTAACGCGACAGACCAGATTTGTTCTGGCACAACTGATATAGCGTAGCCGCGAGAATTGATGGGAACGTTCAGAACATCATATCCGCTTGTAGCCAGGGGCCTCATGATACGCTATACTCAACTGCTCAGCTAAACCAATCTAGCGCATCAGAGCCCTCGAGAAACAGTTACTTTTCACCATTGAGAATATATTGAGAATTAATTTCAGAATTCTAATTCAGGTTGGATATAGAAGACCTTTTTGAGTATTCTGAGGTCTATTCAAAACGCTTTACTTTACTCGGCTACATAAATCAACCGACTAAATACAAATCCAATAAGGTTTCTTGCTTCCGGTTCCTGCTCGGGCGCCAAAGTTTATACACTCTTAGCGAAGGAATCAATGAACTCATGTCTGCAGGGTAATCACGAGATTCGATAGAGGATCTAGATCGAATATCTCCATCTTTCAGGCTGGATATAGCAGATCCTTTTCGAGTGCTATGTCCATTGAAAACGCTGCTTTAAGGCACTACTGCGAAGCTACTCGGCTACATAGACCATAGACCTTGCTTCCGGTTCCTGCTCGGGCGCCAAAGTTGATACACTCTTGTTAAAGCGAAGGAAGCAATGAACTCATGTCTGCAGGGTAATCACGAGATTCGATAGAGGATCTAGATCTAATATCTCCATCTTTCAGGCTGGATATAGCAGATCGTTTTCGAGTGCTATGTCCATTGAAAACGCTGCTTTAAGGCACTACTGCGAAGCTACTCGGCTACATAGACCAACCAACTAACCTCACATCATTTTAAGCTATTTTAATTGTATTGTTTCATGCCTCCAGTTCCTGCTGATCTTTGCTTACGGCTCCTGCTCGGGCGCCAATCATGTCGTATTTCGATAGAAATTTTCTTGATTTTGAATGCCATGTTTAGCCTCCGTTTCCTGCTCGGGCGCCAATGAAATACTGTTAACGTGTGAAGTCGTTTTCCCCAACGTAGGGTAAGCAATCAAATACAAAAACGAGATTCAGTTGCATCAGTTGTTTTTACTGCCATGATCTCAACTCCAAGATCTGCCGTGGAAAGCACACCTGTCCAAGTACACAATCTTCTGACATTTAGACTGCTGCTGTTGTTGTTCTTTGGCGGTTGTGAGTTGCAGTACGTCCGCTCTTAACATTTTCATAAATAGATCATTGCCATTGTAGTGGGCATCAGAGTAGCAGAATATCAGCTGCAGTCTAGATTCTATGCAAAACTATAACAGCGGCAGCTACAAGAAGAACAACACCAAATGCTTCATCATTGATAAGTCGGTTATTAAGTGTGGCACAAGGTAAGACAACAAACCTCTTGTTCTTTGTGGCCCTCACTGCCAATTGTCTTAGATCATAGACAACATCAACATCGGCTGGTTTATGTTTATGTTGCATATGTGTTGTATATTATGATTGGGACCGTCTGGCATTTGCTCCGTGGAATCACATTGGCAGATGACTTCCATCCAATGCGCCATTACTTGAAGCTGTGACGACTACCAGTCCACCAGCGAGCAGTTCCGTTCATTCGTTTGCCCGGTTCTTCTAAAGGAGAGTTTTCCCCGCGCTCTTTCACTATAACCTCTCGTCCCTGTCCCTATCCCCATCAGTCTGTAATCAAATAAATAAAGTATTTGCAAATGCTAGTCCATCGTTTGTTGGGTCTTTCGTTCATTCATTCATTCCTTGGTCTTGTCTGTGTTTGCCTGGCTGCCATTTTGAAACGGAAACGGACGTGCTATAAACATATTGCTTCTGCCGTAGCAGTAGTAGCAATTTTGTTAGATAATTAAATTCATTCTTGTTAATTTTAATTAAACTGCAAAAAGAAACACAGACAACAAAAAACTATTTAGTATTGCCAAGTTGCTGGCTTTGGCCAGAGGAGAAGGAAATGACTGCAATTTGTATTGGTCGTATCTTGGTCTCTGGCAGAGCACTCGATTGGTAGCAGAATAATCAATCATTTGGGAGTGTGACCCAATTATGAGGGTGTGGTAGTATTTCAAATTCGAGGAGCTTGAGTAGAAATACGCAGAGCCTTTTAAGCATGATACAAAATCCAGCTCGGCATCCCTGTTCCATTGTAGGTTGACATTACTTTGCCGATATTTATAACACAACTATTAATTTGCCTTAAGGAAGTGTTGAAATTTATGCTCCTGGGATGGTGATTGGACCAATCAAATTCCATTTTCCATTCAGTCAAAGTTTGAATGCCAACTCTTATTTGAATATAAGAAGAAGGAGTTAAAAGAAGGAGTGACAGTTATAAATCTGAATCAAAGTTAAAGGTTTAGAAAGAAATTATTGTTTCCTGCTCGGGCGCCACCGAAACATCATTGTTTCGTCATTTTAGTGACAAATAAATTTATTGATGTTACGAAATAAAAACATAAGTTTCTGACAACGGATTCTGCTAGAGAGCATTAAAAGTGAATATACGTCTATCGGCGTTTTGAAAGTTTACGTATAGCAGTCATTTTAGAGGAGCGCCTAATATTTCTCCCCTTTTGCACAATCTTATGATGAATCGACATCGGAAACCTAGTGATCCTTACAGTTTAGGTATACAATATGTTCAGCAATATTACTTAGAACACTACGAACGATATTTCTTTAGAATATTTTAACCCTCTAACACATCAATATAGTGGTATTTTTGGTCCCTTTTCTATTTCTGCCTTTAGCATATTCTTATGATGAATCGACGGCATAGGAAACCTTGTGATCCATACATTTTAAGTATACAATAAGTTCAGCAATATTACTTAGAACTCTACGAACGATATTTCTTTAGAACATTTTAACCCTCTAACACATCAATATAGTGGTCTTTTTGGTCCCTTTTCTATTTCCGCCTTTAGCATATTCTTATGATGAATCGACGGCATAGGAAACCTTGTGATCCATACATTTTAAGTATACAATAAGTTCAGCAATATTACTTAGAACTCTACGAACGATATTTCTTTAGAACATTTTAACCCTCTAACACATCAATATAGTGGTCTTTTTGGTCCCTTTTCTATTTCCGTCTTATGATGAATTGACGGCATAGGAAACCTTGCGGTCATTACATTTTTAGTATAGGATGTCTTCTGAAAAAATAATTAGAACACTACGAGCGACTTTTTTGTGAAACATTTCAACCCTCTAGCTGCCTCTTCTAGGTGTCTTTTTGGTCCCTTTTGTATTTCTGTCTTTTGCACATTCTTAGAATGAGTCGGCATCGGAAACCTTGTTATCCTTACATTTTAAGTATAGGATGTGTTCAGCATTATTACTGGAAAGCCAAGAAGCAACATTTTTGTGAAACATTTTAACCCTCTAGCTCCTAAATACAGGGGTCTTTTTGGTCCCTTTTGTATTTCCGTCTTTTGGATATTCTTGTGATGAATCGGCATCAGAAACCTTGTTATCCTTACATTTTAAGTATAGGATGTGTTCAGCAATATTACTGAAAACACCACGAGCAAAATTTTTGCAGAACATTTTAATACTTTAACTCCTCAATATAAGGTATTTTTGGTCATTTTTGTATTTCCGCCTTTAGCATATTCTTATAATGAATCGGCAATCTGAAATCTTGTGATCCTTACATTTAAAGTATAGGATGTGTTCAGCAGTATTATCGAAAACACTACGGGCGACATTTTTGTGAAACATATTATCGCTCTAGCTTCTCTATTTTCCGTCTTTTGCACATTTTTATAATGAATGGGCAATCGGAAATCTTGTGATCCTTACATTTGAAGTATATGATGAGTTCAGCAATATTGCTTAAAACACTACGGGCGACATTTTTGTGGAACATTTTAACCCTCTAACCCTTCAATGTAGAAGTCCTTTTTTACCTTCTGTGAGAAAGGGCAAAAAACACCCCTTAACCGGATATTTAGCGGGTCAAAATGTTCTACAAAAATATTTGCCATACAATTCTACAATAAGTTCTGAATACACCAAAACTCAAAAATCAACTTTAGTGGCAGTAATAAGTCAGAACTTAAAATTCACTTTAGGGTTAATTTCATACTTTTTCCGAATTCGTGCTAAACTCTCCCATAAAACTACATTTTAGGGGATTGATGTGAATGGAAAAAATATTCTACATCAAATTTCACTATAAGTCACCGAACAAAAGAAAGCTGTAGCTATTATAGATATAAATAAAATATCAGAACCAATTTGGGTATTTGAACAAGGATGTCATTTTAAGCCATGTTCACAATTTTCTTCTGATTAATCGGCATAGGAAACTTTGTGATCCTTACATTTTTGATAGAGGTTGTGTTAAGCAATATTACTTAAAACATTACGAGCGACATTTTTGTAGAACATTTTAAACCTCTAGCTGCTCAATATAGGGGTCTTTTAGGTCCCTTTTTGGCAAAAGGGTAAAAAACACCCATCAACCGGATATTTAGCGGGTCAAAATGTTCTACAAAAATATTTGCCATACAATTCTACTATAAGTTTCTGAATACACCAAAACTCAAAAATCAACTTTATTGGCAGAAATAAGTCAAAACTTAAAATTAATTTTAGGTTTAATTTCGTACTTTTTCCGAATTCGTGCTAAACTCTACCATAAAATTACATTTTCGGGGGTTGATGTGAATGGAAAAAATATTCTACATAAAATTTCACTATAAGTCACCGTACAAAAGAAAGCTGTAGCTATAATAGATATAAATAAAATATCAGAACCAATTTGGCTATTTAAACAAGGATGTCATTTTAAGCGAGGTTCACAATTTTCCCGTTTTGCACATTCTTCTGATGAATCGACATAGGACACTTTGTGATCCTTACATTTTTGATAGAGGTTGTGTTAAGCAATATTACTTAAAACGTTACGAGCGACATTTTTGTAGAACATTTTAAACCTCTAGCTGCTCAATATAGGGGTCTTTTAGGTCCCTTTTTGGCAAAAGGGTAAAAAACACCCCTAAAACGGCGGTTTAACGGGTCAAAATATTCTACAAAAATATTTGCTATAAAATTCTACTATAATTTTCTGAATACACCAAAACTCAAAAATCAACTTTAGTGGCAGTAATAGGTCAAAACTTAAAATTAATTTTAGGGTTAATTTCGTACTTTTTCCGAATTCGTGCTAAACTCTTCCATAAAACTACATTTTAGGGGGTTGATGTGAATGGAAAAAATATTCTACATCAAATTTCACTATAAGTCACCGTACAAAAGAAAGCTGTAGCTATAATAGATATAAATAAAATATCAGAACCAATTTGGGTATTTGAACAAGAAATTATTTATTAAATTTTGTGTTATTAATATTTTGGTGAAAATGGGGCCTTGCTCGGGCGCCACCAATAAGCCTCACCCATTAGGTGTTATTTTATAATTTCAAATAATAATTTAACTTTTTACCATTTTTTATGTCGCCCTTCGATGACTTGGCCGTGGTTTCACAATTGGTCTATTCTCGTCTAAGTGACTCGGCCACCACATAACTTAACCTCACTCCATATGGTGGGTCAGTCTTGATTTTCTTGATTTTGAAACACTGTGCACCTTCCCCATCATTGATTTATTTCATTAACTTGGCTTGGCTTACATCAGTTTTGTCAGGTATTCGTACGTTTGTTTGTTCGTTTGTTCGAACAACGGTCTGCTTTTTTAAAATGTTTGAAAATGTTTGACAAACATTTTGTTTGCCACGAAAAAGGTAATTGTTACTTAATATTCTTGCCATTACTGGGCACGATAATGCCGATTTGCTGCCACCTTAATGAACGAATATGAATATGCATGCATGTGACCAGTTCAGATGGTTGGCTAACTGGCTAAGTAATTGAACAACCGTAAGTAAGTATTTCTATCTGGGAGTGCGGTGGTCAAGAAGCTGAATTGTATTTTCAGTTTGGAACATTTATTTATTTGAATTTTCATTCGTTTGGATTATTTATTGTATTGCCTTTGTGTGATTTGTTTGATGTGTTTTTCAAAAACAGGTTTGTTTGCATTTTAATTGTTTTTTTGTTTTCTATTTTTTTGATTTGTTTTTAATTTAATTCCTTATGAATAATTAAACAAAATGTTTGCCGTGCTTTTTTGTTTGTTTGGAAAAACGAGCGTCGCGCTGTGGCTGTTCCGTGTGTTTTTGGCTTCTAACCAACACGTGTCTGTGCTGGCTGGCTGGCTTGCTGACTGGCCAAGGTACAGACTGACGCCTAGTCTCGTAGTACTTGAACCCCCCCGATGACAGTTGCTTGTTTGGGATTTTTAATGAGCTGAAGTGTGTTACCCAGTCGTCAGCCAACAAACGTTTTGAAATTGCAATTGCAAGTATCAAGGACAAATTCTAAAAAACTCCCACTGTTCAGTGAAGTTCGTGTAATGGCATGACGCTTGTTTTTCTGTAACTCGAGAGTAATTAACATTTTGTGTCATTTGTGTGCTCAGAAATCTTTGTAATTTGTTTGTTACATTTTTTTTTGAAAACCAACCGGATCATGGTTATTGAGAAAATGAAAAATGACAGAGCATTGACTTAATTACACAGCTCCGCAAGAAGTTCCTGGACGAGTAGCCCAATGCAGACATTCTCGGAATTTGAAAATGTCGATCTACAAATCTGTGGGACTTGCAAGAAAACATTTCCCCACACAAAGACGCAGATCATCTCTAAAAATTGAGTTTTTTGATAAAAAATGAGTTTTTGGATAAAAATTGAGTTTTTTGATAAAAATTGAGTTTTTGGATAAAAATTGAGTTTTTGGATAAAAATTGAGTTTTTGGATAAAAATTGAGTTCTTGGATAAAAATTGAGTTTTTGGATAAAAATTGAGTTTTTGGATAAAAATTGAGTTTTTTGATAAAAATTGAGTTTTTGGATAAAAATTAAGTTTTTGGATAAAAATTTAGTTTTTGGATAAAAATTGAGGTTTTGGATAAAAATTAAGTTTTTGGATAAAAATTGAGTTTTTGGATAAAAATTGAGTGTTTGGATAAAAATTGAGTTTTTGGCTAAAAATTGAGTTTTTGGATAAAAATTAAGTTTTTCGATAAAAATTGAGTTGTTGGATAAAAATTGAGTATTTGGATAAAAATTGAGTTTTTGGATAAAAATTGAGTTTTTGGATAAAAATTGAGTTTTTAGATAAAAATTGAGTTTTTTGACAAAAATTGAGTTTTTTTTGACAAAAATTGAGTTTTTGGATAAAAATTTAGTTTTTGTATAAAAATTGAGTTTTTTTTTTTTGATAAAAATTGAGTTTTTGGCTAAAAATTGAGTTTTTTGATAAAAATTGAGTTTGTGTTTTCAGATGAAGATCATTTTCATCTCGGTGGCTATGTCAATAAGCAAAATTGCCGCATATGGGGTTCAAAGAACCCACACGTGACTATTGAGAAGCCAATGTTTCACAGTTTAGTGTGGATTATGGGCTGTACTCAAAAATTGGCTTGATCGGAAGATGTACTGCCGAGCCAGTCATGGTAGTCATATGACTGTTATTGTGTTGAATTATTGAATGACAAAGTTCAACCTTTCCATTAAAATCAGAAATTTGAAAAATAATCATTACTTTTTATAGCCCATTCTAAATTATTTTAAATGACCCACCCTATTTTAAATTGTCTTAAGAAAAAGTTGGAATTTACACTCCTGGGATGGCGATTGATCATTGGCCACATAAACCAATCAAATTCCACTTCTCATTCAGTCCAAGTTTGTCAGAAAACGAATGTAAAATAAAGAGCGACAGTTTTAAATCGGAATCGAAATTTAGAACTAAATTCGTGCATCCTGCTCGGTTGCCAAACCTATTTTAATAAGTTTGCTTTTTCAATCAAAATCGATTTCTGACGAAACTACTACAGATAAAAGCTTTCAATTTAACAAACTAACGACCAAAGACAACTGTTGTTCAGTTGTTTGACATTAAACAGGTGTCCTCGCATGGGGACAGAGGGCGGTAATGGATTAAAGTATTTTCAGCGCATATTCTCTTCTTTAATTTGACACTTTCACCGGAATCATGGGGGTGCGAATAAGTATTTAAAATAATTTTTGAAAAAAAATTTTATCCATTGAAACTGCATAAAGTCAAAGATTATGAGGTACATTTTTGTAGAACATTTTAGCCCTCTAACTCTCAATTTAACCTTCGATTTAACGATTATGAATCGTTAAAGTGACTCAAAATCACATCACGCCTGACAGCACGTATTGTTTTTTTATTAATCAATAAATCGTGTGTGTTATTCATTAAATAATGCCTTTGTTGTTTACCGATTTTGTGGTTTCGTCTCACAGTGCCTAGCGCATGCATCTGTAGATCACTTCATTGATAGCAACATATGGATGGATGGAAGTATGTTTTGTTTTGTTTCTCCTCATTTCTTGAACAAATCTAATATTTATGCGAAATTATAGACACATGACAATGGCACACTAACCAAACAACATCATTGAAATGATTAGAATGATTTGAAACAGCCGTGCCTCCCAAAAACAAAAAAAGGCGTTAAGTTCGGCCGGGCCGAACTTTATATACCCTCCACCATGGATTGCATTCCACAGAGGTTGTCGGTTTTCGTAGAAGTACAGTAATATTACAGGAAAATATAATTGTTTTAATATAGCCAAACCAAATACAAATATTGAAAAAATAATTTTATAAATAAATATAATATTTTAACTATTTCAAACTATTATTTATTTCAAATCAAAAAATAAATATTCTTATATTAATATTTTCAAAAAGCTTAAATACCAAAAATATTGGTAGATAGTGGGTGCTACAGTTGGTTGTATTTCCATTCTATTTTAATTCCAAAAGTACAAATTTTGAAAATCCATTGTCAGGCGTAAATAGTGCAATATAACCTAACTTCATGATTCAACCAATTTTTGCCGTAAAAGAAAAATTACGAATTTGGAAAAAACTTTTTATTCCAAATTCCATGATTCCAGCTGCGCCCATTTGGTTGGTACCATTTTCCCCCCTTGACGTTTCTACGCAATTAGAATTTCATCAATCTAGCTGTAGTCGTTTAGTTGGTACTATTTTTATCCCTCCGTACCCTTTATATCCCTTGAAAGTACGAATTTGAAAAAAACCTTTTATTTTTCATGTAATCTAGTCAAATGAATGTATACTCCGAATTGCATAACTTTAGCTGCGGTCCTTTGGTTGGTACTATTTTTATCCCCTTTTTCCATTTTGATCCCAAAAAGTACGAATTTGGAAAAATCTGTTTATTTTCCGTGTTTACACAGTCAGAGGAATGTATACTTCGAATTTCATGACTCTAGCTGCGGTCATTTGATTGGTACTATTTTTATCCCCTTTTTCATTTTAACCCCAAAAAGTACGAATTCTTAAAAATCCGTGTATTTTACTTGTCTATGCAATGAGAGGAATGTATACGTCGAATTTATTTTCTAGGTACAGCCGTTTATTTGGTACCATTTTTATCCCTCTATTCCCATTTTACCCCTAAAAAGTACGAATTTGGAAAAATGCATTTACATATGTACATTAGGGCGTACCTCAAAAAAAAAGTTCGCCGTACACCTTCGAATATGAAGTATTATTGAAAGGTAGTTTCAAAAAAAAAATTTTTATTTTTTTATGCCGAACGTAGGGGTCGCGCTTTTACATTTTTCTATATAACTTGTATTTATAAACGGATTTTAAAGTGTGATACATCGATGTTTTTGTCTCGACGAGGCCGATTTTTTTGTCTTTGAAGTCATTGAGCTCAAGCACCCCCTTCTGGTACTTACCCATCATTTCTCAGTTGCTACTACCCTAATGTACCACTCTAATAATCGAAAATTAAAGCTCGCATAAAATCATGAATCATGTTTGAGCTCAATGACTTCAAAGACAAAAAAATCGGACAAAAACATCGATGTATCACACTTTAAAATCCGTTTATAAATGCAGAAGTTATATAGAAAAATGTAAAAGCGCGACCCCTACGTTCGGCATAAAAAAATAAAAAAAATTTTTTTGAAACTACCTTTCAATAATACTTCATATTCGAAGGTGTACGGCGAACTTTTTTTTTTACTTGTAACCTGGTACGCTCTAATGTACATGTATCTACTCAATTAGAGGAATGTACACACCGAATTTCGTGTTTCTAGCTGTTGTCGTTTGATAAGTACCATTTTTATACCTTTTTGTCCCATTTCACCCCCTACAAATAAGAATCACTTTATGGTGCACGTTTTTGCTATAAGGGAAATGCGCATAAAAAATTTCAAGCAAATATAAACAGACATATTCAAAAAACATGCTTAAATACTCGAAAATATTAGGGGTTATAATGGGTATTTTTAGTCCTTGTGAGTACAATTTTTTCCCTTTGGGCCGATTTCGCCCCGTTTCAATCCCAACCGATCTAGCTCCTTTTGTTTAGATGCTAGCGTGCTTTCAACAAACGGACGGACGGACATGGCTAGATCGTCTTAGAATTTTATGACTATCAAGAATATATATACTTTATAGGGTCTGTGGTCGATATTTCAAGGTGTTACAAACGGAATGACAAAGTTAGTATACCCCCATCCTGGAGGTGGAGGGTATAAAAACAAGAAGCGCAGATCTCCACAGTAAACATTCATCAGTAAGATGTTCAATCAACAGGCTGGTGTTGAATGGACGATCATCATCATTGGCATCGGCATCGAGCAAATAGTTGGAGTATTGTTTGTCATCTTTAACATTATCGTCATCATCGACGACGTCGATATTTTCAATATCGATGATGCCAATGCTGTTGTTTTTGTATATAATTCTAGTTTAACGATTAGTTCCACTCATACGTGAAATTCTTTAGTTAATGCGCGAAAATAATTCAAGAATATTAAAATATTAGTTACCTTGAGGTTTTGATTTTTTCTCTCCCTCTGTGTGTGTGTGTGTTACGATTCCGTACATTTCGTTGCGCTGTTGTTACGCTAACGTTTTTTTTCGTGGTTGCTGCTGCTGCCGATCGATGACTGTGTTCTCCGTAAATTGTTTTCTATTGATTCTCATGATATACAAACATATATACTCTAGCATATAATCGGAAACATGTTCGAAGAAGAACAACCTCCATCATCAATAGCAATAGCAAAAGCTTAAGAAAGCTGCAATTTCATCGATCGTATGTTGTTGTCGTCCGTCGTCGTCATTCGTCGAACCCAGACAGATTTGCATTGAAGATTATACAACAGTGAACCCAACCTCAGAACACCACCGCCGATCATCAGTCAAACATAAAGACTCAGTCAGCCAGAACTAACAATAACAACATGAGCCCAGCCAGCAGCAGCAGCAGCTGTTAGATGTATAGCACAGATCGTCGTCTTTAGACGATTGTATTGGGACTTCTTCTTAGTCATAGTGTTGACTTGAGTCTAATGGAAATGTTTGTCTATTTGTGAGTACTCACTCCTATAGGTTATGAATAGAAGATCTCTTCTTCGTCACAGAAAAAAAAACAAACTTAACTGATGTCTGACGTTTTTTTAGGTGAGCAGACTTGTTTGGATCAAAATAAATTCGGTTGTGTTAAACGTTTGCTTTTACCGCGAAAACTTCTTCTTAGTCATAGTGTTGACTTGAGTCTAATGGAAATGTTTGTCTATTTGTGAGAACTCGTTCTTATGAATAGAAGATATTTTCCTCCTAGAACAAAAAAAGCAAACTTAACTGATGTCTGACGTTTTGCTGTTTTTGTTTTTTAGGTAAGCAGACTTGTTTGGAGCAAAATAAATTCGGTTGCGCTAAACGTTTGCCTTTACCGCAAAAACACATATGTTCGATGTTTCATTTCTCTCCAATTAATCAATGTCCGTATTCACGAAATATTTTTGGCGACTACATTACACGGAGGAGCACCTCCGAACGAAATTACAATAAACACATTGAACTTTGATGGGAAAGAGTGACGAAAATTTTTGCGAAATTTCCGAAATGAAGTTTCTCTAATTATCACTCTAAAATCTGATGACGATGATATAGGATAACTGTAGCCAACAAATTATGAAAAGTGCCTTTAGTGAAACCTGCGTAACTTCCTATCATGCAGAGAATACCATAATATTTTTTGACATAGGATTTCTGACTAAATAGGGAATATTTGCGACAAAATAGTTTCAGAAATCCAGATGGAGAATGTTGAAATAAATGCAATTGCAACCGCGAATTTTGGATTTTTCTAACAATTGCAGCTTTCTTCGCGACTGACAAAATCCGCCGGATCCGGTGGATAGATCGCGAGAAAATTACGAAACAAAAAAGTCATGTATACAAATCATTTTAATCATATCTCCCGCGAAAATTAAAATTTTGCAAAAATATTCAGTTTGTATTTTTTGTGACCGATCTTCAAAAAAAAAAATACATGGACTAATTGTAACCCTAGTAATTTTATTGTATAAGTTGGCATGTAATTTTGTTTTCGTAGAACATTTTAATCCTTAAATTTCCTCTTTTGAAGGGATTTTTTTTATTTTCTGGAAACCCTCTAGCTAGAGGGTTAAGATCTTCCACAACAATAATCCTCATAAAATTCCACACTCTAGTTGTGGCAATAATAATTCTCTCAGACAGTATCTTACAGCACTTTTCTCACTTAGTATAATGCCTCCTTCGACCAAAAATGAAAACTTAGATCCACTGTAAAAATAAACTCAGACTAGCTGGACTATAAGTATATTCTGCAAAAATGGTCATGATATAGGGTCGCTATAGAAATGCTGCTGTGGACAGTGTAATAAATAAAAAATAAATAAATATTTGTGGTACTTTAATAACAAATAAATTTATTTGGTTCGTTCGTTCAAAATAACTTTCTCAAAAGTGGGAAATAAATATGCAAAATTTGGATTTTGTTATGCGACTAAAATGTCCTTCCAGCTGAATTACTGCCAATTTTTCGCTGGGACAATATTTATATCCCTTTTACAGGACTTCTGAACTCTTTATGTTCATAATCTACTCTTCATAATATTTATGAACCATTTCGAATATTTATGAACTTATGAAATTTTCACAATAACTGTGAACTCATTACAATAGGATGCTAACATTTATTAACTCTTCACTATAATTATGACCTTTATCAAATTTAGGAATTCTTTATAATCATTTTTATAATTTTCAATATATATGAAATTTTCGCAATATTTATGATTCAACAATATTTATATATTCTTTACAGTTTTTATGAACTTCTCAAAATACCCTCAAAATAATTCTGAACTCTTCACAATATTTATGATCTCCTCATAATAATTCTGCACACTTCGCAATAGTTATGCATTATTTACGCAAGATTTATGAATTCTTCATTATAATTGTGAACTCTTCATTACAAGAACTCTTTAGACTATTTATGAATTCTTCATAATAATGCAGCACTCTTCATACAAATTATGAACTCATTACAATATTTACGAACTTTTCACAATAATTATAAACTCTTCATTATAATTATGCCTTCTACCATATTTATGAACACTTAATGAAATATAATAATTTTTACAATTTTCAATATTTACTTTTTGCAATATTTTTGAAGGCTTTATAATAATTGTAAACTTTTCATAATATTTATGATTCATTACCATTGTTATGAACTTTTCACAATATTTATAATTTTTATTATTTTTGATCACAATATTTATAAACTCTCGTCATAATGATTATGAACTCTTCGCAATATTTATGAATTCAAATAATTATGAACTCTACAAAAGTTTTGGACTTTTCTTTATAATTATGAACTCATAATATGTATGCACTCTTCGCAAAATTTTTGAATTCTGCATTATAACTATGAAATATTTGGAATACTTATGAAGGCTTTTCAATAATTACATTTTCATAAAATATTTATCGCAATATTTATGAACTCTTCATTACAATAATGAACCACTTGCAATATTTATGAAAAAAAAAACACAACATTTATCTACGTTTTACAAAATTAATGAAATCTTCGAGCCATTTATTATTATAAAATATTTATAATTCTAATTATAAAACGTAAATCATCACAATATTTATGAACTCTTCATAATAATTATGAACTGATCGCAATATTTATTAACACTTCATATGAGCTCGTCATTATAATTATGAATTGAATGAATAATAAATTTTCATAAAATATTATGAACACTTCATAATATTTATGCACACTTCACAATTTCCATTTAAGTTCTGAGTTATATTTGTGATAAATTCTGAACACTTTTTAATAACATTTTGAAACACAAGAAAGTAACAATGTTCTGATAGAGATCATTTTAGAGGCTGGTCAATATTTCCTCCTTTTTGTCCATTCTTATGATGAATCGGCGGCATAGGAAATCTTGTGATCCTTACAGTTTAAGTAAAGGATGTGTTCAGCAATATTACTTAAAACAATACGAAGAACATTTTTTGTGGAACATTTTAACCCTCTAGCTCCCCAATATAGGTTGGTCCCTTTTTGAAAAAGGGTAAAAAGCACCCCTAAATCGGGGGTTTAACTGATCAAAATGTTCGACAAAAATATTTGCAATACAATTCTACTATAAGTCTCTAAATACTTTGAAACTCTAAACTCATCTTAAATGGCAGAAATAAGATAAAACTTAAAATTCATTTTAGGGTTAAGTACGTACATTTTCGAGTTTGAAATTTGCCCATTCTTATGATGAATTGACATAGGAAACCTTGCGATTCTTACATTTGAAGTATATGATGTGTTCAGCAATATTACTTAAAACACTACGCCCGACATTTTTGTGGAACATTTTAACCCTGCAGCGTCTCAATATAGTGGTCTTTTTGGTCCCTTTTGTGCAAAGGGGTAAAATAACACCCCTAAAACAGAATTTTAAAGGGTGAAAATGTTCTACAAAAATATTTGCCATACAATTGTACCACATGTCTCTGAATACACCAAAACTCAACTTAAATGCCAGAAATAAGTAAAAAACTTAAATTAATTTTAGGGTTAATTTCGTACTTTTCAGAATTGGAAATTTGCCCACTCTCATGATGAATCGGTATAGGAAACCTTGTTATCCTTACATTTTAAGTATAGGATGTGTTCACAAATATTACTTAAAACACTACGCGCGACATTTTTGTGGAATATTTTAACCCTCCAGCATCTCAATATAGGCGCCTTTTTAGTCCCTTTTGTGCAAAGGGGTAAAATAACACCCCTAAAACAGAATTTTAAAGGGTGAAAATGTTCTACAAAAATATTTGCCATACAATTGTACCACATGTCTCTGAATACAACAAAAGTCAACTTAAATGCCAGAAATAAGTAAAAATTAATTTTAGGGTTAATTTCGTACTTTTCAGAATTGGAATTTTGCCCACTCTCATGATGAATCGGCGGCATAGGAAACCTTGTGATCCTTACATTTTAAGTGTGGGATGTATTCAGCAATATTACTTAGAACACTAAGCGCGACATTTTTGTGGAACATTTTAACCCTCTAGCTGCTCAATATAAGGGTCTATTTGGTCCCTTTTTTGAAAAAGGGTTAAAAGTACACATAAAACAGGGGTTGCAAGGGTCAAAATGTTCTCCAAAAATATTTGCCGTAATATTCTGTTATAAGTCTCTGAAAACATTGAAACTCCAAACTCATCTTAAATGGCAGAAATAGGATAAAACTTAAAATTCATTTTAGGGTTAAGTACGTACTTTTTCGAGTTTGAAATTTGCCCATTCTTATGATGAATCGGCATAGCAGACCTTGTGATCTTCACGTTTTAAGCATAGAATGTGTTCAGCAATATTACTTAAAACACTACGCACGACATTTTTGTGAAATATTTTAACCCTCCAGCATCTCAATATAGGCGCTTTTTTGGTCCATTTTGTGCAAAGGGGTAAAATAACACCCCTAACACAGAATTTTAAAGGGTAAAAATGTTCTACAAAAATATTTGCCATACAATTGTACCACATGTCTCTGAATACACCAAAACTCAACTTAAATGCCAGAAATAAGTAAAAAACTTAAATTAATTTTAGGGTTAATTTCGTACTTTTCAGAATTGTAAATTTGCCCACTCTCGGTATAGGAAACCTTGTGATCCTTGTGTGGGATGTATTCTGCAATATTACTTAGAACATTACGCGCGACATTTTTGTGGAACATTTTAAACCTCTCCTAGCTGCTCAATATAAGGGTCTATTTGGTCCCTTTTTTGAAAAAGGGTAAAAACACACATAAAACAGGGGTTTCAAGGGTAAAAATGTTCTTCAAAAATATTTGCCTTAAAATTCAGATATAAGTCTCTGAATACATTGAAGCTCCAAACTCATCTTAAATGGCAAAAATAGGATAAAACTTAAAATTCATTTTAGGGTTAAGTACGTACTTTTCAGAATTGGAAATTTGCCCATTCTCATGATGAATCGGCATAGGAAACCTTGTGCTCTTCACGTTTTAAGCATAGAATGTGTTCATCAATAGTACTTAAAACACTACGCCCGACATTTTTGTGGAACATTTTAACCCTCCAGCATCTCAATATAGGGGTCTTTTTGGTCCCTTTTGCACAAGTGGTTAAAAAAACCTCTAAAATTAGGGTTTAACTGATTAAAATGTTGTGATCCTTCAGTTTTAAGTATATGATGTGTTCAGCAATATTACTTGAAACACTGCAAGGAACATTTAACCCTCTAGCTCCTCAATATTTTAGGCCACAGGATTAATTTTGTAGACTGTCTCACAAAACTGAATTTTAGGAGGGTTGTTGTGAATGGAAAAAATATTCTACGTCAAATTTCGATACAAGTATATCAGAATCCTTTGTCAGAACCTTAATATTTTCGAATTAGTTTCAATTTGTTCCTTCCACTTAAATCAAAAATTCTAAAAAATTTTTTTAATTTTACAAATTTTCTGATTTTATCAGAACGGCTAAAGTATTTTTGTCTTCTGATTTTATCAGAAGGCATTCCTTCACATATTTCTTGGCATTCAAGGCCAAACCGTAATAGAAAAAAATTGCTTATGGCCATATTTGGAGCTTACTGTAAGAAAAGCTAACAGAAAACTTTAATGAAAGAAAAAATAGATTAAAATTCGCTAAACTAAAGATCTCGCTACACACCACCTACTTTGTGAGCACTCATCTTGGTTAGCATTAATGGATTTTTCGTTTATTCTTTTTAATTTCCAATCGGCTGTAATGAGATTATCGAAATTTTCAGATTGATTGCATTGATTAGGCAGACATAACATTTATAGATATTTTTAATTTAATATGGATGGCAGAGATTTCAAACAAAAAAAGAACGTTGTGTTATTCTGACTGACACATGGTGCTTAGCTTTCTTGTTTTTGTTTTTTTTTCTTTTCATTTCAAAGTATTTGTTGCTGGTTATCTTATCAGCCGTAAGAGCCGGCTGAAGTTCTTTTTTAAGCTGACATAAGTAACGCTTAAGACGACTTTTGTTTCACATTCTGCTGCTGTTGCTGTCAATAGCTAGCTTGGCTTAGGCATTTCGTTGTGGCCTTTGTTGTCCGCTTTCCTTGCCACCATTCAAGTTGTGTGGGAGTTATGTGAGCACTTGCCTCCGCAGGTTGCATGTTGCCTGCTGCGTGTGCGGTATTATGTTGTTGTGGCTTGCTGTGGGTATTATGTGGAATTTAGTTAGAATGCAGCTGGCAGCAGCAGTTTTCCGGGATATCAGTCACACACATACACATATATTCGATTTTTCCGTTGTTTCCCAATCAATCCGAAAATCCCCAAAATCCTCCAAAAACCATTTCTAACATTATGTTTAAATCAATTTGATTTTTCCATGATTATTAAGTTTAATCACCTTTTTGTGAGGTGGAGGGGGGTAGTGTTGTTTTTGGTATCAATTCGAAAATCCCCAAAATCCTCCAAAACACTATTTCTAACATGTTTAACTCAACTGTTTATTCCATGATTATTATTTTGCTATCGCGAAATAAGTTTACTAACCTCTTTGTGAGGGGGAGGGGTTGTGTTATTTTTGGTATCAAAGTCCACCCTGATTAGCACTTATTTCACACACACACTCTCATTCACTCACCTCCGTCTGTTACCAAATCTAAATTTGCCCAATATTCCTCTGATATTCGTCTGCTTGTGTTTTTTGTTATTGCCACAAATGTCTGATTAGAAAAAATCTAAAAATTACCTCGATTCCGTTCCGTTCCCCTCTAGACACATCTTTCATTTTTCACACCAACACCACATTACCACCCCACCACCCTACCGCCATCAGTTGCAGTTTGAAAATATTTGCATTTGCATTTTGTGTTTAAACAATCGGCAGTCGTCAATATTCCAAATGTATATTTTTATGAACTTTTGCATTGGCCTTGCCGCCGACACGTCGATGGCAACGGCGGCGGCGGCGGCTCTAATGTGAAAATCAAATAGAAATTGTTACAAATCCATTCGTTTACCGGGGATGGTGATGGAGGGGAGAGAGAGAGAGTGACAATAACAACAACACGAGCATACTAAATACTTGTGTATTAATGACTTCAGTCAATACGATGCGATTTGAAAATAGATTAACCAGATTTGGCACAAAATCACACTCTGAGAAATTAATTTAAATGAAATAAATTGAATTAAATTATTTATTGAAATATTTTAATTGAAACTTGGAAACCTTGTGATCCTTACATTTTAAGTAAAGGATGTGTTCAGCAGTATTACTGAAAACACTTCGGGCGACATTTTTGTGAAATAGGGGGCTTTTTGGTCAAAATGCTAGAAAATACACCTAAAATAGGAGTATACTTGATCAAAAGGTTCTACAAAAATATTCGCCTTAAAATTCTACTATACATTTGTGAACAACTATAAACACAACGTAAATGCCAGAAATAAGTGAAAAACTTAAAATTAATTTTAGGGTTAATTTCGCACTTTCGCGAATTGGAAATTTGCAAATTCTTATGATGAATCGGCAAAGGTAACCTTGTGATCCTTACCTTTTAAGTATAGGATGTGTTCAGCAATATTACTTACAGCACTACTTGTGTTTTAATGACTTCAGTCAATACGATGCGATTTGAAAATAGATTAACCAGATTTGGCACAAAATCACACTCTGAGAAATTTATTTAAATTAAATAAAGAAAATAAAAAATAAAAATTTGTAAATAAATTTGCTTTCTATTAAATATAGATGCAAAATGGTCTTGAGCCAGGACAATATCCCAGTTCAAATCAAATATTGATTACAGACCAAATAAAAAACAAACAAACGAAAAAACTAAAACAAATGAGCGTTGGCACGGCAGAAGTATTGCTGGGTAACTATACCTGCATAGACACATACTTACATATGCAACTCAATGAGATGCTTGTAAGATGGCATGTGTACTTTATTACTTGGTGCTATTTTTTAAACGCAAATTCGGCAAGTGAGTTGTGCTTCTCGTTCGTTTGTGAGAATCATTTCCTTATAGAGGCCGAGTTTGATGTTGAAAAGTCGCTGCGAAGCCACTTGAAATGACCTTTGACATGGTCGAAATCATGGTAGTGGTAGTCTGAAGCCAAGTAATCAATGTCAGCATGTCATTTGTAAATATTTTTTCATTCTATTAAATATAGATGCAAAATGGTCTTGAGCCAGGACAATATCCCTGTTCAAAAAAATAAATAAAATAAATTAAAAATATTTATTGAAAATTGACTTTCGAGCTAGAATTAATTTGACAAGTTCAACATAAAACATGTAAAAAAGGCGTTAAGTTCCGAACGGACCGAACTTTATATACCCTCCACAATGGATTGCATTCCACAGAGGCTGTCGATTTTCGTAGAAGTGCAATAATGTTAAAGGAAAATTCCATTTTTTAAATATAGCCAAACCAAAACAAATATAAATATTGAAAAATATAAATATAAATAAATATAATATTTTTATTATTTCCAACCATGCTTATAAAGCTAGGCTACCAATACGTTACCACTATATATATCGAAATAATACGTCAAGTCAATTGTAAAAAGTAAATTTAAGACAGACATCTTCAAAGAACCTTAACCGTTTGGTTGGTACCATTTTTATCCCCTTTTTCCTATTTTAGCCCCTTAAGAGTACGACTTTCTAAAATCTCTTTACTTAAGTGCCTACGCAATAAGAGTAAGAGTAGTAAGTCGTTTAGTTGGTACTATTTTTATCCCTCTGTACCCATTGCATCCCTTGGAAGTACGAATTTGTAAAAATCTTTTATTTTTCGTGTCTACGTAGTTAGAGAAATGTATATTCCGAATTTCACGACTTAAGCTGCAGTCATTTGGTTGGTACTATTTTAATCCCTTTTTTCCATTTTAACCCCAAAAAGTACTAATTCCAAAAAATCTATTTCTTCTACGTGTCTACGCAATCAGAGGAGTGTATTCACCGAATTCCATGATTCTAGTTGCGGCCATTTGGTTGGTACCATTTTTATCCCCTTTTTCCTATTTTAGCCCCTTAAGAGTACGATTTTCTAAAATCTCTTCACTTTACTTGTCTACGAAGTTAGAGGAATATACACACTGAATTTCATCATTCTAGCTGTAGCCGTTTAGTTACCATTAGGTAACCATTTAGGTACCAATTTTATCCCCTTTATCACATTTTATCCCTTTAGGAGAACTACTTAAAAAAAACTAAAATTTCTTAGGTTAGGTTAGGTTTAGGTGTCTACGAAGTTTGATGGATGTACACACCGAATTGCATTATTCCAGCTGTAGTCCTTTAGTTGGTACCATTTTTATCCCTCTGTTCCCATTGTATCCCTTGAAAGTACGAATTTGGAAACCCCTTTTTTATTTTTCGTGTCTACGGAGCCAGAGGATTGTATACTCAGAATTTCATGACTTTAGCTGTATTCATTTAGTTGGTACTATTTTTATCCCCTTTTTCCTATTTTAGCCCCTTAAGAGTACGACATTCTAAAAAATGAAAGTACGAATTTGGACCCCTTTTATTTTTCGTGTCTACGGAGCCAGAGGATTGTATACTCCGAATTTCATGACTTTAGCTGCGGTCATTTGGTTGGTACAATTTGTATCCCCTTTTTTCGATTTGAAACCCAAAAGGTACGAATTTCGAAAATTCTCTTGTTTTGACGTGTGTACGCAATCAGAGGAGTGTATACACCAAATTTCATTATTCGAGGTGCAGCCGTTTGATTGGTACCATTTTCATCCCTCTATTCCCATTTTACCCTTAATATTAGTACGAATTTGGGAAAATACTTTTATATGATGTATCTACACAATTAGAGGAATGTACACACCGAATTTTGCGTTTCTAGCTGCTATCGTTTGATAGGTACAATTTTTATCCCTTTTTGCCCCATTTCACCCCCTACGAATAAGAATCACTTTACCCAATTTGGGTATTTTTAGTCCTTGTGAGGGAAAATTTTTTCCCTTTGGGCCGCTTTCGCGCAGTTTCAATCCCAATCGATCTACGACTATAACATGCTTTTACGGAAAATTTGGACGTCCTAGCTCCTTTCGTTTAGATGCTAGCGTGCTACTGAATATTTTCTCAAATTTCTTTTTTTATTTGAAAGGACAATCCTTCCGGTTAATAATGGAAAATAATTTCATTCAAATGGCTGCCTCGGGCACCCCACAAATAATAGTCCAACGGTTGAATAGTTGAAAGAAAAAAAACGTTAGATGGCGGACCCTATATATACTTTATAGGGTCTCCGATCGACATTTCAAGGTGTTACAAACGGAATGACAAAGTTAATATACCCCCATCTTGGAGGTGGAGGTTATAAAAATAAAACTTGTGGATAATTCACAACGAGATCTTCTCTAGTTATTTGAACACCTTACATGGCCTCTTGCTCCACATTTCCACCTGCCCAAGCCTCCTTTTCTTTTATCATCTTTCGAATCTACGCATTTACGCGCTATGTGCTCTTAGAAATTTCCACTACAACACATTATCAATATCAATTTGAGATTGAGATTTGTGGTGCTAATGAAAAATGATTACAAAGTACACATGAATTTTTATTTTATGAAAATTTCAAACACCCCCTGAGCCGCCCTCTCTCCTCCACCATTTCTTTAATGTAAAAATCGCACAAAAACAGAATATGGCGACAACAAAAAAAATAATGCCATTTGAAATGTGTGACTGACTGACTGAATGGCTGGTTGGTTGAGTGAATATTTGAAGCGATAATCATAATGTCCTCATTTTAATTTAGATGATTTTGCGTTCACATTTGCTGCCTCTGCCTCTGCTGCTGCTGTTGTTGTTGTTAAATAATTAATAATTTATATATTTCTTCCTATCTTATCAACGAAAGCCGTGTGCGCGCGTGAGAGACCCACCAAGAGATGAGTGGCGTTTGTGGTGTGCGCGCGTTTTTTTTTTCTTCTTCGTTTTTTTTGTTCGTGTTCCTTTTTTATGACTTTGTTTATAAAGATTGTGAGTGCAAAACAGAAACGATAATAACACAGAAACAAAAAACAAGTTGACGCAAATTATTGACAGCAACTGAATGTAGAGGCTCCAAAGATCATTCACTCATTTGGGCTAAAATCAGGGGGTTCAATATGTATTCGATTTTATTTTTCGAGAGGAGGGTTTACACCAAAGACAGTCATCTGTATAAAATTAAAAAAAAAGTAAAAACGGGGGGCCGAACTTTATATGCCCTCCACCATGGATTGCATACCAAAGAGGCTGTCGATTTTCGTAGAAGTGCAGTAATATTACAGGAAAATATATTTTTTTAATATAGTCAAACCAAAACAAATAAAAATATTGAAGAAATAATTTTATAAATACATATACAATATTAAAAATGTTAAACCACGCTTAGAAGACATATATTATATATTATTTAAACTATATATATATATACATATATATTAAAATTATACGTCAAGATAATTCAAAAAGTAAATCTAAGGCTGCAATCTTCAAAAAGGCTTAAATACCCTAAATATTGGGGGATAGCGGTTGCAATAGTTTGATTGGCTGTCTTTCCCCACACTCAGAAAAATAGCATTCTTAAATCTGAGTAAAATCCATACTCCAATTTAGTTTAACAATTTTACTCCAGTTTAGGTAAAATTTTCTTACGAGAAGGAAAATTAAATAGATATGAATAGTGTACTCCTTCCTTATTTCAAAGCCAGAAAAAATAGTACATATACTCAAAATATGGTAGTAAATTTACTTAAAAACATTTTATTGGATCTAGTAAAAACTTCTTACAATTAACTATATTCATACTTGCGCGGAAGAAAATTTACTAGCGTTTAAGAAAGAAAATAATGCAGAATTTTTTTGTATGGAAAAATTCCATTTAAGAAGTTTTTACTTAAAAATGTGATTATCACTTCAAATAATTTAAATGAATGTAATTAAATTTATGCCATGTTCCTCATACATTCAAGTATAAATGAACTTATAAAAAATGCTTCAGTTTGTTTAGAAAAATACATGAATAGTAGTCTAAAAAGCAATTCTCGTTCGTTAGCCGAGACTTTCTTCATAAGTACTTCAAATATTACTCTAAACAATCACTGCGAAGGCGCCTACCTAGCCTCCGCAGCAGTCATGGTGAAATATCTCAACTCTTTATGGTATGAGTAAGATGAAACGCTTGAGAACTATACCATGTTGTCATTTTTCATATGAGTGTTGCATACTCTGAAGCGAAATAATTTATTTCAATTATCAGTATAGTCGTAGTCAGGCTGAATACAAATTTACTTGGTTTAAGGAAAATTTTAGTCAGTCTGAATACAAATTTTACTTGGTTTAAGGAAAAATTTCCGAAAATGTTCCTCAGATTGAGTATAAATTTACTTGGCATGACTACAAATTTACTTAGTTTGAGTAACAATTTACTTGGATTGAGGAAAAAATCGAAATATTTTCCTCAGTTTGAGTATAAATTTACTTGGTTTGAGTAAAATTTCTTAAAAATTTTCCTCAGATTAAGTAAAGATTTACTTGATTTGAAGAAAAATTTTCCTCAGTTTGAGTAAATTTTACTTGCTTTGAGGAAAAGTTGAACTGGAATCAAGTTCAAAGCATGTCCTATTTTCAAGGAAAAGTTTGTACTTGACGTGAGAAATTATTGCCTTGGCGCTATACGAAGTTCAATTTTCTTCAGTTTTAGTACATATTTACTTAATCCGTGACATACTTTTTTCTGAGTGTACTATTTTAATTCCAAAGGTACACATTTGGAAACCCCCATTATCTCTTACGTACACAGTACAACCCAGCAAAAACTTGGTATTGACACCTCATTATTTATAGCATTACCACCTAGTAATGACAGCTCGTTACGCCCTGCATTATTTGGAAGTATGAAATAATTACTTACTGTTTTTATCGCAGCTTAGCTATTCAGGCTTAAAGAAAAACAAGTCAATACAAAATATATAATTTAATAAAAAAGTTGCTTTCATCTTTCATATTAAACCCATTATTGTTAATACATTATTTGGCTAGTTATCAATAATGACTTATTTTGTATCTTCCTGACGCCATTTATTTTACAATTCGTTTAGAATTACTTATTTATTAACTTTTGAAAGTACTTATTTCACAACTTTTTGTAAGAGTGCGTGGAAGTACTTATTTTTTTACAGTCCCTTTATAAAAATAATTAGAAACGGATCCGATAAATAAGTAGTGAAGGTTTTTGGTGTTGCCTTATTCTTATTCTAAGTAGTGAAGGTTTTTGGTGTTGCCTTATTCTCCACATTACTTGGTAATGAGAGTTTTTGCTGGGAAGCTAAACTAACTTCAAGATCGTACCCATTTTTGCCGTAAAAGTAAAAAAGTACGAATTTAAAAAAAAATATATTTATTTTGCGACACAAATGCAGTCAAATGAATCTATACACCGAATTTCATGGCTCTAGCTGCGGCCATTTGGTTGGTACAATTTGTAACCCCTTTTTCCATTTTACTCCCCTAAAAGTACGAATTTCGAAAAATCCCTTTTCTTTTACATGTCTACGCAATCAGAGGAATGTATGCAACGAATTTCATTATTCTAGGTGCAGCTGTTGGGTGGTACCATTTTTATCCCTCTATTTCCATTTTGCCCCTCAAAAGTACGAATTTGGAAAAAATACTTTTATATTATGTATATAGTCAATTAGAGGAATGAACGCTCCGAATATCGTGTTTCTAGCTGTTGTCGTTTGACCATTTTTATCCCTTTTTGCCCCATTTCACCCCCTGCACATAAGAATCACTTTATGGTACCAAATATCAGGCAAATATAATCAAAAAACATGCCAAATATTAGGGGTATTTTCAGTCCTTATAAGGGAAAAAATGTTCCCTCTTGACCGATTTCGCCCACTTTCAATCCCAACCGATCTACAACTATAAGACGTATTCTGTGAAAGTTTGGACGTCCTAGCTCTTTTCGTTTAAATGATAGCGTGCTTTAAACAAACGGACGGACGGACATGGCTAGATCGTCTTGGAATTTTATGACGATCAAGAATATATATACTTTATAGGGTCTCCGATCGATATTTTAAGGTGTTACAAATGACAAAGTTAGTATACCCGCCATCCTGGAGGTGGAGGTCATAAAAAACAATTTTTTGTTCTTTATGACAAGAGCTACAACTTTGCCTCAGAGAGTAAATAGAAATTCCAAATCTTTTGGGGCCCATAAAAAAGTGCATGCCTCGGGGCAAAACTGGGAGACACGGAGTTTTTCTTTTTGATCTTTTATCACATAGTGGTGTCCGTATATGGTTATATTTCCATGACTTAAATTTAATTTAATTAATTTTGATTTATGAAATATGAAAAAAATTATATGAAACATTTCATTTTATTTAGGAATTTTTCACTAAATTTATGAAAAATCTTCATAAATCGCTTCATAAATATTATGAAGGAAAAAAATTCTTTCCCTGTAGAGAACATCAACATATTCTTTTGGCATATGATTGCTGACTAAATAGGCAATATTTGTGAGAGAGTTCTTTCAGAAACCCAAATAGAGAAAGTTGAAATAAATGCAATTGCATCCGTGAATTTTGTATTTTTCCAACAATTGCAGCTTTTTTACACCTTATACCTTAATACACATGCAAAAAATCAGCCAGATTCGTTGGATAGATCGCGAAAAAATTACAATACATAAAAAGAAAATTTTGCTAAAATATTCAATTTGTATTTTTTTGTTTGCCGTGCTCTACCGAAATACCCACATTTTTTGTCAAAAAAGTTCGATCTTCCACAAAAAACATGTATCCATGTTAACCCTAGTAATTTTGTTGTAAAGGGTGATTTTTTAAAAGCTATAGGAAAGTTTTTCAAAAAAAAAAAAAAACACATAAAATTCAGAAAAATGCATGAAATCTTTATTTGAATCGACATATAATTTAATGCGACGAATCGATAATTGATGGTCATCATTAACACTGGCCGATACAGCTGCGATATTTTCTTCAGTTCGCACTCTACGTAAGCGTGTTGGTGGTTTAATGTCCAACAATGTAAATTTGGTGCGAAATTTAGCCACAATAGCCCGAATAGCCGCTTCAGTGGGTCGATTAAACTGACCATAAAATGGAAGCGCACGATGAACTTTCTTAACAGAGCACGCATTTTGATAATAAAATTCAATAATTTGCAAGCGTTGTTCGTTTGGAAGACGATTCATGGTTAAATTATAGACCAAACTGAAGATGTTTGACAGTGAAACAAAACACGAAACGTGAGTCAGCTGTTAAAACCAGTGTTGCCAAAAAGATAATAGCTAAAAAATCACCCTTTACAAAACACAAAAACGCGAAAAGAAAATTTTGCTAAAAAAGTTCGATCTTCCACAAAAAACATGTACCCATGCTAACTCTAGTAATTTTGTTGTATAAGTTGGCGTGTAATTTTGTAATTTAAGTGTGAAGAGCTTTATTTACAATACTAGCTGAACCCCGCCCGCTTCGCCAGGCCTTCTTGCTAAAAAACCCCACCGCCCACGAAACTAAAATTCAAATTTCGGCATCATATTTATCAATCTCGTGGTCAGTGATATTTGTACCAATTTTCACCCTTCTAGCTCTCAAACACTCTTTTGCCACGCCCCCACCGCTCACGAAATGAAAATCCAAATTTCGGCATCATATTTATCATTTTTGTGGTCAGTTATATATTTGTACCAATTTTCAGCATTCTACCTCTGACAAAACACTTTTGCCACGCCCCCACCGCCCACGAAACGAAAATCCAAATTTCGTCATCATATATTTGTACCAATTTTCAGCCTTCTAGCTCTCAAAAACACTATTGCCACGCCCACTCCACCCACAAAACGAAATTGCAAATATCGGCATAATATTTATCATTCTCGTGGTCAGTAATATATGTGTACCAATTTTCAGCCTTCGAGTTCTCAAAAATCCAAATGTCGGCATCATATTTATCCTTCTCGTGGTCAGTAATATATATGTACCAATACCCACATTTTTTGTCAAAAAAGTTCGATCTTCCACTAAAAACATGTACCCATGTTAACCCTAGAAATTTTGTTGTAAAGGGTGATTTTTTAAGAGCTTGATAACTTTTTTTTTAAAAAAAACGCATAAAATTTGCAAAATCTCATCGGTTCTTTATTTGAAACGTTAGATTGGTCCATGACATTTACTTTTTGAAGATAATTTCATTTAAATGTTGACCGCGGCTGCGTCTTAGGTGGTCCATTCGGAAAGTCCAATTTTGGGCAACTTTTTCGAGCATTTCGGCCGGAATAGCCCGAATTTCTTCGGAAATGTTGTCTTCCAAAGCTGGAATAGTTGCTGGCTTATTTCCGTAGACTTTAGACTTGACGTAGCCCCACAAAAAATAGTCTAAAGGCGTCAAATCGCATGATCTTGGTGGCCAACTTACCGGTCCATTTCTTGAGATGAATTGTTCTCCGAAGTTTTCCCTCAAAATGGCCATAGAATCGCGAGCTGTGTGGCATGTAGCGCCATCTTGTTGAAACCACATGTCAACCAAGTTCAGTTCTTCCATTTTTGGCAACAAAAAGTTTGTTAGCATCGAACGATAGCGATCGCCATTCACCGTAACGTTGCGTCCAACAGCATCTTTGAAAAAATACGGTCCAATGATTCCACCAGCGTACAAACCACACCAAACAGTGCATTTTTCGGGATGCATGGGCAGTTCTTGAACGGCTTCTGTTTGCTCTTCACTCCAAATGCGGCAATTTTGTTTATTTACGTAGCCATTCAACCAGAAATGAGCCTCATCGCTGAACAAAATTTGTCGATAAAAAAGCGGATTTTCTGCCAACTTTTCTAGGGCCCATTCACTGAAAATTCGACGTTGTGGCAGATCGTTTGGCTTCAGTTCTTGCACGAGCTGTATTTTATACGGTTTTACACCAAGATCTTTGCGTAAAATCTTCCATGTGGTCGAATAACACAAACCCAATTGCTGCGAACGGCGACGAATCGACATTTCACGGTCTTCAGCAACACTCTCAGAAACAGACGCAATATTCTCTTCTGTACGCACTGTACGCATTCGTGTGGTTGGTTTAATGTCCAATAAAGTAAACTGAGTGCGAAACTTGGTCACAATCGCATTAATTGTTTGCTCACTTGGTCGATTATGTAGACCATAAATCGGACGTAAAGCGCGAAACACATTTCGAACCGAACACTGATTTTGGTAATAAAATTCAATGATTTGCAAGCGTTGCTCGTTAGTAAGTCTATTCATGATGAAATGTCAAAGCATACTGAGCATCTTTCTCTTTGACACCATGTCTGAAATCCCACGTGATCTGTCAAATACTAATGCATGAAAATCCTAACCTCAAAAAAATCACTCTTTATAAGTTGGCGTGTAATTTTGTAATTTAAGCGTGAAGAGCTTTATTTACAACACTAGCAGCTTCGTCAGGCAAAAAAATGCAAATGGTAAATTTAAAATCAGGTTTTCATTTTGATCTTATCATATTGACATTATCGTGGTCATATATATATATATATATTTATAATATAATAAACGTTCCAATTTTCAGCTTTTAGCTAAAAAAATCCCACCGCCCACGAAACGAAAATTAAAATTTCGGCATCATATTTATCGTGGTCAGTAATATATTTGTACCAATTTTCAGCCTACTAGCTTTCAAAGAACACTTTTGCCACGCCCCCACCGCCCACGAAAATTCAAATTTCGGCATCATATTTATCATTCTCGTGGTCAGTAATATATTTGTACCAATTTTCAGCCTTCTAGTTCTCAAAAACACTTTTGCCACGCCCCCACCGCCCACAAAACTAAATTGCAAATTTCGCCATCATATTTATCATTCTCGTGGTCAGTAATATATTTATACCAATTTTCAGCCTTCTAGCTCTCAAAAACACTTTTGCCACGCCCACTCCGTCCACAGAGCAATTTTTTAAAAATTCTATAGCCTTTAGTTCCCTCCAGACCTGCATCTACAGCCATGGACATTAAATTAGCAGAAACCTTCGTTGTAAAACCAATCATATTTTGTTTTGAAACAAGTGGCTTCTTTCGACTTGCTCATCGGAAGACGTCTGAATGACACACAGCTGTTTGGACGCGCAAACCGAAAGAATGGTTTCATAATAAAGTTTTGTGCTAATTTGCTGTCCATGGCTGTAATTTCAACAACATCTGCTCAGCCGTTTACGCGTGATTGCGGACCAAACATACAGACAGACAGTCTTACACTAAGGTTGTATAATATTAATAGGGATGATGGTTGGGATTGGTGTCTTCGGTGACCCCCACTGAAATTTTCCGACAAATTTTTTCGTCCTTAAATGTCCTTTTTGAAAGGACTTTTTTGATTTTCTCAAATAAAGTGTCAAATTGACCCATACAGAGAGATGCTAGAAGGTTAAGATCTTTCACAAAAATTATCCTCGTATTCCATTCCACAATATAGTTCTGACAATACAAATTCTCTCAGACATTAACTTACAACACTTTTCTCAATTAGTCCCTTCGACCAAAAAATTAAAACTTTGAAAACTTTGATCCACTGTAAAAAGAAACTCAGACCAGCTGGACTATAAGTTTATTCTACAAAAATGATCTACGCAACATGACCTTTCAGAATTTTCCGGTCGCTACTCTGTTCCAAAAATGCTGTTGGACAGTGAAATTATTTATTTGTAATAATTTATAAATTTGGCGTGATAGTTTTTAGAATTTCAGCTTCTGAGAAATGATTTTTGGAATATTTATGCTTGACGTTGTCTTCATTTCGAAATAGTTGAATTATGTTGAATTATCCCAAATTATTTTCCCAAATTATCACACCACTATCTGCCGCCATCAAACATACTCAAGAACGGCCACCACAAGAAAGAAACTTTCTATCCCGAGACCAGATTTCGAAAATTGTAACATTTCAGAGGATTTGCATTGAATGGCTGTCTGTCCACCTCACCTGTCTGTCGGTCCGTCCATCTTATGGTAATTTGTAGCCAGTCAATTTTATGTAGAATGGCACAGATCCCGTTGGACCTGTTTTTGTTTCTGTTGTTGTTGTTGTTTGCAGCTCCAACATCTATTTACGTTACTATCATCGGTGTGCCATGTTTTTGTGTTTGGCAGCTTTGATTTTATTTTCTGTCTTTAAACCGCTCCTCTTTCTCCAGTCTCTTCGGCGATTCTTATGCTTCAGTAAATTCAAATGCGAATAGACATAAACTTGGCGATTGTAAATGACAACACAAAAAAGGAGAAACAACAGCGCGCGGCCACAAAAAAAACACACTAACAAACTGGAACCATCTTATCCTACAGCACCTTCAACTTGTGCTTTTCTACCACCCCCCCACACATCTTGTAAATAATCCCGCTCCGAAATGCTTTTTTTCTTATGCTTTTGCTCCATGGCCATGATCATGTTCTTGCCATGGTTTTGTTTTATTTTATTTTTCGAACATCTTCTGTCTGATATTGTTGCCGTCCTCTCGTTGTTGTCTGGTTGCAGTTGCTGTTGTGCACTCCAAGTTGAAGTTGTTTTGGGGTTTTAGGCTAAGATAGATAGATCGTAGAGGAGACATCTTTATTGCATGGCTTGCTTTGCCAGATGAATGGTCAATTTACTACATTTATTGACAGCTTACACCTGCCCTAGTGACAGGCGAACTATTCGACTCATCGTGTTCTGCTTTATCTTTGTGTTTCGGTTCTACTAGTTCTATTGAACTGTGGTGTACAGTGATGGCGAAAAGAATGGCGATTGGTGGACGATGCTTATTCTTTTCAGGTGCTCCTTCTGTTCTGTTGAGATCTCCCCTTTTGGGAACAGTGACAGTTGATGATTACTAGGGTCGATGGCCGTATAAAGGGGCATAAGCGGACCTATATTTCCAAATGAAAGTACAAATAAAGGTCCTTCAAAGACAAATAGAATTTTAGCAAAAAAATTATAATGTTAACTATTAAAAAATCGAACAAAAAGATTTTTTTTATTTTTTATGGGGATTATTCGAGCCAGCAAAAATGATTTTTTCAAATAAAAATCTCAATTCTTTGGAGACTGTTCCTAAACCACTGTTTCTATGTTAAATTCGTATTCGCAAAATTTGTAGCCACCATAGCCATATTAAACATAGAAGTGGGTGTCATGGGATCTTTATTTCTAAAATATAAATATTAAAGGTCCTTCAACGAAAATTGGAGTTCTAGTAACATTTTTTTTTAATTTATTGATTGAAATTTTTTTGTTATGTTAATTTTATGAATCAATATGTCTGATTACAAACAAAAAAACATTTTTTTTTAATCGGACAAATTTTTTTGTTGCCGTTTTTTTATAAATTATATAAATTTTGTTGGACCTCAACAAAATTGCATAAAATTCATCAAAACGCATCAAAATGATGAACAATTAAATAATTTGCAGATTTAGCAATTGTTTGCCGAATTCCCAAAATGGGGAAAATTTGTTCCAAAATTGGGGATTTTTCTAAAATCATCGCCAAGCCTTTATTTGCCGTTTTTAACTGTTTTGACGAATTTTATATAATTTTGTTGCATCTCATATTCATTAAATTTTGAGAAACGCGAACTGAAATAACCAAAACTTGTATTTTTTTTTGCAAAAAAATAATAAAAAAAAGTCAGCAAAAATGATATTTTTAAAGAGACATTTTTCGAATAAAAAAATCTAAATTTTTTGGATACTGTCCCTATTCATTTATAATTATCTTTCATTAAACATAGAATCGGCTGTGACGGGATTTTTATTTCCAAAATGCGAGTAAAAATATTAATGGCCCTTCAACGAAAATTAGAACATATAAAGGGTGATTTTTTAAGAGCTTGATAACTTTTTAAAAAAAAAAAAAACGCATAAAATTTGCAAAAGCTCATCGGTTCTTTATTTGAAACGTTAGATTGGTCCATGACATTTACTTTTTGAAGATAATTTCATTTAAATGTTGACCGCGGCTGCGTCTTAGGTGGTCCATTCGGAAAGTCCAATTTTGGGCAACTTTTTCGAGCATTTCGGCCGGAATAGCCCGAATTTCTTCGGAAATGTTGTCTTCCAAAGCTGGAATAGTTGCTGGCTTATTTCTGTAGACTTTAGACTTGACGTAGCCCCACAAAAAATAGTCTAAAGGCGTCAAATCGCATGATCTTGGTGGCCAACTTACCGGTCCATTTCTTGAGATGAATTGTTCTCCGAAGTTTTCCCTCAAAATGGCCATAGAATCGCGAGCTGTGTGGCATGTAGCGCCATCTTGTTGAAACCACATGTCAACCAAGTTCAGTTCTTCCATTTTGGGCAAAAAAAAGTTGGATATCATCTCACGGTAGCGCTCACCATTCACAGTTACGTTACGATTCGCATCATCTTTGAAGAAGTACGGCCCAATGATGCCACCAGCCCATAAACCGCACCAAACTGTGACTTTTTCTGGATGCATTGGTAGCTCTTGCAATGCTTCTGGCTGATATTCACTCCAAAATCGACAATTCTGCCTATTTACGTACCCATTGAGCCAAAAATGAGCTTCGTCGCTGAACACAATTTCTTTCTTTCTGAACTTTTTGATAATAAAATTCAATGATTTGCAAGCGTTGCTCGTTAGTAAGTCTATTCATGATGAAATGTCAAAGCATACTGAGCATCTTTCTCTTTGACACCATGTCTGAAATCCCACGTGATCTGTCAAATACTAATGCATGAAAATCCTAACCTCAAAAAAATCACTCTTTATATATCGAAATGATGTCAAATTACTAGATTTGCAGATTTTGCATTTGTTTGGCGAATTCGGGGAAAATTTGTTCCAAAATTGGGGATTTTTACTAAAATCATCGCTAAGCCTTTTTTTGCCGTTTTTAACTGTTTTGCCGAATTCTATATATTTTTGTTGTACCTCAAATTCGTAAAATTTCGAGAGATGTGAACTGAAATAACCAAAACTTGTTTTTTTTTTTGCAAAAAATTAAAAAAAAAATCATTTTTGAAGAGACATTTTTCGAAAAAAAAAAAACTTAATTCTTTTGATACTGTCCCTATTCATTCATAATTATCTTTCTGTAAACATAAAATCGGCTGTGACGGAATTTTTATTTCCAAAATGCGAGTAAAAATAATAATGTCCCTTCAACGAAAATTGGAATTTTAGTCAGTTTTTTTTTAAATTTATTGACAAAAAATTTTTGTTTTGATTTTATGAATCAATAAGCCTCAATACAAAAAACATTTTTTTATATCGGATTTTTTTCTATTTTTTTGGTTGCCGATTTTCAATTTACGACTTTGAGGTCCAACAAAATTGCCTAAAATTCTTCAAAACATACCGTAAGGATGTCAAATTATTAGATTTGCAGATTTTGCATTTGTTTGGAGAATTCCCAAAATGGGGAAAATTTGTTCCAAAATTGGGGAATTTTACTAAAATCATCGCCAAGCCTTTATTTGCCGTTTTTAACTGTTTTGACGAATTTTATATATTTTTGTTGACGTTCAAATTCGTAAAATTTCGAGAGATGTGAACTGAAATAACCAAAACTTGTATTTTTTGGCAAACATTTTAGTTTTAGTGAAACCTTCAATAACTCAGTCAGCAAAAATGATTTTTTGAAACAGATATTTTTGAAAAAAAAAAATCTCAATTCTTTGGAGACTGTCCCTATTCATTCATAATTATCTTTCATTAAACATAAAATCGCCTGTGACGGGATCTGTATTTCCAAAAATGCGAGTAAAAATATTAATGGCCCTTCAACGAAAATTCGAATTTTAGTAAATTTTTTTTTAATTTATTGACAAAAATTTTTTGTTTTGATTTTATGAATCAATACAAAAAAAACTTTTTATATCGTTTTTTTTCTATTTTTTTCGATTTTCAATTTACGACTCTTTTTTCTTTCTTCTTTCATTAAACATAGAATCGGATGTGACGGTATTTTTATTTCCAAATTCGAGTAAAAATATAAATGGCCCTTCGACGAAAATTGGAATTTTAGTCAATTTTTGTTTAAATTTATTGTTTGTTTTGATTTTATGAATCAATATGCCTCAATACAAAGAACATTTTTATATTGGATTTTTTGGGGATTTTTACTAAAATCATCGCCAAGCCTTTATTTGCCGTTTTTAACTGTTTTGACGAATTTTATATATTTTTGTTGCATCTCATATTCATTAAATTTTGAGAAATGCGAACTGAAGTAACCAAAACTTTTATTTTTTTTTTGCAAAAAATTCAAAAAAAGTCATTTTTAAAGAGACATTTTTCGAATAAAAAAATCACAATTCTTTGGAGACTGTTCCTATTCATTCATAATTATCTTTCTTTAAACATAAAATCGGCTGTGACGGGATATTTATTTCCAAAATGCGAGTAAAAATATTAATGTCCCTTCAACGAAAATTGGAATTTTAGTCAATTTTTTTAAATTTATTAACAACAATTTTTTGTTTTGATTTTATGAATCAATATGCCTCAATACAAAAACATTTTTTATATCGGATTTATTTCCATTTTTTTGTTGCCGATTTTCAGTTTACTATTTTGAGGTCCAACAAAATTGCCAAAAATTCATCAAAAATATATCGAAATGATGTCAAATTACTAGATTTGAAGATTTAGCAATTGTTTGCCGAATTCCCAAAGTGGGGAAAATTTGTTCCAAAATTGGGGATTTTTACTAAAATCATCGCCAAGCTTTTATTTGCCTTTTTTAAATTTTTTGATGAATTTTAAATATTTTTGTTGCTTAAAACCTTAAAATTTCGAGACAAGTGAACTGGAAGGACCAAAACTCGATTTTTTTTGCAAAATTTTAGTTTTGATGGAAATTTCAATAACTCAGTCAATTACCGATGGATTTTTAAAAACGAAATGGCGTTTTATTCCTGACACAACGTGTTTTCTAAATAAATTTACAAATTTGAGTGTTATTTTACAAAGTAATTTGTAAAAACATAGCTAAAGTTGAAAAATGACGTACAAAATTTGGAAAAAATCTATTTGCTGGACAAATACAGACATATTTTCAAGTTTTCTTAAATAACACTGGAACACAAAAAAATATAAGGGTTCTGACAGTGGATTCTAATATGTTAAAAAATTAATTTAATAGGTTAAAAAATAAAAAAATAAAAAATGATTTTATGTGTATTGGCGTTTTGAAAGCTTGTTTATGGAGATCATTTTAGATGTGCGTCAAATATTGCTCCTTTTAGATATTCTATGTGGAAACCTTGTGATCCTTACATTTTAAGTATGCGATGTGTTCCGCAATATTACTTACAATACTACGAGGAAAATATTTGTGGAACATTTTAACCCTCTAGCTCCTCAATGTAGGGGTCTTTTTGGTCCTCTTTGTGCAAAAGTGTAAAAACGCCCCTAAAACAAGGGTTTATCGGGTCAAGTTCTACAAAAATATTTACCACATAATTCTTCTATAAGCCTGTGAACACATCTAAAATCAAAACTCAACTTAAATGCAAAAAATAAGTCAAAACGTAGGTTAATTTTAGGGTTAATTTCGTACTTTTTCCAAATCGATGCCAAATTGTCCCGCAAAACTGCATTTTAGTGGGGTGGTGTGAATGGAAAAAATATTCTAGGTCAAATTTCACTATAAGTCACCGAACAAAAGAAAACTGTATATATAAATACATATAAATAAAATATCAGTACAAATTTGGGTATTTAAACAAGAATTACTAAATTTATTAAATTTTCACTTACTTTCGGAATCAGTTTTATAATTTTTAATTGTTTTGATGAATTTTTGCTTATAAAAAACTTTAAAAAATATATTCTTTAAGATTAGAAAAATCTCTGTAAATCTAGATGTAATTTGATTGAAATTAGAAAGAAAATTGTATTTGTATCTCATATCACAAAAATGTTAAAGTTTTTTTTAAATACCTTATAGACACAAATAATTTATTTTCGATCCACCCTAGTGTTAAAAATCGAAAATGTCAGCTTTATTATGTAGAGTTATTATATAGAAAAAATTATATTAAAGATTCTTCTAGTTTTATTTTTTTTTTTATATTTTTGAAAATCATAAAAATCAGCTTCATTATATAGAGTTATTATAGAATTCTTCTTGTTTGCAATGCCCCCCATCTTTGATTTGCTTTTTTGCTCTCCAACTACTTCTACGATTCTCTTGTTTCAATTCAATTTTGATGTTTTAATGTCAGTTTAAATAAGTTGTTGGTTTATATTATTTTTTCTGATGCTGCTACCTCTTCTTCTTCATCTCGTGTAGTTTAATAGTTAAATAGCTACGCCAAGAGTTAACAGGGGACGTTTTTCTTTTCTTTTTTTGTTTCTTCGAATGAAAAACAATTGTTTTGCGGCTGAATAACTATCTCTTGGCAGTCTTCTTCGATAACGAAGTGATGCTTCACTATTTCACTCTACCTCCTCTGCCCTACCCTTTTCGGACACTTCCCCAACACTTTTGCCCTCCTTGCACCCAAACCATGTTACACTCCCTTTAAAATATCAACTTAATGTATGCGTACGGACGGGGTCTGTGGCTGGGGTGATAAGATAACGACGACGACAAAAAAGACGGATGTCTCTTGTTGCCTTCCTTCTGCTTCCATTCTACGCACTGAGCACTTTTTTATATTTATTTTCATCTCAGTCTTGGCTTAAATTGTAATTTTTGCAGTTCGTTAAACACGATGAAAATGTAAATGTTAATTTTATGCCCCGACAAACAAGAAACGTCATTTAATCAAATCAATAGTTGAGTTGAGTTGAGTGGAGTTGGTCATCCTCCTTTAGTAATTTGGTCTCAAAGTCATCATCATCGCTGTAAATGCTAATCGATTTGTTCTGTTTCTGTTTCTTTTTCAGGTAAGTCTTCATGACAATGATGTGGGGACGATGACGGTCATGTCCGTCTGCCGTGTAAGGTAAGAATTGGGATTGAATTGTAAACGAGAACATATTTTTGTGCTTTGCAAAGGCACAGTGATTCAAACAAATATTCATTTAACTAATTTCAGTTACATTTTAAAAGGAAATAAATAAATATATTGAGAGAAAAGGCTTCATTTTTAACGGAATGAAAAGAAAATGCACTAAAAAGTATTAACATTTACGAGAAACCCCGGATTGTCAAATGTAAAGCAAGCGATAAGCACATTTGGAAAGCATATTTGCTTACAGCGAAGTAATATTAATAACCTAGAATTTCTTTCTGATTCTTAATTTAACACATCATTGAAATGAAGGAATTGACGCTATTTTATTTATTTAATGTTAATTTATGGGATTTATTTTTCCCCGTTTCGGAATTGTGCGATTTTTTTTAATGAAACGTTTTCGAACAGTAACACAATTACAAACTCTTCAATTGTTGAAAAATCCCATACTTCCTAAAACGGGGAAATCCCAAAAAATATATATTTTTAGATATGTTTTAATAATTTATTTTCTAATAATACAAATGCGATATGGGTATCGATTGAAAGAGGAGAATATCTTTGAAAAATACTTCAAATTTCATACTTCTATCTGTATTGGCTTAGTACTAACAACCATTTTCAGTTTTCCCCTAAAAAATAAACTTTACCTTTTTAAGTAGGAAAACTTGAAATGTTTGTTAATGTTAAAATAATACAGATAGAAGCATGCAAATTAGAGTATTTTTAATAGATATTCTCCTCTTACATTTGATATCCATATCGCCTATGTAGGACTCTTACGAAGTACGAAAATAAATAGTGATTCAAAATTTAACACGAAAAACGTCGAAATGCAATTTTCCTTCATTGATTGTTTGTTTCTAAAAAATATAAAATTGTTGCGATTTATTTTCCACGTTTTCGGAATTGTGGGATTTATTTATGAGGTGTTTGTTTCTCAAAAATAAAGAAATTACAAATTCATGAATTTTTCAAAAAATCCCACAATTCCTAAAATGGGGAAAATAAATCCAAAAAATACAGCGAAGTAATATTAATAACTCAGAATTTATTTCTGATGCATAATTTAACACGAACATCATTGAAATGAAGGAATGGCGCTGTTTTCTCTAAAAAAAATTGACATTTTTGGGATTTATTTTCCCCGTTTTTTTGGAATTGTGGGATTTTTATATGAGGTATTTTGCAAAAGTAACACAATTACAAATTCTTGAATTGTTTGAATAAAAGTGATAGAAAAATCCCACAATACCTAAAACGGGGAAAATAAATCCCAAAAAATACAGCGAATTAATTCTAATAAACCAACATTTATTTTTGATTAATTATTTAATAACTTTCTAAAAAACGTCACATTTTTGGGATTTATTTCCTCCGTTTTTGGAATTGTGGGATTTTTTATAAAGTGTGTTTCGATCTCTAGTCTCATGTGGATATGGCTTTGTTGAGGTCCAATACAATTTGAATAGTCTCTGTGTTCGTTTATAAAATAAATTGTTTACCTTTATACACTATGCGACAAAAAATAAAAAAAATATGCAAGACCAAAATATTTATTTTTTGTGTGTATTGAGGCATACTAATTCATAAAATCAGCATAAAATATTTTTATGGATTTTTTTTTTTAATTTTTTTAACTAAAATTGTTGCCAACGGTACCTTTAAGGTTTCTACTCTCATTTTGTATATATAATTCCGATAACACCGTTTTATATATTCAATTAAAGATAATTATGATGGCTACAAATGTTAGTAGTTTTAACAGTCTCCAAAACTATGAGAAAAAATTGATTATATTTTTTAAACATCCTTTTTTTCTGGCACAGAATAAATCATAAAAAAAGAAAAAAAAACTAAAGAAAATATTTTTTTTAATATTTAACATTCTAACGTAGAAACCAATCAATGTCTTTATGTAAAATATCTTTGGATAAATGTGGAAGTTATGGCACTCTTTGTAGACCGAAAATAATAAAAACAGAACATTGATTTTTATTTTTTTTTAAAAGCCCCCAAACCCCTTCTTAGCCAAATAGAATATTTTATATTTTATGATATCCATAGGAAGAAAACAAGGCCAAATTGAATAAATGTAGAAGTTATGGCCCTTCTTGTATAAGTACATATCTCCATTAAAAACTTTGTAAAAACGACACAATTGTAACTTCTACATTTATTCATAGATTTTTTATTCAAATAGGCCTTGTATTCTTCGTTGAGATCGCAGTTATTGTAAAATATTTTGCTATCTAGGCCTATTGCAGAAAATCTTTGTATAAATGTAGAAGTTAAGGTCCTTCTTGTAAAAGTACTTATCGTCATTAAAATCTTTGTAAAAATGGCACAATTGTAACTTCTACATTTATTCGTAGATTGTTTCAAGTAGGCCTTGTTTACTTCGTATAGATCGCACTTATTATCAAATAATTTGCTATCTAAGACCTACGGGAGAAAATCTTTGAATAAATGTTGAAGTTATAGCCCTTCTTGTAGAAGTACATATCGTTATTAAAAACTTTGTAAAAATGGCACATTTGTAACTTCTACATTTATGCATAGATTTTTCTCAAGTAGGCCTTGCTTTCTTCGTTGTGATCACAGTTATTATAAAATATTTTATTATCTCAGGCCTATTTGAGGAAAATCTTTGTATAAATGTAGAAGTTATGGCCCTTCTTGTAGAAGTACATATCGTCATTAAAAACTTTGTAAAAAATGCCACGATTGTAACCTTTACATTTATTCATATATTTTTGTTTAATGTAGGCCTTGTTTTCTTCGTAGAGATCCCAATTTTTATAAAATAAAATAATAAATATTTTACTATCTAATTTGAAAGTGTTTTTCGTGCTATTTAACAAAAATTAAAAAAACATGGAATTTGTAAAAAAATCTTTTGTGTCTACAAAGAGGTTAATAACTTCTAAATTTATACATAGATTTTTTCTGGTAAACATTGTTCTCTTCGTTAGAATGTTAAAAAATAAAATATATATTTTTTTCTATTTTTTATGGATTTTTCTTTGTGCCAAAAGATATTTTTTTTAAAACTTTGGAGACTTGTTTTCTTCGTTTGAATTTTAGCTATGAAAAATTAAAACAATATATTTTTTCAAATATTTTTCTATTTTTAAGGGATTGCCAAAAAAAAACATTTTTACTCAATTTTTTCTTTGGAGAATTCAGTTTCTTCGTTTGAATTTTAGCTATTAAAAAATTAACACAAAATGATTTTTTCTATTTTCAAGGGATTTTTCGTCAAAAAAATAATTTTTTCAATTCTTTGGACACTATTCCTGAAATTCACAACATAAAAAATAAAATATTTTTCTATTTTTTATAGATTCATCTTTGAGCCAAAAAAATATTTTTTTTCTATTTTTTTATGGATTTTTCTTTGTGCCAATAAAACATTTTTTCAAAACTTATTAATTCTTAATTCTTTGGAGACTTTTGCTTTCTTCGTTAGAATTTTAGCTCTGAAAAATTAAAACAATATATTTTTTCAAATATTTTTCTATTTTTAAGGGATTTTTCGTGCCAACAAAAAATACTTTTTTTCTCATTTTTTTCTTTGGAGAATTCAGTTTCTTCGTTAGAATTTTAGCTATTAAAAAATTAACACAAAATAATTTTTTTCTCTTTTCAAGGTATTTTTCGTCAAAAAAATATTTTTTTCAATTCTTTGGACAATGTTCCTCAACTATTGATTCTAAGTAAAAGTGAAATTCACAACATTTGTAGCCATATAAGCGGGTGTGCTCGGGTCTATATTTCCCAAATGAGAGTAAAAATATTAAAGGCACCTTAAAGACATTTGAAAAATAAAAAATATATATCATATTTTTGTGTTGATTTTATGACTCAATCAAAACAAAAAATATTTTTTTAGATTTCGGCCACAAAATCACATCATATTTTTGTGTTGACTTTATGGCTCAGTATGTCTCAATCCAAAAAAATATATATATTGTAGATCTCGTCCACAAATTTTATTTATTTATTTATTTATTATGAATTACAATACAAAGTAAATTTATATTCTAATTTTGGATCCAGGGATGACATTATAGCTAGTCATTGCAGCGACAGACCAGAGCCTCTGGTGGGAATCGAACCCACAACCCCCACGCTGATAGCCGAGCATGCTACCAACTCGACTACCGCTATACACTCGCTTTTGCTATACACAAAATTTTTATTTTAATGTTTTATAGTGTAATCGAAGCTGATTTTGTTTGAGGCCTCTTCATTATGAAAATATCCACTCCACACAGCGATACATTGTGAATGAAGTTGCTCCGGAACTTTCACTGCTGAATTTTCAAAAAATAAAATACGACAATTTTGCCTATTAACGAAGCCATCAATATGATCATTAGACAGAACATATTGTCACAGATGTCCAAGCAGTTGAGGGGGATTTCGATGGCTATCCCTCTCATTTTGGAACTGCTATTATTTCGTTTTAAAATGAAAACGTTTTTTCACCCTCCAAAAAACCCGAATGCGACAATTTTGTCGATTAACGAAGCCATCAATATCAACATTAGACAGAAAGTCTTTAATGTTAACATAGAAGTGCAAGCAATTGAGGGGGATTTCGATGAATATCCCCTTCATTATTTCATTGTTAAATGAAAACATGGTTTGTTTTTCACCCTCCAAACATTCCATACTTGCCAATATTGCCTAATATTGCATAAGTTTGGTTTTATGAGAAAACTTGGGAGCAAGCAAAACAACTACAACAACAAGCTGCCAATGATTATTATGAGACCAAAAGCAAGGGGAACGACAAAACCTAAAACATCTCTGGCAGTGTAGGTACCCTCATCCCAAAAAGGACAAAACAAGTGCAAACATGCACCCTCCACCAACCATTGATAATAAAACTGGACAACTGGACAACTGGACACAACTCATTTTAGACAAGTTTAGTGGGAACCTAACCACAATATATGTGAAAAAAACAAATGAAATGGACAACAACATGCCATTGATGCTGATGTCCATCATCGTGGTCTATTTGGAATATAAGCGGGCTGGAAGGAGGAGGAGGTAAATTTTTCAACACATTTATAAGGTCATGCCAACAGATTGGAGAAATGGGAAAAAACACTTGCAATGCTTGTGGTGGAGCGGATGAAGTCTCCTCCATCCATGCCACGGCCAATGCCAGAAAACATAATTGAACAGGTTGTTTGTAGTCATTTTTCAAATTCATTTTTCTGAAACTCACAACCAAAGTGGTTACGACATACGAGTGTGTTGCGAACAACGTGTACAATTGTGACGGAGGTTGGACTGTGCTGCGTACATTTACAGCCGGCAGCTAATAGCCGCCGTTAAGGCATTAGAGCCACTGAACCAAGCCAACTGGCAACCATCACCACCACCACCACCACCACCATCCATCCATCCATCCATCCACCACCAGTTAAGGATGTAAAGTGGAGTGGCAGAAAAAATGAAAGAAATGATTACAACTCACTTAGCAAGAATAGCAGCGCACATGTGCGCATGTGCGCCTGTAGTCAATTTTCCGGCTCTATATAAGGCAGTAGTTCTTGTTGAAAGCTAATTATCTCGTAATGGTAATGCTGCTGCACTGCATTGCACCCTGGAGTTGCAAGTACTGAAATGCTGATGGCTGCTGTGTATGTGGATGGATGGATGGATGGCTGGATACTCATTAGAAGGCTGCGGGGCCCCTGATTGCTCACCGAGGGAGAGAGTGAAATGAAATAGGCAAAGTCGCACCTTCTCTGGATGTAGTTGCTTAATTTTTGGGGAGATTCTAATGTGGGAGAATTTATTTATAAATATTTCTCAATTCCAACAACAACAAAAATAATCTAAGATAAAAATAATGCCTATCATGAATAAGAAGGTGGATTTTCACGTGAAATTTGTTCCACTTGAAATTTTCTCTCTTCCCTGGAAACGTGTACTGCGTTATAACAGCAATAAGTCTAGACTCATCAAAGTACGAAGGAAGAAAAATCTTGAAAAATACCCAAAATCATGATAGATTTTTCCATCCCCGGGGAAACTTTATTCACGATAGGGTAGAGGGGTGAATATTTTAAATATTTTATATTTTAAACCTTCCAGTAATAAATGTGAAAAAAATGAAACTTTTTCGAAAATAACAAAAACTTTGTAAAATTGCACAATTTCTACTTTTATCCATAGATTTCAAGTAGGCCTTGTTTACTTCGTAGAGATCGCAGTTATTATAAATTATTTTGCTATCTAAGGCCTACGGAAGAAAATCTTTGAATAAATGTAGAAGTTATGGCCCTTCTTGTAGAAGTACATATCGTCATTAAAAACTTTGTAAAACGGCACAATTGTAACTTCTACAGTTATTCCTAGATTTTTTCAAGTAGGCCTTGTTTACTTCGTAGAGATCGCAGTTATTATAAATTATTTTGCTATCTAAGGCCTACGGAAGAAAATCTTTGAATAAATGTAGAAGTTATGGCCCTTCTTGTAGAAGTACATATCGCCATTAAAAACTTTGTAAAACAAAAAACGACACAATTGTAACTTCTACAGTTATTCCTAGATTTTTTCAAGTAGGCCTTGTTTACTTCGTAGAGATCGAAGTTATTATAAATTATTTTGCTATCTAAGGCCTACGGAAGAAAATCTTTGAATAAATGTAGAAGTTATGGCCCTTCTTGTAGAAGTACATATCGCCATAAAAAACTTTGTAAAAACGACACAATTGTAACTTCTACATTTATTCATAGATTTTTTCAAATAGGCCTTGTTTACTTCGTAGAGATCGCAGTTATTATGAAAAAGTTTGATATCTAAGGCCTATTGAAGAAAATCTTTGAATAAATGTAGAAGCTATGGCCCTTCTTGTAGAAGTACATATCGCCATTAAAAACTTTGTAAAAAAGCCACAATTGTAACTTTTACATTTATTCATAGATTTTCAAGTAGGCCTTGTTTTCTTCGTTGAAATCGCAGTTATTTTAAAATAGTTTGTTATCTAAGACCTATTGAAGAAAATCGTTGAATAAATGTAGAAGTTATGGACCTTCTTGTAGCAGTGAATACAGTCATTAACAACTTTGTAAAAATTACACAATTGTAACTTTTACATTTATTCATAGATTTTCTTCAAGTAGGCCTTGTTTAATTCGTATAGATCGCAGTTATTATAAATTATTTTGCTATCTAAGGCTACGGAAGAAAATCTTTGAATAAATGTAGAAGTTATGGCCCTCCTTGTAAAAGTATTTATCGTCATTAATAACTTTGTAAAAATGACACATTTGTAACTTCTACATTTATGCATAGATTTTTTTCAAGTAGGCCTTGTTTTCTTCGTTTAGATCACAGTTATTATGAAAAAGTTTGTTATCTAAGGCCTATTGAAGAAAATCTTTGAATAAATGTAGAAATTAGGGCACTTCTTGTAGAAGTGCATATCGACATTAAAAACTTTGTAAAAATGACACAATTGTAACTTCTACATTTATTCGTAGATTTTTTCAAGTAGGCCTTGTTTTCTTTGTTGTGATCACAGTTATTATGAAAAAGTTTGTTATCTAAGGCCTATTGAAGAAAATATTTGAATAAATGTAGAAATTAGGGCCCTTCTTGTGGAAGTGCATATCGTCATTTAAAACTTTGTAAAATGGCACAATTGTAACTTCTAAATTTTTTCATAGAGTTTTTATTCAAGTTGGCCTTGTATTCTTTGTTGAGATCGCAGTTATTATCGAATAATTTGCTATCTAAGGCCTATTGAAGAAAATCTTTGAATAAATGTAGAAGTTATGGTCCTTCTTGTAAAAGTACTTATCGTCATTAAAAACTTTGTAAAAATGGCACAATTGTAACTTCTACTTTTATTCGTATATTTTTTCAAGTAGGCCTTGTTTTCTTCGATGAGATCGCAGTTATAATAACATTTTTGCTTTCTAAGGCCTATTGAAGAAAATCTTTGAATAAATGTAGAAGATATGGTCCTTCTTGTAAAAGTACTTATCGTCATTACAAACTTTGTAAAAATGGCACAATTGTAACTTCTACATTTATTCGTAGATTTTTTCAAGTAGGCCTTGTTTTCTTCGATGAGATCACAGTTATAATAAAATATATTGCTTTTTAAGAAATATTGAAGAAAATCTTCTAATAAATGTAGAAGTTCTTGTCTTGTGTTCTCGTCATTAAAAACTTGGTAAACAACTTTGTAAAAATGACACAATTGTAACTTCTCCATTTATTCATAGATTTTCTTCGGGTGGGCCTTGTTTTCTTCGCTGAGATCGCAGTAATTATAAAATATATTGCTGTTTAAGAAATATTGAAGAAACTCTTCTAATAAATGTAGAAATTATGGCATTTCTTGTCTTGTGTTCTCGTCATTAAAAACTTTGTAAAAAATGACACGATTGTAACTTCTATATTTATTTTCAATCATTTTCTTCAAGTAGTCTTTGATTTCTTCGTAGTGATCCCAGTTATTATAATTTAAAACGAAATATTTTGCTAACTAATTATGCTATGAAATTATTTTTTCGCGCTATTTAACAAAAAATTAAAAAAATCAGGAATTTTTTAAAAAATCTTTTGCGTCTAGATCTTTGTCAATAAAGATTTTATTTTCTTCGTTAAAAAATTAAACAATTTATTTTTTTCCCAAATATTTTTCTATGTTTAAGGAATTTTTCAGCAATTTTTTTTTTGAAGAAGCATTTTTTTTGTTTTTTTTTTTCAAAAAGCAATTTTTTTCAAGTCTTTGGAGACAGTTCCTGAACCACTGTTTCTAGGTAAAAGTGAAATTCGCGGTGTGCTCGGGACTATATTTCCAAAATGGAAGTACAAATCTTCGGTGATAATTAAAATTTTAGTAAAAAATAAAAATATATATCAAACAACATATATATATCAAACAACATATATATATATCAAACAAGAAATATTTTAGAGGGGTGAATATTTTAAATATTTAATATTTTGAACCTTCCAGTACCTACATACCTCCCACAAAAATAACCAGTGTGAAACAAAATATTTTTTTTCGAAAATAACAAGGTTCTGACAACAACTTCTGATAGGGGAGTGAAACAAAGAATACGCGTTTTGAAAATTTACATATGGAGGTAATTGTTTAGTGGGGTGGTCAATATTCCCCAACATTCTTATGATGCATCGGCATGGGAAACCTTATGATACTTACTTTTTAAGTAAAGCGTGTGTTCAGCAATATTGCCAAAAACACTACGAGGAACATTTTTGTACAACAATTTAACCCTTTAGCTCCCCAATATGGAGGTCATTTTGGTACCTTTTTTGCAAAAGGGTAAAAACACCCCTAAATCGGGGGTTTAACGGATAAAAATGATCTACAAATTTGGTCATAACATTCTGTTATAAGTCTCTGAATACACCAAAATTCAAAACTGAACATAAATGTCACAAATAAGCCGAAACTTAAAATTCATTTTAGGGTTAATTTTGTACTTTTTGTACTTTTTTGAGTTTTGGTGTTTTCAGGAAATTATAATAAAATTGTGATCCTTACATTTCAGGTATAGGGAGTGTTCAGCTATATTACTTAAAACACTTCGAGGAACATTTTTGTAGACCACTTTAACCCTCCAGCTCCTCAATATAGGGGACTTCCGGGTCCCTTTTGTGCAAAGGGGTAATAAACACCCCTACAACATGGGTTTAACCAATCAAAATGTTCTACAAAAATATTTGCCATAAAATTCTACTATAAGTCTGTGAATACACCAAAACTCAACTAAAATGCCAGAAATAAAAATGCAAAACCCCTACATTTCATTTTAGGGTTAAATTTATACTTTTTTGAGTTTTTGTGTAATGAGAGACTTGTAAAATAATTGTGATCCTTATAGTTCAGGTATAGGATGTGTTCAGCAATATTAACGAAAACACTACGAGGAACATTTTTGTGGACCACTTTAACCCTCTAGCTCCTCAATATAGTGGTCTTTTTGGTCCCTGTTGTGCAAGAGAGTAAAAAACACCCATAAAACAAGGGTTTAATGGGTCAAAATGTTCTACAAAAATATTTGCCATAAAATTCTACTATAAGTCTGTGAATACAACAAAAGTCAAAACTTAACTTAAATGCCAGAAATAAGCAAAAAACCTAAATTTCATTTTAGGGTTAATTTTATACTTTTTTGAGTTTTTGTGTAATGAGAGACTTGTAAAATAATTGTGATCCTTACAGTTCAGGTATAGGATGTGTTCAGCAATATTAACGAAAAAACTACGAGGAACATTTTTGTGGACCACTTTAACCCTCCAGCTCCTCAATATAAAGGTCTTTCGGGTCCCTGTTGTGCAAGAGAGTAAAAAACACCCATAAAACAAGGGTTTAATGGGTCAAAATGTTCTATAAAAATATTTGCCATAAAATTCTACTATAAGTCTCTGAATACACCATAAGTCAAAACTTAACTTAAATGCCAGAAATAAGTCAACATTTTATTTAGGGTTAATTTTGTACTTTTTTGAGTTTTGGTGTTTTCAGAAAATTACAATAAAATTGTGATCCTTACATTTCAGGTATAGGGTGTGTTCAGCAATATTACTTAAAACACTACGAGGAACATTTTTGTAGACCACTTAAACCCTCTAGCTCCTCAATATAGAGGTCTTTCGGGTCCCTTTTGGGTAAAAGGGTAAAACAAGGGTATAACGATTGAAAATGTTCTACAAAAATATTTGCCATCAAATTCTTTGATTTTATGAATCAGTGTGCCAAAATAAACCCTAAATAAAGTTTTGGCTTATTTCTGGCATTTAAGTTAAGTTTTGACTTTTGGTGTATTCAGAAACTCATAGTAGAATTGTATGGCAAATATTTCTGTAGAACATTTTGACCCATTAAACCCTTGTTTTAGGGGTGTTTTTTACTCAAATTCTTTGATTTTATGAATCAGTGTGCCTAATGACCTAAAGAAATATTTTTTAAGTCTCTTGCAAAAAAATTGTATTCAGCGTTTGACTGAATTTCACGATTACATTGAATTGTTGTGGTAGTCTTGACAAAATTACGTTTGTTCTTCCTAAAATTCAAAAAATATTCTCACTGCTTTGTGTTTGCTACCTTCACCTTGTCCATCAAAAAAAAATATTGAAGAGAACACACTCGCTATTTGAATGTTGACATTCATTTACACTCTGTTATCGGAAAATACTCAACAAAAATATGACGTGCCATAAATTCAAGTGAGCCGGGTAGTGCAACGCGTGTGTTGTACACACGTTTAACCAGCACCACCGCCTACTCTCCACTCTTCTGTGACCTATCAACCTCGTCGTCCAACCATTCCCACCAACCGATCCACACACACACACACACACAGTCCCTTGGCAACACCACCAACTGCAAATCTAAAGCAGTCGACGATTGCGGAACAAGTTGAAAGTACTTGACCATGGAATTGAAGAAAAACAACGACAACAGCAGCAACAACGAAAAAATACCCACAAATTACACGAAAACAATGACAAGTGGGAGGGACGAGCGTGTACTACACGGAGGGCACTCATGCAACTTATGTCGTTGGGTGTGTGTGAGTGTAAAATGTCGCGCCAAAAGTGTAATAAGATCCAACACTTTACATATGCGGCTGTATTTGTAAATAAACTCATGCACACACACATACATACACATATGAGAGTACATGAGGGTATGTACGGACATGTGTACATATTTATTTACATTAACTAATTGTTTACATAGTTTACCAATCAATTACACTCGATGAAATGCGACGGACGAAGATCCACATTTATTTAGAAAATTTTCCAGAAATATAATTTCAAAAAATATTAATAATTAATATTGGCATTTGTTAGATATAAAGGGTGATTTTTTAAGAGCTTGATAACTTTTTTTTTAAAAAAAACGCATAAAATTTGCAAAATCTCATCGGTTCTTTATTTGAAACGTTAGATTGGTCCATGACATTTACTTTTTGAAGATAATTTCATTTAAATGTTGACCGCGGCTGCGTCTTAGGTGGTCCATCCGCTTAGTCCAATTTTGGCATTTCCACGTTTTTGAGTAACAGAGACCCAATTGGTGCGAACGGCGACGAATCGAAAATTGGTGGTCATCATTAACACTGGCCGATACAGCTGCGATATTTTCTTCAGTTCGCACTCTACGTAAGCGTGTTGGTGGTTTAATGTCCAACAATGTAAATTTGGTGCGAAATTTAGTCACAATAGCCCGAATAGCCGCTTCAGTGGGTCGATTAAACTGACCATAAAATGGAAGCGCGCAATGAACTTTCTTAACAGAGCACGCATTTTGATAATAAAATTCAATAATTTGCAAGCGTTGTTCGTTTGTAAGACGATTCATGATGAAATGTCAAAGCATACTGAGCATCTTTCTCTTTGACACCATGTCTGAAATCCCACGTGATCTGTCAAATACTAATGCATGAAAATCCTAACCTCAAAAAAATCACTCTTTAGTATAGGGTGGGCCATTTAAAAAAAAATTAAATTAGAATCGGCTACAGATTATTTTTTTCAAATTTCTGGTTTTATTGTCATTTAATATTGGAACAGAATTGATGTTGTGTATTGTTGACCTTTTGTTTTATTAATTCTCTTTTGTATTTGTTCAGCTTGAGGCCATGGAAAAACTGGTGTTGTTTGTTTTATTTTATTTTATTTTTCCCAATATTTCGGTTGCCTTCGTCAACCATCATCAGGGGTAAAAACACTAAACAAAAACATATTTAAATTATAACAAATGTAAACTATAAAAATCACGAAACAATTTTACAAATAATTACATTAAAAATAATTAGCGTCGTCCTGTTCGTCTGCACAAGTTGTTGTCAACTAAAAGTCATGTTTTGTTTTCGTCTGTATTTTTGTACAATATGACGATAAGCTTTCGCACAGTTTTCTGTGTCCGTTTTGTAATTTATTCTCTTATCCGTGGGAACGTCAATAATATGTAATACTTCGAGAGTAAATCTTCGTTTATAGTTTCTCTCTTCTGCAAGTATTTTTACGTCTTTAAAATTCGGCGTGTGCCCCGTCAAAGTACAGTGGGCCGCAAGAGCAGTTTTTTGCTCTATTGGCCTGTCAGTAGCTTTTTGGTCAGATTTATGTGAGGAAAGTCTAGTTTTAAGTTTGGTCTTGGTAGTGCCAACATATACCTTTTGGCATATGTTGGACTTGTCTCCATTACATGATATCTTATAAACAACATTAGACTTGTCCTCATTCTTTATCTTACACTTAGTTCTACTGAATAACTTATTTACTGAACAATTTGTCTTAAGTGCTAATTGAAATTTGTCCTTGTTATACACGTCAGCATTTTTGAACCTTTCTGAGAATCCTTGTATATATGTCAGTGATTTATATATCTACAGAATTTCATTCTCATGACTACCACGACTGGCTCGGCAGCACCTCATCCGATCAACCCAACTTTTCAGAACAGTCCAAAATTCACACCAAACAGTGACTTGTTGTGTATGCATTGGCTTCTCATCGTGGACTCCCTGAATCCCATATGCGGCAATTTTGCTTATTGACATAGCCACCGAGATGAAAATGAGCTTCAAGAACGCTGAACTGAAGGCCGATCTCTCGAAAATTTCCCACATAAATTTCTGACAGTTTACGTTATAGAAGCACTACTTTGTAAGTAAGTTTTAAATAAATTCCCAAATTTATTCGAGCCCCTATAGCTTCCCATTTTGCAAAGTCAAACATAAACCTGAAAATAAAAATAAAAGTGAATGTTATTCTACCTTTCAAAGTCCCGATTACTTTGACTTTGAAAGGTAGAATAACATTCACTTTTATTTTCAGGTTTATGTTTGACTTTGCAAAATGGGAAGCTATTTCATATTTAAAATGTTACTATAGGTAGCATGTCAACCTAGCATCATTATCGAAGGCTGTGAGTTCGAGCTTCCTGTATCAAATGTATGAGGAAATATTTATGAAATGAGTAATCCTTACTGACACTGTCTGTGTGAGTGGGTAGTGAGTTCGAAATCGAAATAATTATGATAATGAACATTTTCAAACAAATAGTTTCTCTTCGATTTTATTGCAAATTTTCAATAATGTATTTTTCTATAAGGCGAATAAAGCTGTAATTTCCGTTTTTCAAACAAAAAATGAAGTTGTAGACGCTGGGGAGGATCCAAAATAAAGTATTTTTTTGTCATAAAGCAAAAATTTTAAAAATTTTTAACTTTTTGTGGTTTGATATTTTTTTCTAATTTCAAGCAAATTTCTTCTAGTTTTACAGAAAATTGTCAAATGTAGTTTTATTTTTTTCCCCTTTTTTTATTTATTTTGCAAAGACTTCGAATTTATGTAAAATAAATTTTATTAATTTCAAGCAAATTTCATTCCAGTTTTACAGAAAATTGACAAATCTTAAAATATATATATTTTTAAAATTGTTTTCTCATTAGTTGTTTTTATTTTATAAACAAAAAATATATATTTTATTTTTGTAAAATAAATTTTATCAGTACCGGGTTCAAATTCTAAAAAAAAATATATAAAAATATTTTTTTTTCTAATTTAGTTTTTTTTTTCACTTATGTATATAATTGAATCAAATATCTATATAATTGAATTCTTTATTCAAAATAAGAAGAAAGTAGGATCGAAAATAAAGTGTTTTTGTCATTAGGAAAAAATTAAAAAAAAATTTAAGTTTTAATTTGCTTTTGAAATTAAAAATATATTTTTTTTTAATTTAGTTTTTCTTTAATTATGTATTTTTCTATAAGTCAAATAAAGCTGCATTTTCCGTTATTCAAAATAAGAAGAAATTGTAGACACTAGGGAGGATCGAAAATAAAGTATTTTTGTCATAAAGCAAAATTTTAAAAAAATTTTTAACTTTGAACTGGGATATTGTCCTGGCTCAAGACCATTTTGCTTCTATATTTAATAGAATGCAAATGTATTTACAAATGACATGGTGACATTTATTACTTGGCTGCACATTACCACGATCATTATTTCGACTATGTCAAAAGTCTTTTCAAGTGGCTTCGCAGCGACTTTTCAACATCAAACCCGTCCTCTATAAGGGGATGATTCTCACAAACGAACGAGAAGCACAACTCACTTGCCGAATTTGCGTTTAAAAAATCGCACCAAGTAATAAAGCACACATGTCATCTTACAAGCATCTCATTGAGTTGCATATATGCAGGTATAGTTACCCAGCAATACTTCTGCCGTTTTAGTTTTTAACTTTTTGTGGGATGAGTTGCATTTTTTTTAAATTTCAAGCAAATTTCTTTTAGTTTTACAGAAAATTGTCAAATCTTAAAAAATATATATTTTTAAAATTTTTTTCTTATCTAACTTTTTATTTATTTTATAAACAAAGCATGTACTTTCGAATTTCTGTAAAATAAATTTTTACATTTTTCATGCAAATTTCTTCTAGTTTTACCGGGAATCCAAACCTTGAAAATATTCCTTTGATTTGATTTTTTATTTATTTTATAAACCAAAAATATGCCTTTGGTTTTTTTTAAATAAATTGTATTAATAGTTTATAGTGTCAGCAAGACGCTCCATAAGTTCCATGATGGTGTTCCCGGTACAAACTCTAAAGATATAAATAATATAAATTTCTGTCGGAATTAAAAATATTTTTCTATTTTTTTGTTTATTTTTTATTTATTTTGTATAAAAGAGAATATAACTTCGATTCTTATAAAATAAATTTTTTTTAATAGCGCGAGTAAGTTTCATGATGTGGTTCCTGGTACTTAGTCTTAAACAATTATAAACGTGATTGCTGCGGAAATCAATAATATTTTTTCTTATTTATTTTATAAACAAGAAAATATACCTTCTATTTTTGTAAAATAAATTTTATTAATAATATATAGTGTCAGTAAGACCATGATGGTGTTCCTGGTACTTACTCCAAAACAATTATAAACGTGATTGTTGTGGAAATCAATAATGTTTTTTTCTTATTTATTTTTTTTTTATTTTATAAACCAAAAATATGCCTTCGATTTTTGTAAAATAAATTGTATTAATAGTTTATAGTGTCAGCAATACGCTTCATAAGGTCCATGATGGTGTTCTCGTTACAAACTCTAAAAATATAAAAAATATAAATTGCTGTCGAAATTATAAATATTTTTTTTTTCTATTTCTTTTTTGTTTATTAGTTTTTATTTATTTTGTATACAAGATATAGCTTCGATTCTTATAAAATAATTTTTATTAATAGTGCGAGTTTCATGATGGGGTTCCTAATACTTACTCTAAAACAATTATAAACGTGATTCTTGTCGAAATTAAAAATATTTTTTCTAATTTTTTATTTATTTTATTAACAAAAAATATACTTTTGATTTTTGTAAAATACATATTATTAATAGTTAATAGTACCAGTAAGACGCTCCATAAGTTTCATGATGGTATTCCTGGTACTTAGTCTTAAACAATTATAAACGTGATTGTTGGCGAGAAATTAAAAATATTTAATATTTCCCCCCTTTACACATTCCAATGATAAATCGTTCTAGGAAACATTGTGATCCTTACATTTTAAGTAAAGATTACTACAAAACATTTTTGTGAAAAATTTTAACCCTTTGGTGTCTCAATATAGGGGACTTTTTGGTCCCTTTTGTGGAGAAGGGTAAAAAACACCCCTAAACCGGGGGTTTAACGGGTCAAAATGTTCTTCAAAATTGTTTGCCATACGATTCTACTATAATTCTCTGAATACACATAAACTCAAAACTCAACTCAAATGACAGAAGTAAGTCAAAACGTAATATTCATTTCACAGGGTTAAAATCGTACTTTTTTCGAATTGGAAATTTACACATTCTTATGATGAATTGGCATAGGAAACCTTATAATGCTTACATAGGATGTGTTCAGCAATATTAGTTAAAACAGTATGAGGAACTTTTTTGTGGACCACTTTAACCCTCTAGCTCCTCAATATAGGGGGTCTTTTTGGTTCCTTTTTGCGGAAAAGCGTAAAGACACCCTTAAAATATAGGATTAAATAAAAAATATTTGCCATCAAATTCTACTAAAAGTCTTTGAATACACCAAAAGTTAAAACTCAGCTTAAATGGCAGAAATAAGTCAAAACTTAATATTCCTTTCACAGGGTTAAATTCGTAAAATTATTATTTTTTCGAATTGGTGCTAAACTGTCCCACTAAACTGAATTTTAGGGGGATGATGTGATTCTACATTACATTTCACTATAAGTCACCGAAAAAAAGCTGTAAATATGATATAAATAAATATCTTGATATTTATTAAAAATAAATTATGAATAAATAAAGGTCTCACTTTGCCTTTTTTGCTAATTTTGGGTTCTGCTGAAGACTGCGGCACAACCTTTGGTCTTAAACCAAAATAAATGACAAGACGTACAACATAACAGACCAACTATACATAAAAACAACAAATTATGAATAAACTAAATAAAAAGGGTGGAAATTTGATATGGTTGTTAATTCTAAACTAATACAGATAGCAACATGAAAGAAAAACTATTTTTAATGGACATCCTTCTCTTTCATTTGATACCCATATCGTCATTGTAGAACTCGCAAAAGTACGAAAATAAATTATTAAAACATCTATATTCTTTGGCAATTTGAAGCTTCCACCAATTATTTTTCATTTGTTTTAATCCCTCATTTTTCCTCGGGCGTATATCATGAGGAAATAATTGTGTTGGTCTACCGACTGCAAATACAAATCCATACGTACTTAGTGTCAGCATTAGTTCTTCTTGTTTAGTTTAGTTCAGTTTACTTTACTTATCTCTCTTTTGTTTTTTGCAATTATCCATTCGTTAATATGTTTGTGTGTATCATGTTTAAATATGATGTTCGTTTTTATTGTATTTGTTTTTTCTTTTGCATATTTTTTTCGCTTGAGCGATTAGAAAATAATTTCGCACAGATGAAGATAAAACAAATAGCAACGTACGTACTGACTGCTGTGGCAAATCAAAAAGTAAACACAAGATTTTGATAGGCATCCCATTCCATTCCATGAGCCGACTGTCTGCAGAATTCAGCATTATGAACATGATCACATGAAATGATTGCATTCCATACAATGCTGATTGATGGCTTCTAGTTGATTTCTATATCGCAGGGTGTGCAGATGGGAGCATGATAGAAATTGAAAAAAAATATTGGGATTTTTTTTGTGAAATGCCTGGAAACATAAAAAAATTGACCTTAAAATTAATTTTAAGTTTTGTCTTTTTGATGGCATTTAATTTGAGTTTCGATGTATTCAGAGACTTATAGTAGAATTTTATGGCGAGTATTTTTGTAGAACATTTTGGCCCGCCAAACATCTGTTTTCGGGATGTATTTTACCCTTTTTCAAAAAGAGGACCAAAAAGACCCCTATATTGAGATGCTAGAGGATTAAGGTGTTCCACAAAAATATTCCTCGTAGTGTTTTAAGTAATATTGCTGAACACATTCTATACTTAAAATTTAAAAATCATAAAGTTTCCTAAGCCGATTCATCATAAGAATTTACAAATTTCCAATTCGGAAAAAGTACAAAATTGGCCCTAAAATGAATTTTAAGTTTTCACTTATATTTTGGCATTTAAGTTAGGTTTTGAGTTTTGGTGCAGTCAGAGATGTGTGGTAGAAATTTATGGCGAATATTTTTGTAGAACACTTTGACCCGCTAAACATCTGTTTTAATGATATATTTTATACTTTTGTACAAAAGGGACCAAAAAGACCCCTATATTGAGATGCTAGAGGGTTAAAATGTTCCACAAAAATGTTCCTTTTAGTGTTTTAACTAATATTGTTGAACACATCCTATACTTAAAATGTAAGGATCACAAGGTTTCCTATACCGATTCATCATAAGAATGTGCAAAAGGGGAAAGTATGTAACCTCGTTTAAACTTTAAATACCCAACTTGGTACTGAGATTTTATTTATGTCTATTATATCTACAGCTTTCTTTTGTTCGGTGACTTATGGTGAAATTTACCCTCGATTATTTTTTCCATTCATACCAACCACCTAATATGCAGTTTTGTGGAAGAGTTTAGCACCAATTCGGAAAAAGTACGAAATTAACCCTAAAAGGCATTTTTAGGTTTTGACTTTTTTTCTGGCATTTAAGTTGAGTTTTGCTGTATTCACAGACTTAAGTAGAATTTTATGGCAAATATTTTTATAGAACATCTTGACCCGTTAAACCCCATTTTTTTATTGAATTTTTAGCCTTTTTCACAAAAGGGACGAAAAAGACCCCTATATTGAGATGCTAGAGGGTTAAGGTGTTCCACAAAAATGTTCCTCGTATTGTTTTAAGTAATATTGCTGAACATATCCAATACTTAAATATAAGGATCACAAGGTTTTCTAGGCCGATTTATCATAAGAATGTGCAAATTACCAATTCGGCAAAAATACGAAATTAACTCTGTGAAATGAATTTTAACTTTTGATGTATTTCTGCCATTTAAGCTAAGTTTTGATTTTTGCCATCACCCTGTCCATTAACACCCTATGCCAGACAACAGAAAAACAATTTGCCAAAGCTTTACGTTTTCATTGCTACTTTGTAGAGATCACATACATAGGCCCCCACAGAAGAAACCCATAGGATAGAAACGGCCGAACTGGAGCAAAAGAATGCGATAATTATTTGATATCATGCACCAAAAGACCACCGAACGACGAACGGTGATGGTAGGTAGGTGAGTACAATTTGGCCCCACTTTGCCACTCAGCTACCGAGTCATCCAACGACGACGACAACTGCAGCTCACATGGATGCAACCAAGTCTGGCTGGCTGGCTGGTTGGCAACCTTTAGTCGATTGAGACTCGTTAAATGTAAATGATATCACCGCATCAACCACTCATTCATACTACTGACATTGGGTTGTATCGTAGAAAGTTTTGATGTTGTTGACATTAACCTCTTTTTGCACATTCTCATGATGAATCGGCATAGAGAACCTTGTGAATCTTACATTTGAAGTATAGTGTGTGTTCAGAAATATTATTTAAAACACTGTGAGGAACATTTTTGTGTAACAGTTTAACCCTCTAGCTCCTCCACATAGGGGTCTTTTTGGTCCATTTAGTGCAAACGGGTAAAAACACCATTAAAACAGAGGCTTGAAGGGTCAAAATGTTCTATAAAAGTATTTGCCATGAAATTCTCCTATAAGTCTCTGAATACACCAAAACTCAAAACAAACCAGAAATAAATCAAAACTTAAAATTCGTTTTAGGGTTAATTTCGTACTTTTTTCCTAATTCGATTTTGCACATTCTTTTCATGAATCCACATTTCATTGATTTTTTCATTTTAGGTATAGGTTGTGTTCAGCAATATTACTTAGAACGCCACGAGGAATATTTTTGTGAACCACTTTAACCCTCTAGCTCTTCGATATAGGGGCATTTTTGGTCCATTTCCGAATTAGTGATTTTTCCGAATTGGTGCTAAAGTGCCACATTCTGATAATGAATCGATTTAGGAAATTTGAGATCCTTACATTTTAAGTATAGAATGTGTTCAGTAATATTACTTAGAACACCACGAGGAACATTTTTGTGGACCACTTCATTCCTCTAGCACCTCAATATAGAGGTCTTTTGGACCCTTTTGTGCAAAAGATCAAAAAACACCCCTAATACTGAGGGTCTAGCTGGCCAAAATGTTCTACAAAAATATTTGCCATGAAATTCTACTATAAGTCTCTGAATACACTAAATCTCAAAACTCAACTTAAATTCGAGAAATAAGTCAAAACTTAAAATTCATTTTAGGGTTAATTTCGTACTTTTTCCGAATTCGAAATTTGCCCATTCTTATGACGAATCCACATAGAAAACCTTGTGATCTCTACATTTTAAGTATAGTTTGTGTTCAGCAATATTACTTAGAACGCCATGAGGAACATTTTTGTGGACCACTTTAACCCTCTAGCTCTTCGATATAGGGGCCTTTTGGGTCCATTTCCGAATTGGTGCTAAAGTGCCCCACAAAGCTGAATGAAGGCACTTCTTTGGATACGGCCTAGTAGACGACATGTCGTTACGTACGTCTAGTTCTAGCTGCCAGCATGCATACATATAAAGAGTGATTTTTTTGAGGTTAGGATTTTCATGCATTAGTATTTGACAGATCACGTGGGATTTCAGACATGGTGTCAAAGAGAAAGATGCTCAGTATGCTTTGACATTTCATCATGAATCGTCTTACAAACGAACAACGCTTGCAAATTATTGAATTTTATTATCAAAATGCGTGCTCTGTTAAGAAAGTTCATTGCGCGCTTCCATTGTATGGTCAGTTTAATCGACCCACTGAAGCGGCTATTCGGGCTATTGTGACTAAATTTCGCACCAAATTTACATTGTTGGACATTAAACCACCAACACGCTTACGTAGAGTGCGAACTGAAGAAAATATCGCAGCTGTATCGGCCAGTGTTAATGATGACCACCAATTTTCGATTCGTCGCCGTTCGCACCAATTGGGTCTCTGTTACTCAAAAACGTGGAAATGCCAAAATTGGACTAGGCGGATGGACCACCTAAGACGCAGCCGCGGTCAACATTTAAATGAAATTATCTTCAAAAAGTAAATGTCATGGACCAATCTAACGTTTCAAATAAAGAACCGATGAGATTTTGCAAATTTTATGCGTTTTTTTTAAAAAAAAAGTTATCAAGCTCTTAAAAAATCACCCTTTAGAATATAATAGGCATAACTAAGTATGTAACATGTATTATATGTCATGTACCTTGGCTACAATGTACTCACTCGCTCGTCGTCGTCTCTATGAGACATAATATGTTGTACAACCAGCCATCCATCTATCCATCCATCCGTGTACTTGGATTTGAACGTGTGAGAACCGAACACAAGACGACACGTCTCCTAAAGCCGTATGACGTTTATGACACCGACACAACGAGCAGTCGACAGTCAGCAGCAGCACTGCTGGTTGACACTTCATTGTCATCTTTATGTAGGGCTCGGCTCGTCCATTCGTCTGCCAGCAGCAGCCGCCACTGCGTCAAACAATCTATTGGTGGTGGTCTGTCGTCTATCGGTCTCTCTATTTGGCAAAAAAGCTGTGTTCATTATTTTCTGGGTTTTATTTTTTTGCCACCCTTGTGCTCGTGTTTGCAACCTTTTGTATTCGCACTCACATCCCTGCTCCACCGTTTTGGTCGGCGCTTGGTAACACCACACCAACTACGTCAATGATGACGATAAGCACTTATTCGGATGGTTTTCTTGTTTTTCGTTTTTTTTGCAGGTAAATGTGGTGAAAATTTGTTTTGTTTTTTAGTTTTTCTACCCTCTGTGGATTTTTTATGCCCACCGGATGAGTGTAAACTAAGTTTGTTAGGCCGGTTTGTAACACAAATTTTTAAACTCTGCAAATATGTTATAACATATCCACTGACAAATGTGATTTTTTATAAATTGCGAAAAAAGTCAAGATTTTTAGTTGTTTTTTGAATGTAACAAATTTGAATTCCAGTTATTTCTATCAGGGTTTTCTTATTACAAAGAAAAATTCGTGTTTAGTAATGGAATGGAGGCCATCCACACTCAGCTATACACAATTTCAATATATATATAAATTATATACACTGTGGGGATATCGCATCAGTGTTGCTTCTGTATATAGTTCTTGCATTACCATGTTATCATCAGTCGTATATAATGTTTATATATTTGTAAATTTTCCAATGCGTATTATATATACCAGAAAATCTTATTGTTATTATATTAATTTAATTATTTTTGATATTTTAAAATTAATGATATATTTAAAATTTCTGATATTTTTAAAAATTATGATATTTCAGAAAATGTTGATATTTTTTAAATTTTGGTAATTTTAAAAATTACGATATTTTAAAAAATATATAGTTTATATAATTTTGTATTATTTAGCCAATAATAAACTGTTTGACTTTTCTTACAATTGTGAAAAATATTATTAAAATATTTGATATTTTTGAAAATACTTTTTTTTTAATTTTTGATATTTTTAAAAATTTTGATAATTTTAAAAACATTTTTTAATTTATTATTTAAATATTGAAAATTCAAGCTCGAGGCCAATTTTGGTTTTTTGTTGTGTTTTTTATTTTTAGCCAATATTTCGTCCTTCTTTGAAGAACATCATCAGGATTTAAAGTAACAAATCAAAAAACAACATTACGCGTATTAAATCTACGTCTCGTTCCGTCGTTTATTGGATTCTTACTGACTTTCTGAAAGATTTAATACGTGTAGTGTTGTTTTTGATTTGTTACTTTAAACCCTGATGCGAGCTTGATTTCAATATTTAAATAATAAATTAAAAATATAGGCCGAATATCAAAAAAATCACATTTAAATATTTTTAAATTTATTTTTATTTAATTAATAATAAAATGTTTGATTTTTCTTACAATTGTGAAAAAAAAATAATAAAATATTTTATATTTTTTCGATATTTTTAAAAAAATTATATCTTTTTAATTTTATGAAATTTTTATGTTATTATTTTTTAGAAATGTTCATATTTTTAAAATTTCTAAAACTGTTGATTTTTTAAAATAATTTGATATTTCTAAAAAGCTTTGATTTTTTGTAAATTTTGATATTATTACAAATTTTGATATTTTATAAATTTGAATATTTTAACAATTTTGATAAATGAGATGCTTGTAAGGTGGCATGTGTGCTTTATTACTTGGTGTGATTTTTTATAAAAAAAATATTTGATATTTTTGAAAATTTTTATTTTTGTTAATTTTTGATATTTTTAAATTTCTTATATTTTTACATTTTTGATATTTTTAAAAATTTTTACAATTTTAAATATTATAATATTTTTAAATTTATTATTATTTAATTAATAATAAAATGTTTGATGCTTCTTACAATTGTGAAAAATAATAATATTATTCTAAAAAAAATATTTTATATTTGTAAACATTTTGATATTTTTAAATATTTTATTTTTTATATATTTTAATATTTAAAAAAATGATATTTTAAAATTTTTATGAAATTTTTATATTATTATTTTTTTAGAAATGTTGATATTTTTCAAATTTCTAAATTTAAATAATTGATTTTTTTTTAAATTGATATTTTTAAAAAGCTTTGATTTGTTATACATTTCGATATTTTTAAAAATTTTTATATTTTAAAATTTTTTTATATTTTATAAATTTTAATATTTTAGCTATTTATATATTGTAAAATTTTTATATTATTAATTTTAGAAATGTTGTCATTTTTCAAATTTCTAAAAATGTTGATATTTTAAAATAATCTAATATTTTTAAAAATCTTTGTTTTGTTATAAATTTTGATATTGTGAAAAATATTTGAATTTTTTTACAAATTTGAATATTTTTTGAAAATTTTGATAAATGAGATGCTTGTAAGGTGCCATGTGTGCTTTATTACTTGGTGCGATTTTTTAAACGCATATTCGGCATGTAATAAATGTCTCCATGCCATTTGTAAATAAATTTGCATTCTATTAAATATAGACGCAAAATGCTCTTGAGCCAGGACAATAACCTTGAATTTAAATTTTAATATTTTTAATATTTTGATGTGTTTTAAACATTTTGATACTTTTAAAAATGATGATATTTTCGTTGCAACTACTTACTCAGGTCCGAGATCATTTATTTGTTGTCTTCTTAGGAAGAAAACCAAAAGACATTGCTCTGGGCATTGATAAGAGATAGAGTAGCGTCCCTTTAAACTGTCGTCTGAGCTGCTGGCAACCAAACGAAATAATTGTCATACACTTCTTTTAAAACACTTTGTTTTATTTCTAAGAAAATAAAAACAAATAATCCCGAACCTGAGTAAGTATACTTATAGTAAGTAACAAAAAATTTTTAAAAACTTTGATATTATTAAAAATTTTGATGTTCTTAGAATTTTTTTTTATTTTTTAAAAAGCTTTGATATTTTTATATATTTTGATATTATTAAATATATTGATATTTTCAAAAACTTTTATATTTTCAAAAATTTTGATATTACTAATATTTATACTTTTTAAAAAAATCATTTATTTAAAAAAAATAATATATATTAAAAATTTTGATATTTTCTAAAAATCTTGATGATATTTTTTGATATTTTTTATGAAAACTTTGATATTTATAAAATATTTTATATTTCTTAAAAATTTTGATATTTTACATATTTTACAAATTTTGATATTTACAAACTTTGATATTTTATAAAATTTAATATTTTGATTATTTTTAAAAAAAATGATACTTGTAAAACATTTTTAAAATGTTGATAGTTTAAAAAATTGATATTTTTGAAAATTTTGAAATTTATAAAAAGTTTTAATATTTTATATTTACTTATATATTATCAACAAGTTTTTTTAAATTTTTATACTGTTAAAAGTTTAGATATTTTCAAACATTTTTGGTATTTTTAAAAATTTTAATATTTTCAAAATTTTTTGTATTTTAAAAAATGTTAATGTTTTTAAAAATTTGATATTTTTTGTAAATTTTGCTATTTTAAAAATTTGATATTTTTAAAATTTTTGAAATAATGCTTTTTCAAAGAGTAATTATTTTAGCCTACAGGGCAAAGGAATTTTTTTTCAAGTTATCCCACTTTAGACCTCCACTGTGCAGATATTATTACACCTGAAAATACTATCCAGAACTATCCAAAACTTCATCAAAATCGGTCGTGCCATTTAGAAGTGACATAATTATGACCCATTTAATTTGCAACACTACAAATCGGCCGAGCACACGGTTGGTCTTAAGACCTTCAATCCTTCAACTATGTCTGTGTAAAATTTCATCATCATTTATTTTGCATCTGAAGAGTTATACGGCCGAACTTGAGTCCGTCAACACTTCAACAATATCTGTGTAAAATTTCATCAAAATAAGAGGTCTTAGGCTCTCCAACACTAGTTAAAGTGTGTGTGTAAAAATGTATCAAACTCTGCCGAGCGGTGTAGAAGTATCATAATTATTGCCGAGCAACATTAATGTCCCTCGCATTACACCATACTTCCACGAAATATCGATAGTGCTCCACTCTGCCAGTAATTCAACGGAACGCACACCATGATATAGGGTCTAGGAGATTCGTTGTGGTCGAATGCAACGCCTGTTTTACTTGTTTCATTTTAGTTTTGCATTGTCTTCCTACAGCCTCCAACAGCCCCTCAACCACCTCCGTAGTTGACTGTCTGTCTGCACATCTAATGTTGCCATTGTCGCATTGGTTGGTAGTTGCCTATTGTTGGTCGTGCTTCTGATTTGTAATTTACACGCAAAATGCTCATAACGAACTCGCTCGTTCACTCGCTTGCAATGTCACGTTGTGCAGTTTCGAAACTTAAATGTCTCGTCTATAGGCCGGGCCCCCTCTTCTATATACATGAGGGCGAGTGCATATTCTCAGAGTAGCATCTAGCATCGAGACTACATGCCTACCACCACCTTGTTCATACGTAACTGAGTATAGGTATATGAACATCCCCACATAATCATGGAGGTGGGGGGTTGCATACATACATAGTGATATACGTATGTATGTATAAACATTCTCCGTGTTAACGACGTCAAATATATGCTATGCTGTAGATGACGACAAACAACAAAAAACATTGGCAAATTGGTTTTAATTCCATTTCAGTATTCCCGCTCAAATTTCTTCGTATCATGTGGATTGCAAAAAAAAATTGAATTTTTTGTTGTTGATTTACATTTCGTGCCGGTTTGTGCGAAAAATAGAATCATCCGTTTTTATCCAATTTATTTCAAATGCGGATTATTTTTTTTCATATATGTACATACAATTTGAAATCGATACATATATTGACTGATATATAATGGGCGCGAAGTTAATACCAATGATTTGGATCGAAAAGTTAAAATTCGTGGAATTTTCATGAATCCCGCTTTCACGTAAATAACAAGGATCTGACAATAGATTCTGATAGAAGAGATTAAAAATGAATATTCGTGTTTCGGCGTTTTGAATGTTTTGGTATTTGGTCAATATTTACCCCTTCCACATTCTTGTGATGATTCCGCAGGGGAATCTGTGAGATCCTTACATTTTAAGTATAGGAAGTGTTCACCAATATTACTTTAAACACTGCGGGGAACATTTTTGTGGACCACCTTAACCCTCTAGCTCCTCCACATAAGGGTCTTTTTAGTACCTTTGGTGCAAAAGGGTAAACAATGCCTTTAATACTCTAGCTCCTCCATATAAGGGTCTTTTTGGTACCTTTTGTGCAAAAGGGTAAACAATACCCATAAAGCATGGGTTTTATGATAAATCGACATAGGAAACTTTGTGATCCTTACATTTGAAGTATAGGATGTGTTCAGCAATATTACTTAAAACACTGCGGGGAACATTTTTGTGGACCACCTTAACCCTCTAGCTCCGCCATATAAGGGACTTTTTGGTACCTTTTGTGCAAAAGGGTAAAAAGAACCCATAGAGCAGGGGTTTATGGTGAATCGACATAGGAAACTTTATGATCCTTACATTTGAAGTAAAGGACATGTTCAGCATTATTAATTAAAACACTATGAGGAAAATTTTTGTGGACCTCTTTAACTCTCTAGCTCCTCAAAATAGGGGTCTTTTGGGTACCCTTTGTGCAAAAGGGTAAAAAACACCCCTAAAACGGGGTTTAACGGGTCAAACTGTTCTACAAAAATATTTACCATCAAATTCTGCTATGATTCTCCGAATACACCAATACTCAACTTAAATGCCAGAAATAGGTGAACAATTAATTAATTCATTTTAGGGTTAATTGCGTACTTTTTCCGAATTTGAGCCAAAATCTCCCATAAAACTGAGATTTAGGGGGTGGGTGTGAATGGAAAAAATATTCTACATCAAATTTCACTATAAGTCACCGAACAAAAAAAAGCTGTAGATATAATATATATAAATAGATTATCTGTAACAAGTTGGGTATTTAAAAAAATGTATTTTTTTCTTTAGACCTTGGCAATTATTTACCGTTTTCAAACAATGTCCAGCAGCTATAATAGAACGAATATTCTGGCCTTTATAGCCTTCTTCAATAGGCACAATTATTTGATGAATTCGTTCATCTTGTACATGGGACTTTGCTGCCCACTGATGTTCGAAATAATCCATATGAGATATATTTTTATTTCGTCTTTCATAACGTTTATAATTGTTTTAGAGAAGGTACCAGGAACACCATCATAAAACTTATGGAGCGTCTTACTGACACTATATGCTAGTAATAAAATTTATTTTACATAAATCGAAGGTATATTTTTTCCTTATAAAATAAATAAAAAATAAATTAAAATCAAAAAAATATATATATACTTATTTTTAAATATTTAACAATTTTCCGTAAAACTAGAAGAAATTTGCTTGAAATTAGAAGAAATTTATTAATAAAATTTTTTGAAAAAAAATAATGTATTTTTATTTAAAAAATAAATAAGAAAAAATTAAAAAATATATATTTTTTTAATATTTGACAATTTTCTGTAAAACTACATGAAATTTCCTTGAAATTAGAATAAAATTATATTAATAAAAATTATTTTTATTTATAAAATAAATTAAAAAAATATTCTTTTTGCGAATTGTTAAGATTTGAAAAATTATAGTAATAAAATTTATTTTAAAAAAATCGAAAGTATTTTTATTTTTAAAATAAAATAAAACTAAATGAAATTTCCTTGAAATTAGAATAAAATTATATTAATAAAATTTATTTTACAAAAATCGAGGGTATTTTTATTTATAAAATAAACAAAAAACAAATACAAAATAAATTAAAAAAAAACATTCTTTTTGCAAATTTCTAAGATTTGAAAAATAATTTTTATTTTATTTATTTTAAAAAAATCGAAAGTATTTTTATTTTTAAAATAAAAAAGAAATAAATAAAGAAGTATATATTTTTTAAGATTTGATAATTTTCTGCAAATCTAAAGGAAATTATATTGATTATACTACAAAAAAATAAATTATAAAAAATATAAATTTTTTAAAATCACTTTGTGACAAAAATCATTTACTTACGATCCACCCTAGTGTCTACAATTTCTATTTTTTTTTTTTTTTGAAAATCGGAAAATGCAACTTTGGAATTTTGACCGACTACCTTTTTCAACTCTTTTTCACTCATCCATCAATAAGATTTAAAACTAAATTAAAAGTTAAAAATATATATATATTTTTTTAAATATTTAACAATTTCCGTAAAACTAGAAGAAATTTGCTTGAAATAAGAAAAAATGAATTAATAAAATTTATTGAAGAAATTAAGGTATTTTTATTTATAAAATAAATAAGAAAAAATTAAAAAATATATATTTTTTTAATATTTGACAATTTTCTGTAAAACTACATGAAATTTCCTTGAAATTAGAATAAAATTATATTAATAAAATTTATTTTACAAAAATCGAGGGTATTTTTATTTATAAAATAAACAAAAAATAAGTAAAAAATAAATTAAAAAATATTCTTTTTGCGAATTTTTAAGATTTGAAAAATTATATTAATAAAATTTATTTTAAAAAAATCGAAAGTATTTTTATTTTTAAAATAAAATAAAACTAAATGAAATTTCCTTGAAATTAGAATAAAATTATATTAATAAAATTGATTTTACAAAAATCGAAGGTAATTTTATTTATAAAATAAACAAAAAAACGAATAAAAAATATTCTTTTTGCGAATTTTTAAGATTTGAAATATTATATTAATAAAATTTATTTAAAAAAATCGAAAGTATTTTTATTTTTAAAATAAAAAAGAAAAAATTAAAGAAATATATATTTTTTTAAGATTTGATAATTTTCTGTAAATCTAAAAGAAATTATATTGAAATTCGCAAAAATATTCGCATCTCATACTACAAAAATAAATTATAAAAAAAATAAATTCTTTAAAATTACTTTGTGACAAAAATCATTTATTTTCGATCCACTCTAGTGTCTACAATTTCTATTTTTTTGAAAATCAGGAAATGCAGCTTTGGCATAGGACCGACCAAATTTTTCAACTCTTTTTCACTCATCCATCAATTAGATTTACTACTACTGGCTTCCTCTTGTTGCTTGGTCACTTCCCTGGGTCCAAGGAATCATGTACAAAGTTCGCCTAAATTTGTTTGAAATGTAAATGTCTTTGGTAGGCATTTTAACAGCCACCTTCTGGAATGAAATTGGCATTGTGGGGTCAGTTTTTTGTTGAATTCCTCCCTTTCCCCACTTTCTGGTGTAAACAATGCATAGAAATAAGAAAATAGCGACCTCCAAACAAAATCACGTACACTGAGAAGAGATGTGCAAGAATTTTCTTCAAAAAACACAATAACAAAAACCAAATGCTAATATAACGAAAAAAACACAGAAACAGAAGTGTTATGGACCATGTGCCCCTAAAGGTAACGTGACAAGTAAACAAGATAGAAAGACAGACAAACATTCAGGCAGACTGGCAGGCAGTGGCAACAACAGCAGTTGTTGTGGTATTGACACAGGTTAGTTTCCTAGTTGGTGGTGTTGTTGGTTTTTGCTGCTTCTGCTGCTGTTGTGAGGTTAGCAAAGGTTAAAGTGCAGCTATGCAAACCTTTAACACACCACAGCAAAGCAAAGAGAAGCAATAAAGCCCCCTCCTCACCCTTCCACCATTTCCCTGAAACAAAAACAAGCAAATGTTTGTTGAAGGAAATTTTCTTTTCTTTTTGTAATTGTTGAAAATATTCGAATATCCACAAATAATGTGAATGTCCAAACCATTTTAAGTCTAAATATACGATTTTATACTATAACCTAGGCAATGGGAAGTATTCCTTCATTGTTGGCATTCAATTTGCAAAATTGAACTAAAAATAGTTTGAATAAGTCAAAGTTTGAATACAACAGCGAGTGGTTGCATCAAACCTCAAATAGTTTGAATCCAATTAAGGTAGGTATGATACCAATCGATCAGGGGGGGGGTATAAAAGAATATACATGTATATGTCTGGCGGTCATTTTAGACGGGAGTTCAATATTTCCCCACTTTTGAACTTTGAACTTTGTGAAGAATCGGCATAGGAAACCTTATGATCCTGACATTTTACTTACAGGACATGTTCAGCAATATTACTTAAAACACTATGAGGGACATTTTTTGGAACATTTTAACTCTCCAGCTCCTTAATATAGGGGTCTTTATGGCCCCGTTTGTACGAAAGGGTAAAAAACACCTCCAAAACATAAAATTCTAATATAAATTCGAAATCAACCCTGAAGTAGGCTGAGTCCAACATAAAGAACTCACTTTTATAGCATCTAATAAATCGATCATGGAAATACAAAGATCAGGTTGAACAACAAAATCAGCAGATAAGCTAGCTGAAATTAGCAGTAGCTTGACTCCAAACTGAAGTAATTTGAAAGCCAACCTGAAGTAGTTTGAATCCAGCCAGAAGTAGTTTGAATCCAACCAGAATAATCCACAAAGTATTTTGAATCTCACTTTAAATGATTTGAAACTATTTAAAAGACTTTCCTTCGGGAAAGAACTTCACGATATTAGTAAGGTCGTTTTCGTATTCGATGAACACAAGCATCGCATATTGACTAAGAAAGAGGTAAGTCATTTGACCTGGAAGAAAATACAAATTTCAACGCAGCGACTATTGAATTGGGGACTTCATTTACAAATATTTGGTTAAAAAAAGAAAAACAAAATCAAGACCTAAGCTAACCGATATGAGTTTCAATCAGGCTACCATTGGTATTGATACAAACCTACAGTAGTTTGAATCCAAACTGCTGTAGTTTGAATCCAACCTGCTGTAGTTTGAATCCAACCTGAAGTAGTTCGAATCTAACATGAAGTAGTTTGAATCCTATCTGAAGTAGTTTGTATCCTACCTGAAGTAGTTGATTCCAACCCAAAGTAGTTTCAATCGTCCACTAATTGAATTTTGAATTTTCATTTAAATGAAAATATTGAAAACTCTTTGAGAAAAAACTTCACAATATTAATAACGTCGTTTTCGTATTCCACAAAGATTCACATATTTACTTAAAAATATGTGAGTTGTTTGACTTGGAAGAAAATACAAATTTGATCGCAGTGACTATTGTATTCGGTACCTTATTTACAAAAATTTGGTTAACAAAAAAAAATAACAAAACCAACACCTAAGCTAGTCGAGATGAGTTTCAATCAGACTAGAATTGGTATGATTCAAATCTGCAGTAGTTTGAATCTAACCAGAAGTAGTTTGAATCCAACCTGCAATAGTTTGTATCCAACCTGAAATAGTTTGAATCCAAACAGAAAGCCCTTGCAAACCCTTTGCGAATGAACTTCACAATTTTAGTAAGTATTCGTATTCGGTGAATACAAGATTCACATATTAACTAAGAAAGAAAAAGAGTTTCAATCAGACTAGAATTGGTATGATTCAAACCTGCAGTAGTTTGAATCCAACCAGATGTAGTTTGAATCCAACTCTAAGTACTTGCAATCATTGACTAAGTAAATTGAATCAATCTCTAAAAGTTTTGGAACTATTTAAAAGTATATTTCATAGGCAAATAAAAAATATTGAAAACCCTCTGAGAAATAACTTTATAATATTAGTAAGACCGTTCTCGTATCCCACAAAGATTCACATATTAAATAAGAAATATGAGAGTCGTTTGACTTGGAAGACAATACAAATTTGACCGCAGCGACTACTGAACAGTTAATCTAACCGAAATTAGATTCAATCAGACTAGAATAGGTATGAATCAAACCTGCAATTGTTAGAATCCAACCTGAAGTAGTTCGAATCCAACTTGAAGTAGTTTGAACCCAACCCGAAGTAGTTTGAATCCAACCCAAAATAGTTTCAATCATCCACAAAGTAATTTGAATCAAGCTTCAAATGAATTGAACAATATTTTGCAAAGGTAAATCCAAACAAAAACTATTTGCAATACCCTTGGAAAAAGAACTTTACAATATGATAATGTCGTTTTCATATTCTACAAAGATTCACATAATAACTAAGAAATATGAGAGTCGTTTGACTTGGAATAAAATACAAAATTTACCCCAACGACTATTGAATTGGGTATTTTATTTACCAAACGGACGTTACATCCAAATATGGTACCCTGTGACAACGATTTGTGGGAATTGTTTGATAACGATATAGAATTACCAGGAGCTAAAAGAAAAATTTAATAAATATTTTTTTTAAAAGCCCATATTGATACTGCTATTTTATTTATATATATTTTAGCTACAACTTTCTTTTGTTTGGTGACTTATAGTGAAATTTGATGTAGAATATTTTTTCCATTCACACCACCCCTCTAAATTGCAGTTTTATGGGAGAGTTTAGCACCAATTCCGAAAAAATACGAAATTAACCCTAAAATGAATTTTAAGTCGACTTATTTCCGACATAGGTAACTTTATTATCCCTACATTTTAAGTAAAGGATGTGTTCAGAAGTATTACTTAAAACACTGCGAGGAATATATTTGTGGAACATTTTAACCCTCTAGCTCCTCCATATAGGGATCTTTTGGGCCCCTTTTAAGCAAAAGGGTAAGAAACACCTCAAAAACAGCAATTTAACGGGTCAAAATGAATCTATAAATATACTCGAGTCCTCGGGGGTATAATCGATATTCATTTCTATCATTAAGCCTCCAATATCGTTGCAATAAACACACCTGTTCGATTCATTAACTGAAAAGTATGTTTGAATAACCAAGAGCTTAAAGAAAAATTCAATAAACATTTTTTTATTTATATAACCAAATTGGTACTTATATTTTATTTACAAATATTATATCTACAGCTTTCTTTTGTTCCGTGACTTGTAGTGAAATTTGATGTAGAATGTTTTTTCCTTTCATACCAAATCCATAAATTGCAGTTTTATGGGAGAGTTTAGCACCAATTCGGAAAAATTACGAAATGAACCCAAAAATTAATTTTCAGTTTTTTACTTATATCTGGTATTTAAATTGAGTTTTGTGTGTTGATGTATTCAGAGACTTATAGTAGAATTTTATGGCAAATGTTTTTGTAGAACATTTTGACCCGTTACAGCCCTGTTTTAGGGGAGCTTTTTACCCTTTTACACAAAAGGGACCCGAAAGACCCCTATATTGAGGAGCTAGAGGGTTAAAGTGTTCCACACATATATATATATATATATATATATATATGTTTTATTTTTATGTTTGTTTTAAACAATATTGCTGAACACATCCTATGTTTAAAATGCAAGAATCACAAGGTTTCCTATGTGGACTCATCATAAGAATGTGACTCAAATTTTGAATGCGGAAAAAGTACGAAATTAACCCTAAAACGAATTGTAAGTTTTGACTTATTTCGGGTATTTACGTAGAGTTTTGAGTTATGGTGTATTCAGAGACTTATAGTGAAATTTTATGACCTCTGTTTTAAGGGTGTTTTTACCCTTTTACAAAAAAGGTACAAAACAGACCTCTATATTGAGGAGCTAGAGGATTAAAATGTTCCAAAAAAAGTTCCCTCGTAGTGTTTCGAGTAATATTGCTGAACATTTCCAATACTTAAAATGTAAGGATCTTAAGGTTTCCTATAAGAATGTGCCAAAATGAGAAATATTGACCCTCCTCTAAAATGATCCCCACACGTAAACTTTCACAACGCAGATACACATATATTTTCCCATCTATCAGAATTCGTTGTCGGAATCTTGTTCTTTTATTTTTTTCCACAGTGATATTTATTTTTTATATATTCAGATTTTCATTATATGATGATAAGTCCAAAATGATCTACTTGCAGTGTTTTGCACAAAAGGGACCAAAACACCTTTGCAATGAAGAGCTAGAGGGTTAAAATGTTCAACAAAAATGTTCCTCGTAGTGTTTTAATTAATATTGCTGAATATACCCTATACCTGAAATGTAAGGATCACATGGTTTCCTATGCCGTGTCATCATAAACCCCTGTTTTATGGATATTTTTATCCTTTTGCACAAAAGGAACCAAAAATACCCCTATATTGAAGAGCTAGAGGGTTCAAATGTTCAACAAAAATATTCCTCGTAGTGTTTTAAGTAATATTGCTGAAAATATCCTATACCTGAAATGTAAGGATCAAATGGTTTCCTATGCCGTATCATCATAAACCCCTGTTTTATGGGCATTTATATACAAAGTGTGGTTAAATCATATAGTTTGCTCATAAGTGACCAGAAAGTCCCATATAATGAAGAGCTTGAGTTTTGAAATATTCCACAAAAATCTTGCTCGTAGTGTTCTAAATAATATTGCTGAACACATCCTATACTTAAAATTTAAGGATCACAAGGTTTCCTATGTCGAATCATCATAAACCCATGTTTAATGGGTATTTTTACCATTTTGCACAAAAGGGTCCAAAAAGACCCCTATATTGAGGAGCTAGAGGGTTAAAGTGTTCTAGAAACAATTTCCATGTAGTGTTCTAAATAATATTGCTGAACACTTCCTATACTTAAAATGTAAGGATCATAAGGTTTTCTATGCCAATTCAGTATAAGAATGTACAAAAGTGGAGAAATAATCAGCCGAAACTTTCAAAAACTTTTCTTAAGCCCTCTACCGGAATCCGGTGTCAGAACCTTGTATTTTTTTTTGTGCTCCACAGTGCATGGAAAATATGATAGATTCACATTGATATTTGTGAAATGTGGCTTCATGTAGTGCTTTGATGGATATTTGAAGTATCGATAGATTCAAACTAGTTAAAGACTGGTTTAAGTTTGAATCAAGGGTGTTTTTTAGTCTTTTGCACGAAAGGGATCCATAAGAATTTTCAAAAGGGGGACCGCCCTCTAAAATGACCTCCATACTTAAGCTTTAAATTCTATCAGAATTCGTTGTCAGAACCTTGTCGGTTCAGTTTGTTCCACAGTGGTATTTATTTCGATGTGGCTCCGATTTTCGATATATGATGATAAGTCCAACCATGCTGATATACTTGCAGAGTTCAGTGTTTACCATTCGTTGTTCAATGGCGGGCAGACGCATGTTCCGTAGAGATCAGGCCGCGTAAAGTGTTGTTTTGGTGTTTGGCGAAATTTTGTTATTTAACCGCGGTCGTTTGGGGCAACACCGGGTGGTGGTTGCCTGACTAACTAACATTGCCATCAAGGTGGTTTTAATAAACTGTGACGAGTGTGCGAGTCGAGTGTGGTGTTGTCGTCGTTGTTCTTAATGATAATGTTTTTATCTCACACTTGGACTCGCGCACCACAAGGAGGGTTCCCCCCCTGCCTCCCTCCCTCTGTGTGCATTAACCACAGAGCGCTGATGTGGCTGTTGCACCGTTGATGCTGCTCGCCTTTTTGGTGTTGCCAGTGATGACTGCGGTAATGATTATGATGATGATGATAGACTTTGAAAAGGCAGCAATATTGTTTTTATTGTCTGCCCCCCTGTCTTTCGTTCACCCACTGTTTGTATTCCAAAGAAGACCGACTCTCCGTTTGTGGGGGGTTTTTATATTTTTAATATCAGAAATATCCATGTCAAGCTAACATGTTTTCCATGCTACTGATTTTTACGTTGCAAATACGCGAATAGTTTTATTTTTCATTAGTTACGATTTCGAAACATGCATTATCAGTAAGGTATGGTATGGCCAGTTTTGGAGTGATAATATCTTTTTAAAGGAAAGACTCCATTAGTTTAGAATTGGCAAAGGCACTAGTAACCCTAAATCAGTTCTAAGAACACAATATTTCGATAGTAGCTGCATTTGCGTTCTAGAAGCTCAAATTTCGAAAAAATTATTTATGGAGGCGATACAACCAATTTCGTGTTTCTAGCTGCTGGCTTTTAGGTAGACCGAAGGTTTCCTGTTTATCCTTCTTTGTCCCATTCTACCCCTAAAAGTACAAATTTAAAAAAATTCAAGTTTTTTAAAATCAAATTTCAAATATTTTAAAATGTATTCAAAGCAGATTGAATCAAACTTTAAGTGGTTCGATTCAAACGGAGATTAGTTTGATTTAAACATAAGTGTGTTTCATTCAAACATAAAATAGTTTGAATCGAACTTAAAGTAGTTTGAATCCAACATTATAGTAGTTTGAATCGAACTGAATTGATATGAAGACCAGTTTTGTGAAATATCGCTTAAAACAAAGTAAACATAGTTTCAGTCGTATCCGAAATAGATTGAATCAAACTGTAAGTGGTTCGAATCAAACCTAGATTAGTTTTATTTAAACATAAATGTGTTTGATTCAAACTTAAACTAGTTTGAATCTATGGATATTTCAAATGATCAATTAGAACGACTGCCTGCCTACCTATCCATCAAAGCCCAACATCAAGCCACATTTCAGAAATATCAATGTGAAGTTACCATATTTTCCATGCACTGTGGAACACCAAAAACAATGACTAAGTTCCGGATACCGGATTTCGATAGAGGGCTTAACAATAGAATATACGTGTATCAGCGTTTTGAAAGTTTAGGCTGGTTCTTTCTTCATTCTTATGCTGAATTGACATAGAAAACCTTGTGAATCTTACATTTTAAGTATAGGATGTGTTCAGCAATATTATTTAGAACACTACAGGGAAAATTTTTCTAGAACACTTTAACCCTCTAGCTCCTCAATATAGGGGCCTTTTTGGTTCCTTTTGTGCAAAAGGATCAAAATACCCATTAAACATGGGTTTTTTATTATTCGGCATAGGAAACCTTGTGATCCTTAAATTTTAAGTATAGGATGTGTTCAGCAATATTACTTAAAACACTATGAGGAACATTTTTGTGGACCACCTTAACCCTCTAGCTCCTCCATATAAGGGACTTTCTGGTACCTTGTACCAGTGGTTTATGGTTAATCGACATAGAAAACTTTGTGATCCTTACTTTTGAAGTATAGGATGTGTTCAGCAATATTACTTAAAACACTATGAGGAACATTTTTGTGGAGCACTTTAAACCTCTAGCTCCTCAATATAGGGGCATTTTTGGTTCTTTAAAGGATAAAAATACTCATAAAACATGGGTTTTTTGATGATTCGGCATAGAAAACCAGGTTAGATACAAATTACTGCAGGTTGGATTCAAACTACTGCATGTTGGATTCAAACTACTGCAGGTTGGATTCAAACTACTGCAAGTTGGATTCAAACTACTGCAGGTTGGGTTCAAACTACTGCAGGTTGGATTCAAACTACTGCAGGTTGGATTCAAACTACTGCAGGTTTGAATAATACCAGGCCAGAGTTTTTACTGGCCAGAGTGAAAATGGATTTGAAGGATGGAGGCAAAATGGAAAAAGGAAAGAAAGTTTAACATAATAATTTTTGTATTTGCCATGCCTTTCATTCTTCTGTCGCCGAACCTTTTTTTCTATGAAATGGAAGATGATCCATCTTTCCGCTGAGAATGATGATGGAAAGAAGGTTGTATCATGGAAGTTAAGGCTTATCCAACTCCACTTGAAAGTAAAATAGTTTGACCATGTCGCCAATAATTTCTTTCACGCCAAAAGCCAGCACTCACCTTTATTTCATTTCTTCATATCACTGCAATGTGATATGGTGTGGGGGGGGGGGTACTATCATCAGCATGTAGAACTGTCATAAAAAATTTCGTTCACACATCGCCGGGATAGATTACGTCTATGACGATGATGACGACGACGACGAGGAGGATGATTATGATGGTGATGGCATGAGCAGCGGGTATAAATGTTGTTGATTGCATTGGTTGTTGTTGCTGCTGTGTCGTTATTCCAACCATGCCACCTTTGCCTGCCTGGCTGCCGAGAATGTTGGCAATGGGTTTCCATTGCAGTTCGCGCTGTGTTGGTGGCAAGCTACACTGCGCTCTTTCGTTGCTGCTGCTGCTGCAACTCATTAACGTTATTATCATCAATTTGCTGTAGACTTTTTTAAAGGTGTCAGTTTGACATGTGACGCTCCAGCACGAGATAATCCACATACAAAACTCTGCATATGCAAACATGCATCTGTTTTTTAAATTTATGTGAGAACTTTTTGTGAATTCAGGGTAATTGATACGAATTGGATGGGGGAGGGTGATTTTAAAATGACATTCATAGATTTTTAGAAATTTGTTTAGATTACATATTCAAATGTCTTGTGATTAGTCCAAAAAATTAACTTTTCGTTACTACTTAGAAAATCTTTTTTTTTGGTAAACATGTCTGGCAGCATTGGCAGACGTAAACCATTATAAATCACATCACATATCATAATGATCGTTTGCTTAATTACTCTGCCAGTGCCTATGTGACTGATGCCTCCAGATGATGGTAATTCTTTGAAAAATTATTCCATTTCTGAGTTCGTTGGGAATCTTACAAATGTTTATTATTCAACGGCCATTAGTGTTATTACGCTTAAATGATTTATTGATTCTCGAAAATGAAGATACCAAAAAAAAAATAAGCTAAAGAGTTTCATACTACATATAACATGATATTGACATTGCCATCAGTCAATTGAAATGGTGCGATGTGGTGATCTTAAAATATATGTGGAAAATTTAAACAAGCTGTCATCGCGAGAACATATTTTAAGGCAAACATCCTTTAAGCAAAACACAAAGGATTTCGGAATTTGATTCCGTGATAGCTAGAGTCTGCTCAGATAAGTCTGGGTGGTCTATTTACAATTGGCATATCCTAGTTTTAGAAAAATAGTTCAACATTCTGTGAAAACATTGAATTAAGCTTAAAGTAGTTTAAATAAAATTCAAAGTAGTTTGATGCAACTTAAACGAGTTTGAATGAAACTTCAAGTAGTCTGAATCACACTTTAAGCAGTTTGTATCAAACTCAAAGTAGTTTGAATCAAATTCAAGTAGTTTGATTGTAACTTAAAGCAGTTTGAATCGAACTTAAATAGTTTGAATGAAACTTAAACGAGTTTGAATCAAATTTAAAGTAGCTTGATTCACACTTTAACCGATTTGAATCCAACTCAAAGTAGTTTGAAACAAAACTAAAGTAGTTTGAATCAAATTCAAGTAGTTTGATTGTAACTTAAAGTAGTTTGAATCGAACTTAAATAGTTTGAATGAAACTTAAAGTAATTTGAATCAAACTTAAAGTAGTTTAAATCAAACATAAGGTAGTTTAAATCAAACTTAAGTAGTTTGAATGCAACTTAAATATATCATATATAGATTGAATCAAACATAAAATAGTTTGAATCAATCTTTGGTTTGAAATCAAACTTAAAGTAGTTTGATTCAAATCCCCCCGGCCTGAGGACAAGGGTAATGTTATAATGGTAATAGCACTTAACACATGAGCGTGGTTCTCCTCCTCTCCTCTCCATTGCCGAAAACAAATTTCAATTGTAGGAAGAAAAACATAATCGAAACAGCAGACATTCGAATGTATTACAATAAAAACCACCAAACATAAAGGTTTGATTCAAACTTAAACTAGTTTGAATGAAATTTAAGGCAGTTTGAATTAAGCTTAAAGTAGTTTAAATCAAACTAAAAGTAGTTTGATGCAACATAAACGAGTTTGAATCGAGTTTGAAGTAGTTTGAATCACACTTTAGCAGTTTGAATCAAACTCAGAGTAGTTTGAAACAAAACTAAAGTAGTTTGAATCAAATCTGAACTAGTTGTAATCAAATTCAAGTAGTTTGACTGTAACTTAAAGTAGTTTTAATCGAACTTAAATAGTTTGAATGAAGCTTAAAGTAATTTGAATCAAACTTAAAGTGGTTTGAATCATACTTAAATCAAACTTAAAGTTGTTTGAATCGAACTTAAAGCAATTTGAATGAAACTTAATGTAGTTTGAATCAAGGTTGAAGTAGTTTAAATCAGACTTAAAGTAGTAGTTTAAAGTAAATAAATAAATGAATTTGCATTCTTAACGACTTAAACGACTTTGAATCAAATCTAAATATATAGATTGAATCATATATAAAGGGTGATTTTTTAAGAGCTTGATAACTTTTTTTTAAAAAAAACGCATAAAATTTGCAAAATCTCATCGGTTCTTTATTTGAAACGTTAGATTGGTCCATGACATTTACTTTTTGAAGATAATTTCATTTAAATGTTGACCGCGGCTGCGTCTTAGGTGGTCCATTCGGAAAGTCCAATTTTGGGCAACTTTTTCGAGCATTTCGGCCGGAATAGACCGAATTTCTTCGGAAATGTTGTCTTCCAAAGCTGGAATAGTTGCTGGCTTATTTCTGTAGACTTTAGACTTGACGTAGCCCCACAAAAAATAGTCTAAAGGCGTCAAATCGCATGATCTTGGTGGCCAACTTACCGGTCCATTTCTTGAGATGAATTGTTCTCCGAAGTTTTCCCTCAAAATGGCCATAGAATCGCGAGCTGTGTGGCATGTAGCGCCATCTTGTTGAAACCACATGTCAACCAAGTTCAGTTCTTCCATTTTTGGCAACAAAAAGTTTGTTAGCATCGAACGATAGCGATCGCCATTCACCGTAACGTTGCGTCCAACAGCATCTTTGAAAAAATACGGTCCAATGATTCCACCAGCGTACAAACCACACCAAACAGTGCATTTTTCGGGATGCATGGGCAGTTCTTGAACGGCTTCTGGTTGCTCTTCACTCCAAATGCGGCAATTTTGTTTATTTACGTAGCCATTCAACCAGAAATGAGCCTCATCGCTGAACAAAATTTGTCGATAAAAAATTTCGAACCGAACACTGATTTTGGTAATAAAATTCAATGATTTGCAAGCGTTGCTCGTTAGTAAGTCTATTCATGATGAAATGTCAAAGCATACTGAGCATCTTTCTCTTTGACACCATGTCTGAAATCCCACGTGATCTGTCAAATACTAATGCATGAAAATCCTAACCTCAAAAAAATCACTCTTTATATACTGAATGATATATAGATTGAATCAAACATAAAACAGTTTGAATCAATCGTAAAGTAGTATCAATCGTTAAAAAAAAAACAATCAAACTCAAATATTATAGTAGTTTGAATCAAACTTTAAGTATTTTGAATCAAACTTTAAGCAGTTTGAGCCAAACTTAAAATAGTTTGAGTCAAACTTAAAGTAGTCTGAGTCAAACTTAAAGTAGTTTGAATCGAACTTAAGGTAGTTTGAATTCAACTTAAATAATTTTTAATCAAACTAAAAGTAGTTTGAATCAAACTAATCGTAGTTTGCAACATACCTAAAGTAGTTTAAATCGAAAATGAAGTATTTGGAATCAAAGCTAAAGTAGTTTGAATCAAACTTAAAGTAGTTTGAATCAAACTTAAAGTAGTTTGAATCAAACTTAAAGTAGTTTGACTCAAGCTAAAATAGTTTGAATCGAACTTAATGTAGTTTGAATCGAAATTAAAGTAGTTTGCAATAAACCCCAAGCAGTTTGAATCAAATCTGAACTAGTTTTAATCAAACACAAGCAGTTTGAATCAAACTTAAAGTAGTTTGAATAAAACTTAAGCGAGTTTTTTTTTCAAACTTGAAGTAGTTGAAACTAACCTAATGTAGTTTGAATCAAACCTAAAGTGGTTTGAATCATACCTAAAGTGGTTTGAATCAAACCTAAAGTATTTTGAATTAAACTTTAAGTAGTTTGAATCAAATTTTAAATAGTTTCAATCAAAGTTAAATTAGTTTGAATCAAACTTAAAGTATTTTGAATCAAATCTAAAGAAGTTTGATTTAAATTTAAATCTGTTTTTAGCCAAAGTTAAACTAGCTTCTCTCGTACATCTTCCTATTCGGACTATAAAACCACCACAAAAAATATGTTATCAATTAACAACAACCACAAGATCAAGTATATTAGGCTGGGTCGTGATCCATAAAAAATGAAAAAAAAAAAATATTTTCATTTACCCCATGAAAATAAAATGTGGATTGATTAATGATGATTTGCAAAATATTTCGTTCCTGGATCAAGCCTGTCTGTGAGTTAAACGCTCCTGAAAATACCCCTAAAATTAATGTTTTTCCATGTCATATTTTTATGTTGAATTTTTGTCTAAACCTTTTGTCTGAATAAATAAACCCTTGAAAGCGCTTTAAATATAAATGTCAATTCTTGCCTTAGAGTAATTTATTGGTCGAGTTTTGCACATCCTCATTAAACAATCAAATTTTTATTTTCTGGTGGTAACCGCTTCAATTTATTTTCGTGACCCATCCCAATGTATATGAAAGAGCTGATAAGTTAGAAAACCATATTAGTAAAATCGACATAGAATCAATTAAGCTAGATATTCTTATCCATGCCTTTTTTTACTGACTTCTTCGGTTGGGAAACTACGATGGAGAATTAAAATTTTTTCTTTAGATTTAGCAAATTATGTATGACTGTTTTTTCTTGTCCTTTTCACTGTGCCAAAAAGTGTCCTTGACGACCTCTATACCCAATATTTAAGTATATCCATGTCTTTGACATTTTAATGCTGTCATTGACTTCCAAATCGAGAGCTAGCGAATTTCAACCTTGTTCTACCCTCGTCCCATCGTCAACATTTCAATTAGATACAGCATATCGATGCTCCCTTGCTCGTTTCTTAACAAAAAAAAGAACTCGATATTCTGACGATTACGATGCGATATTCTACTATCATAATAACACAGATACGAGGAGCCACCGTGAACATAGCTCCCGCCTGTCTGATGCCACACCATACACACCAACATAATGTGGTGTGTGGCGGCAAATAGAAAACCCATAAAATATGTTCATGTGCCACCAACATCGGCGAAGGACTACGGACCAGTTTACCCTGAATGGGAACACTCGCACCACACGAAATGCCGCAGCTCAAAGTTTGTGTCGAGAAATCCTTGAAAGGTTAAAGACTTTTGTGTGTGTGACGTTGTTGTTGTTGCCTGTGTTGTTAGCGATCCGTGTGTCGTTCGTTCTTCTTCGTTATCAGGACAATTGTTGTTCGACGGGCGCGTCGCGTCTCTCTGTTCATTTCACATTGGCAAGGCGATGTATATACTCCGAGCCAAAGAACTTTCTAATATGTTCGTATAACATTGAAGACTTTATTGTTGTTGTTTGTTCATGGATATGAGTGGGAAAGACGCATGTGAAAAAATAAGTAAAAGTATAGACGACAGTCTTACTTAAGCAGCATAGAATGGAATGGAAGTATGCTTTGTTTCAAACTCTATTAGGGGTGACCTTTAGTCCTTTACACAGAAACCAATATTTTTTTTAATCAAAAGATATTCCAGAAATTCATTCTGAATTCATTAAAAATGCAATAGTTTCTCTAAAGACTCACTTTGTCCGCTCGCCCGCCCTCCTACAATGTTCGTTCAGATATTTCGTTTTTCGTATTGTCTCGAAAAATTATTTATTTATAGATGTCCTTCCTTTTGAAATTGTGTTGTCGAAATGTCGTACTATTATATATTTATATATAGAATTTCGCAAACATTTTATATTTTTATAGAGAATTTCAACCGAAAAAATTTATGTTTTTGTTAGATTTTTAGTTTAGATATATTTATGTAGATTGTCGAACAGTCCAACATGTTTTTAACGAACAGCAAAGTATGATTTGGGGAAAAATCCTAAAGAATTATATTTTTTCTAAAAAATATTCTAACTTCTTTTGTAAATTAGGGTATACTCATATTGATATATCAAATTAGTCCACATTGATATGAACAATATTCGTTGTAACCATGTTCGTCTGTATCTGCATCTTTAATAGAATTTTTTTTCGATATATGTTTGTATAACCTCCATCATACGATATTCAAATGAAAAACCATAAAGTATATGTATATTCCGAATCGTCATATTATTCAGCCATGTCTGCTTGTGTGTCTGGTTAAAACACGATAGAGGCCACAAAAAAGCTCATGAGGGAAATATTTTCTTATAAAGAGTGATTTTTTTGAGGTTAGGATTTGCATGCATTAGTATTTGACAGATCACGTGGGATTTCAGACATGGTGTCAAAGAGAAAGATGCTCAGTATGCTTTGACATTTCATCATGAATCGTCTTACAAACGAACAACGCTTGCAAATTATTGAATTTTATTATCAAAATGCGTGCTCTGTTAAGAAAGTTCATTGCGCGCTTCCATTTTATGGTCAGTTTAATCGACCCACTGAAGCGGCTATTCGGGCTATTGTGACTAAATTTCGCACCAAATTTAACATTGTTGGACATTAAACCACCAACACGCTTACGTAGAGTGCGAACTGAAGAAAATATCGCAGCTGTATCGGCCAGTGTTAATGATGACCACCAATTTTCGATTCGTCGCCGTTCGCACCAATTGGGTCTCTGTTACTCAAAAACGTGGAAATGCCAAAATTGGACTAAGCGGATGGACCACCTAAGACGCAGCCGCGGTCAACATTTAAATGAAATTATCTTCAAAAAGTAAATGTCATGGACCAATCTAACGTTTCAAATAAAGAACCGATGAGATTTTGCAAATTTTATGCGTTTTTTTAAAAAAAAAGTTATCAAGCTCTTAAAAAATCACCCTTTACAAGTATTTGTAGATCAAGCATCAACTTTTACTTTTTTATCCAAAATTTCTTCGAAACTTTTTCAATAAAATATTTTGCTTGAAAATTGTAGATCATTTTTTGTCGAGATTCCCTTGTCTCAAATTATTTTTATAGAAATTTCGTCGATTTTCTTTTACAAAAATTTCGTCAACATTTTTTATGGAGAAATTTTGACAAAATTTTGTGAAAAATTTTTATAGAGAAATTTTGTCAAAGTTTTTTATAGAGAAATTTTGTCAGAGTTTTTGATAGAGAAATATGCAACTCAATGAGATGCTTGTAAGATGGCATGTGTGCTTTATTACTTGGTGCGATTTTTTAAACGCAAATTCGGCAAGTGAGTTGTGCTTCTCGTTCGTTTGTGAGAATCATCTCCTTAAAGAGGCCGGGTTTGATGTTGAATAGTCGCTGCGACGCCACTTGATAAGACTTTTGACATGGTCGAAATCATGATCGTGGTAGTCTGCAGCCAAGTAATAAATGTCACCATGCCATTTGTAAATAAATTTGCACTCTATTAAATATAGATGCAAAATGGTCTTGAGCCAGGACAATATCCCAGTTCAAATCAGAATTTTTTTTCAGTTTTTTATAGAGACATTTTGTCGAAATTTTTTATAGAAATATTTTGTCAAAGTTTTTGACAGAGAAATTTTGACAAAATTTTTTATAGAAAGTTTGTCAAAATTTTTTAATAGAATTATTTTTTGTAGAAAATTTGTCAAAGCTTTCTTATAGAGAAGTTTGACAAAGCTTAATTTATAGATTTTATGTGTTATTTATATATTTTTTATAGAGAAATTTTGTCAAAGTTTTTTATAGAGAAATTTTGTCAAAATTTTTTATAGAGAAATTCTGTCAAAAATTTTTATAGAGAAATTTTGGAAAATTTTTTATAGAGAAATTTTGTCAAAATTTTTTATAGAGAAATTTTGTTAAAATTTTTTATAGAGAAATTTTGTAAAAATTTTTTATAGAGAAATTTTGTCAAAATTTTGTTATAGAGAAATTTTGCCAAATTTTGTTATAGAGAAATTTTGTCAAAATTTTCTTATAGAGAAATTTTGTCAAAAATTTCTTATAGATAAATTTTGTCAAAGTTTTTTATAAAGAAATTTTGTCAAAATAAAATAAAATTTTTTCGAAATTTTTTATAGTAAAATTTTGTCAAAATTTTTTAAAATGTCAGCATTTTCTTATAGAGAAATTCTGTCAAAATTTTCTTATAGAGAAATTTTGTCAAAATTGTTTATGGAGGAATTTTTCAAAATTTTGTATGGAGAAAATTTTCAAAATTTTTTATAGAAAATATAAAAATTATATATATTATATTAATATATATTTCGACGCAATTTCTATAGAAAATAAATTTCGAGGAAATTGCTATAGAAAAATAAATTTCGACGAAATTTCTATATAAAAAATAAATTGCGACGAAATGTATATATTAAAAGTAAATTTCGACGAAATTTAGATATACAAAATAAATTGCGACGAAATCTATATATAAAAGGTAAATTTCGACTAAATTTATATATAGAAAATAAATTTCGACGAAATTTCTATAGAATTAAAAATTTTGACGAAATTTCTATAGAATTAAAAACTTCGACAAAATTTCTATAGAATTAAAAATGTCGACGAAATTTCTATAGAATTTAAAATTTCGACGAAATTTCTATAGAATTACAAATTTCGTCGAAATTTCTATAGAATTACAAATTTCGTCGAAATTTCTATACAATTAAAAATTTCAACAACATTTCTATAGAATCAGAAATTTCGACAACATTTCTATAGAATTACAAATTTCGTCGAAATTTCTATAGAATTACAAATTTCGTCGAAATTTCTATAGAATTACAAATTTCGTCGAAATTTCTATAGAATTACAAATTTCGTCGAAATTTCTATAGAATTACAAATTTCGTCGAAATTTCTATAGAATTACAAATTTCGTCGAAATTTCTATAGAATTACAAATTTCGTCGAAATTTCTATAGAATTACAAATTTCGTCGAAATTTCTATAGAATTACAAATTTCGTCGAAATTTCTATAGAATTACAAATTTCGTCGAAATTTCTATAGAATTACAAATTTCGTCGAAATTTCTATAGAATTACAAATTTCGTCGAAATTTCTATAGAATTACAAATTTCGTCGAAATTTCTATAGAATTACAAATTTCGTCGAAATTTCTATAGAATTAAAAATTTCGTCGAAATTTCTATAGAATTACAAATTTCGTCGAAAGTTCTATAGAATAACAAATTTCGTCGAAATTTCTATAGAATTACAAATTTCATCGAAATTTCTATAGGATTACAAATTTCGACGAAAATAATAAATTTCGACAATTTTTTTTTAAAAAAGTTGCGTCGAAGTTTATTTTTTATAGAAATTTCGTCGAAATTTATTCTTTTATAGAAATTTCTTGAAAGTTTTATTTTCTGTAGATAATTCTTCGAAATTTATTTTTTCTATACAAATTTCGTCGAATTTTATTTTTTATTTTTCTATACAAATTTCGTCGAATTTTATTTTTTATTTTTCTATAGAAATTTCGTTGAAATTTATTTTTCTATAAAAATTTCGTCAACATTAGTTTTTCTATAGAAATTTCATCGAAATTAATTTTCTAAATTTTTGGTTTTCATAGGAAATTTTGCCGATTTTTTGTTTTTCATTCAAAATAGCCCATGAATACCCCTAATATGCATATGTATATACATATGTATATTATGTATATATGAATGTGCTTAAGATTAAGTATGTCTGCGTTTTAATGCCGCATATGCGGCATTTTGTTTGTGTGCCCAGCTGGCTGGCTGACTACTGCCTTGTCCTCGTCTTCATCGTCCTCCTGCCGTAACGCACACTCATTCATCCATTCAATCATTATGCGTATAAAAGTGCGTATGTCGTCATTGTTTTTGTTGTTTTTATTGTTCTCTGCAGGACAGGACAATAGCGGCAGGAGAAAAAGCGTAAATTGTACTGCGAACGAATGAAGGAAAGAAAAAAACAAACTGCTTACGTTTGCCTTCTTTCATTGCGTACAAAAAAGACTTTGACGTTCTTCTTGATGCCTTTGTCGTCGTAGTCGTCCTCGTCATCGGCATTTGATATTCTCCGCTTGATGAGTGCGACATACAAAGTTACGTTCGTGCTGCGTATGTGTGCGTGGCCGTGTCAACACCAACCATGGCAAGTGGTTGTGTGTGTGTGCGTATGAACTCTTGTCGCCCAGTCGCATATCCGAAGTATTTGTGCCACCACCACTCACTCATCCTCGTCCTTTCCCTTCCCCCGGCTGTTTGTTTCTTCATTTCATGTTGGCAATCTTCTGTCCTGCAATTTTCTTCTCTTCTTGTTGTCGTTTTCTACTGGTTTGCCCTCTTCCCCATCACCGACCATCATCATGGTTGAATCCTTCCTTCCTGTCAGAGTTCATTTACACTTTTGAGCGTCTCGGTGTGAAAACTTTTTGTGCGTTTTGCCTTTTGTTGTGTGTTTAGTCCTTGTATTTGTCTGAGTCTATCCCTTCGGTTTTGCTGACTTCGCGGATATTTGAGGACCATTTGAAAGATGAGAAATGCGTCGCCTGAGAGCGGCAAACAAAGCCCATAAACACGCATCCTTGCTGAAGGCCTAGTTACTCGACTTTGTTTGAGTGTTTTTCGTTTGGAAAGACGCAGAAAAAATTTCCTATGTCAATCCAACAAAAAAACTTGTTTTTGAGGAGAATGAAAGAAGAGTTGTTGTATTCTAAATAAATGAACATTTAACATCGCGTAATGGCCAAAGTTTTGTGAGATGATGGTGTCGTCGCCGAAGTTGATGTGATGAAAATGTTAATGTCATAATGTCTTATATCATAAGGAGGTAAAGAGTGATTTTTTTGAGGTTAGGATTTTCATGCATTAGTATTTGACAGATCACGTGGGATTTCAGACATGGTGTCAAAGAGAAAGATGCTCAGTATGCTTTGACATTTCATCATGAATAGACTTACTAACGAGCAACGCTTGCAAATCATTGAATTTTATTATCAAAATGCGTGCTCTGTTAAGAAAGTTCAGAAAGAAAGAAATTGTGTTCAGCGACGAAGCTCATTTTTGGCTCAATGGGTACGTAAATAGGCAGAATTGTCGATTTTGGAGTGAATATCAGCCAGAAGCATTGCAAGAGCTACCAAAGCATCCAGAAAAAGTCACAGTTTGGTGCGGTTTATGGGCTGGTGGCATCATTGGACCGTACTTCTTCAAAGATGATGCGAATCGTAACGTAACTGTGAATGGTGAGCGCTACCGTGAGATGATATCCAACTTTTTTTTGCCCAAAATGGAAGAACTGAACTTGGTTGACATGTGGTTTCAACAAGATGGCGCTACATGCCACACAGCTCGCGATTCTATGGCCATTTTGAGGGAAAACTTCGGAGAACAATTCATCTCAAGAAATGGACCGGTAAGTTGGCCACCAAGATCATGCGATTTGACGCCTTTAGACTATTTTTTGTGGGGCTACGTCAAGTCTAAAGTCTACAGAAATAAGCCAGCAACTATTCCAGCTTTGGAAGACAACATTTCCGAAGAAATTCGGGCTATTCCGGCCGAAATGCTCGAAAAAGTTGCCCAAAATTGGACTTTCCGAATGGACCACCTAAGACGCAGCCGCGGTCAACATTTAAATGAAATTATCTTCAAAAAGTAAATGTCATGGACCAATCTAACGTTTCAAATAAAGAACCGATGAGATTTTGCAAATTTTATGCGTCAAGCTCTTAAAAAATCACCCTTTATATCTGAAGATATATCACATTGAACGATCTCACCGTTTCTGACTCAAACACGGAGTGAGTTGTGAGTAGGGTTTGGGGTCCGGGAATTCCCGAATCGTTTTTCCCGGGAATTCCCGGAAAAATTTGGACGGGAATTCCCGGGAAAATGTTTTCAATTTCCCGGGAATACGGGAAATATTAAAAAAATAATTTATTTATTATGTTGATCAATAATTTAATGTTACTATATAAATTGGAATTTAAATGTATTTCAAATTCATATATGTATTTACATTACTGACAATAATGAGTATTTGTTTATATTATATTACTACAAACAAAACTTTTTAAATTCGCTAAATAGCCATTTTATGCGAAACCCAGCTAGGGGATTAAAAACTTTTTGTGAGGCTATTTGCAGGATCTTTATTGTGAAATAAAAATATCATGCCGACAATACTATGGCTTACATAATGTAAATTTTCTTGTTTTCCTAGAAGAATCGAGGTGAACATATTCTTCAAGAACAATTTACTTTACATATGTAGCCTGAAAGAAATGGTCTAAAAATAGGAATACAATAAAAATTGTTCGCCTGGAAACTCTCAAGAGAAATCTAATAGGAATATAAATATATGCTACGGTGTATTTCAATGGCCATTTGTAAGAATTATTGACTGAACTATTTCAATATTTTTATTTTTTATGAATTTATTAAATTAATATTAATTTTTATGTTTCTATTGTTTTTACAGTTTAGAATATTCCCCCTGTTTCTATAAAATATTTTTCTCTCCAGACGAATGAATATTCTAAATTAAATGCGTCATAACATTCTCCGTCATATGAGTTATTTCTTTCCTTAATGGTTTTCAATTTTGAATCTATGTAGGTGTCAGTCACTTCTACCTGCGATATAAATGTCCAATTCTGACGATTAGTCTACACCTTTTCAAGTTTATAATGAGAAAATGTAATTTAAATCAGAATATGTAAGTTCATGATGAGAAATGTAAATTCATAACAAGAAATGTGAATTCACAATAGGAGCATGATAATTCACAATCATCACTGTAAATTCGTAATGTGAAATGTAAATTCATATTCATAATATAAAATCATAATAAGAACATACAAATTGATAATGAGATATATAAATACAAAATGAGGAAATCCAAATTGATAATGAGAAAATATAAATTCTTTTTCAGGAATATATATTCGTAAAATATAAATTCATAATCGGGAAGTGTAAAATTTATAATCGAAGCTATGTATGTGCGTTTTTATATGGATATTTTCGTAGAAACACATATTTTATAAATGTTTTCATTATAAATTTACATTTTCTCAATATGTTTCTATATTTTCTCATTATGAATTCATATTTTCTGAATATGAAAACGTATTTTCTGATTATGAATTTGGATTTTCTGATTACAAACTTGTATATTTCATTATGAAATGGTATGTTCCTATTATGAATTAATTGTTCTCAACATAAATTAACAATTCTCATTATGAATTTATATTTCTCATTATGAATTAACATGTTCCTATTATAAATTTACATTACCCATTATGAATTTATATGTTCCTAATATGAATTCACATTTCTCAATATTAATTTGTATGTTCCGAATATAATCTTGTAAAATGAAAAATAATTTGTAAAATATTTTGACAATAACAGTCATTTTTAATATGTAATATGACAGTATTGAAAAAACACACCAGTTATTAAATGTTGATATTTTAAACCATATTGGACATACCTATAAATAAATTACTTTTTCCCGGGAATTCCCGGGATTCCCGGGAATGAAATTTTTCATTCCCGTTTTCCCGGGAAATGAAAAAGTCCGGGAAACCCCAAACCCTAGTTGTGAGTTTGTCGTTGTCTGTTTCATTAGCCATTCTCTTGATTCTTTCGTTATTTATTTCTAATTGTCTGTATTTTTTTTTTCTCCCATCCACCCGTCCCATGATTTCTGTCTGGTTAGCATGATGCAGAGGAATTCTGAGATATATATATTTTTTTAATTTTGACAAAAAAATATTTGTTTTATAACCGAAATGAGGGAAAAACCATTTATATATTAAAAAACAGCGAATGCTGAGATTCTTTCATAAATTCTTAATGGCCAGAGACAAACAAAATGAATAGAAGACAAAAAATACATATGTTTCATATAATACATATGGACGTATAATAGTGTGGTCCAAAATTGTGTGAAAAACACAAAGTTCGTGAATCATTTAAAAATATTACTAGTATATCCAAAAAATTTCACTGAAATTTTGCAGAGGATTATTTTCATAGAAAAAATTTTTGATGAAATAAAAAAATTTAAATTATATATTTTTTTAAATTTTTTTTATAATTTAATTTAATTATAAAAATTTTTTTTAATTATAAAAAAATGTTGTCCAAATTTTTGTTTTTATAAAAATTTTGACGAAATTTATTCAAAAAAAAAATTTATTCAAAATTTATTTTTCGTCGAACCTTATTCTTTTGTAGATATTTTGTCGACATTTATTTTTATATATATTTCGTCGAAATTTATTTTTTTTTATAAATATTTCGGCGAAGCTTATTTTTTAAGAAATTTCGTTGAATTTTTTATAGAAATTTATTAAGGTTTTTTTTCCAAAAATTTTACTTTTTTTTATAGAAATTTCGTCGAGTTTTTTTTTTGATCGTTTTTTCGTTGAATTTTTTATTTTTTATATTTTATAGAAATTTCCTCGAAAATTATTCTTTTATAGCAAATTTAGTCGAAATTTATTTTACAGAAAATTTCCTTGACATTTTTTTCATAGAAAATTTTGTAGAAATTTTTTTTCTCGGAAAATTTTCTCAAAAATTGTATTTTCATAGAAAATTTGGAATCTTTTCATAAATAATATTTTGAGAAAATTTCGTAAAAAAAGTCGAACAAATTTTCTATGAAAAAAAATCGACTACATTTTCTGTAAAAACAAAAAATTGACAACATTTTCTAGAAAATTTCCACGAAATTTTCTTTAAAAAGGAAATTTTTCTCGAAACCTTTTATGAAACCAAAATATCGACGAAATTTCTATAAAAAATAATAAATTTCGACGGAATTTCTATAAAAAAATAATAAATTCGGACGAAATTTCTATAACATAATAAATTTCTATTAATTTTTTATTGAAAATTCGTCAAGATTTTATTATTGAAGAAAATTTTGTTAAAATTTTATTATTATAGAAAATTTTGTCGATTTTTTTAATATTAAATTTTTCTATGAAAAAAAAATCGACTACATTTTCTGTAAAAACAAAAAATTGACAACATTTTCTAGAAAATTTCCACGAAATTTTCTTTAAAAAGGAAATTTTTCTCGAAACCTTCTATGAAACCAAAACATCGACGAAATTTCTATAAAAAATAATAAATTTCGACGGAATTTCTATAAAAAAATAATAAATTCGAACGAAATTTCTATAACATAATAAATTTCTATTAATTTTTTATTGAAAATTCGTCAAGATTTTATTATTGAAGAAAATTTTGTTAAAATTTTATTATTATAGAAAATTTTGTCGATTTTTTTAATATTAAATTTCGTCGAATTCTTTAATACAAAATTTAGTCGATTTTTTAATATAAATTTTCGACGAAAAAAATATAAAAATAAATAAAAATATAAAAAAAATGAATATCGTCGAAATTTCTATAAAAAAATAAAAGTCGACGAAATTTCTATAAAAAAGTAAATTTCGACGAAATTTCTATAAAAAAAATAATTTCAACGAAATTTCTATAAAAAAAAAATTTCGACGAAATTTCTATAAAAAAATAAATTTCGACGAAATTTCTATAAAAAATAAATTTCGACGAAATTTCTATAAAAAATAAATTTCGACGAAATTTCTATAAAAAATAAATTTCGACGAAATTTCTATAAAAAATAAATTTCGACGAAATTTCTATAAAAAATAAATTTCGACGAAATTTCTATAAAAAATAAATTTCGACGAAATTTCTATAAAAAATAAATTTCGACGAAATTTCTATAAAAAATAAATTTCGACGAAATTTCTATAAAAAATAAATTTTGACCAAATTTCTATAAAAAAATAAATTTCGACGAAATTTCTAGAACAAAATAAATTTCAACGAAATTTCGATAACAAAATAAATTTCGACAAAATTTCATAACAAAATCAATTTCGACGAAATTACTATAATTTTTTATAGAAAAGTTCGTCAACATTTTATAATTAAAGAAAATTTCGTTAAAATTTTATTATAGAGAATCTTTCGAGTTTTTTAATATCAAATTTCGACGATTTTTTTAATATTAAATTTCGTAGAATTCGTCAATTTTTTAATATAAATTTCGTCGAATTCTTTAATATAAAATTTCTTCGATTATTTTAAATTAAAATTAATTTAATTCTTTAATTCTTTAATTCTTTTCGTTTAATTCTTTAATAGAAAATTTCGTAGATTTTTTATTTTTCAATTTGTCACCTTAATTTTAGTTATCTAAAAGATTTTATCGCAGTTTGTGTTTCAATAGATTTTTTTTTTCCAAATTTTATTTTCTTCGAAAATTACGCCGATTTTTTCATAGAAATTTCATCAAAAAATTTGTTTTCGTTGATTTTTTATTTTCAAATTTTCTCCCTAATTTTAGTTTTCTAAAAGATTTTATCGCAGTTTATGTTTCAATAGATTTTTTTTTCGAAATTTTATTTTCTTCGAAAATTACGCCGATTTTTTTCATAGAAATTTCATCAAAAATTTTGTTTTATATAAATTTGGTTTATATACAGTTCAATAATATAGTTCAGAATACTGAACTATAGGAAAAGTATTTTTTCCGTGTGAAACGAAATACCTCGATTTTTAATTATTTTCTGGCACACCTTAATGTACACAGACATATATAGATGTACTACGTATAGTGCCGCATATATATGTATAACCACCACTGTGACATCTTTGAATTATGGCAGAACAGTTTTTTGTCGTCGACAGGCGGCCGACCAGACAGACGGACAAGTCTGCTTGTTTTTCTTTTGAGCGTTGCTAGCCTTACGAAATGATATGAAAGAACGAAAAAAAAACGAATAATCGGAAAAATATTTCACGGCGTTCCGAATTAAATTGAGTCACGGAAAACCCAAGATTCATGTCTACTTGTCTACTTCTTTATATGTACTGACAAGAAATTATATGAAATAATAATTTTTTTCTTTGTTGTGGGAAAGAAGGTTTTTCCATTTTCATTAGCAACCTAAAACTATTTTGTTTGGCAAAAAAGCAAAAAAAAAGAAAAACATAAAAAATCCTCAAGACAAAATAACCAAATATTCTTGCGATTGGGTGGACGAGAAGAAGGTTGGTGGGACGAGAAGTGTGGCGGGCGATCGACGCATACTTGTTGGCTACACAAGTTTGGCGGCGGCTGTCATATCTTAATAAGTTATGGTCGGTGAGTGGGAGTGTTGGAAAGTGTCCGTATTGCTAAAGAGCAAATAATTCTAAATTATTATGAAAAACAATCATAAAGTGCAAAACCGACAAGAGCGACAGCAACACAGCCCGACACCACCACGAGATGGGGTGCCGATGGAGGAGGCGTTAGAGGCGTTTGGACTCGGACGTATGACCGCCCGGAAAAGCGGAAAAACTGAGACACCACCAACCACATCATGTTTGAACAAACGGAAAATTGAATATTTTCGAACACGATACTTGGCAGTGCATACATTTGTTTTTTCGTGTTTTTTTGTTCGTTCATTCTTTCTTGTTTTTGCGTTCTAACAAACAAATAATCTCAGGAATTTATTAATATATTTTTTTTTTTCATTTCATTCCGTTTAATTTTTTTCGTTCGGTTTCGGTTTTATGGTTCGAGATACTATTTTAGAGCGATATGCGTAATGAAGTGTGATGGTGGTTTCACATTGTTTTTTTTTTTTTGCTTTTTTTTCTTTCTTCATCATCGTGTGTTTTGAGGTTTTTTTCAATTTCTGTTTTTTTTTTAATGTAAAATTATGATCTCTCAAAATTTTAAGTAGACATTTTTATGGGCGTTTTTGTTGTTGTTTGCTTTGGTTTGATTTTAGTTTCGCTTGAATCCATTGGTTTTTGGTGCAGGCTGGCTGACTGGCCGGCACTTACAGACAGAAAAAACTAGCTGCCGCTAGACTGCCACTGTTTGTTTGTTGGAAACATTATTATTGAAATTGAAACAGAAGAAAATGTTTGGCCATGAGTCGATCATCGATAGTTAGTACTAGAAAGTATTTGGTTTGAGGAGAAATTTCTCAACAAAAACTGAAAGAGTTCCCCGCGTAAAGTAGGTATTGAACAGCATGAGCAAAAGTCAAATACAAACAAGGCCCTAGACAAATAGTAGGTCAAAAATATAAAAAGACCTCAAAATGAAAAATGAAAGTAAGGCAAAAAATCACCCAACTATAAAGGCTAGGCTCGGTGAACTATGACCCATTCTTGGGGCCTTGCATCAAATGTGAAATAACACCCCAATAAAAATGGAAAATAGCCTCAAATCGAAAATGCATAATGGCCCCAAAATATATTTCCCGGTAAAATTTTTTATTAATTAAAAATAAAATGAAACCTTTACTATGCATAGCCGGCTTTTTTAGTACTCCAGAGGAAAACATTTAAAAATAAAAAAAAAACACTGTTTTATGGTCCATTCTTCATTTTCCAATTTTGGGTCCAATTTTTGGATCATTTTTGTGGAACATTTAAACCTTCTAGCTCTTCAATATAGGGAACTTTTGGGTCTCTTTTGTGCGGTTTAACAGATCAAAATGTTGTTTTTATAGAAATTTCGCGAAATTTATTCTTTTGAATTTTTTTATAGAAATTTATTTTTTTATAAAAAATTTGTTATTTCTTACAGAATTTTCGTCGAAATTTACTTTTTAGAAGTTTTTACTTTTTATAGAACTTTGGTCGAATTTTATTTTTTAGAGAACTTTCGACGAAATTTGCAATTCTATAGAAATTTCGACGAAATTTGCAATTCTATAGAAATTTCGACGAAATTTGCAATTCTATAGAAATTTCGACGAAATTTGGTAATTCTATAGAAATTTCGACGAAATTTGTAATTCTATAGAAATTTCGACGAAATTTGTAATTCTATAGAAATTTCGACGAAATTTGTAATTCTATAGAAATTTCGACGAAATTTGTAATTCTATAGAAATTTCGACGAAATTTGTAATTCTATAGAAATTTCGACGAAATTTGTAATTCTATAGAAATTTCGACGAAATTTGTAATTCTATAGAAATTTTGACGAAATTTGTAATTCTATAGAAATTTTGACGAAATTTGTAATTCCATAGAAATTTCGTCGAAATTTGTAATTCTATAGAAATTTCGTCGAAATTTGTATTCCTATAGAAATTTCGACGAAATTTGTATTCCTATAGAAATTTCGACGAAATTTGTATTCCTATAGAAATTTCGACGAAATTTGTATTCCTATAGAAATTTCAACGAAATTTGTATTCCTATAGAAATTTCAACGAAATTTGTATTCCTATAGAAATTTCAACGAAATTTGTATTCCTATAGAAATTTCAACGAAATTTGTATTCCTATAGAAATTTCGACGAAATTTGTATTCCTATAGAAATTTCGACGAAATTTGTATTCCTATAGAAATTTCAACGAAATTTGTATTCCTATAGAAATTTCAACGAAATTTGTATTCCTATAGAAATTTCAACGAAATTTGTATTCCTATAGAAATTTCGACGAAATTTGTATTCCTATAGAAATTTCGACGAAATTTGTATTCCTATAGAAATTTCGACGAAATTTGTATTCCTATAGAAATTTCGACGAAATTTGTATTCCTATAGAAATTTCGACGAAATTTGTATTCCTATAGAAATTTCGACGAAATTTGTATTCCTATAGAAATTTCGACGAAATTTGTATTCCTATAGAAATTTCGACGAAATTTGTATTCCTATAGAAATTTCGACGAAATTTGTATTCCTATAGAAATTTCGACGAAATTTGTATTCCTATAGAAATTTCGACGAAATTTGTATTCCTATAGAAATTTCGACGAAATTTGTATTCCTATAGAAATTTCGACGAAATTTGTATTCCTATAGAAATTTCGACGAAATTTGTATTCCTATAGAAATTTCGACGAAATTTGTATTCCTATAGAAATTTCGACGAAATTTGTATTCCTATAGAAATTTCGACGAAATTTGTATTCCTATAGAAATTTCGACGAAATTTGTATTCCTATAGAAATTTCGACGAAATTTGTATTCCTATAGAAATTTCGACGAAATTTGTATTCCTATAGAAATTTGTATTCCTATAGAAATTTCGACGAAATTTGTATTCCTATAGAAATTTCGACGAAATTTGTATTCCTATAGAAATTTCGACGAAATTTGTAAATCTATAGGAATTTCGACGAGAAAAAATTCAATAAATAAGTTCTCCAAATTCCAAATTGATAGAAATATATTCTTTATATATATTATATCTACAGCTTTCTTTTGTTCGGTGACTTATAGTGAAATTTGACGTAGAATATTTTTTCCATTCACACCATTCCCCTAAAATTTAGTTTTGTGCGACAACTTGGCACTAATTCGAAAAAAGTACGAAATTAACCCTATGAAATGAATTTAAAGTTGTGACTTATTTCTGGCATAGAAAACCTTGTGATCCTTACATTTTAAGTATATAATGTGTTCAGCAATATTACTTAAAACACTACGACATTTTTCTGGATCATGTTGACCCTCTACGACCTCAATATAGGGGTCTTTTTGGTGCCTTTTAAGCAAAAGGGTAAAAAAAACACCACTAAAACAGCTATTCAACGGATTAACTTGAATCTATAAATGTACGCGAATTTTCAGGATTATATTTGGTATTCGTTTCTATCATTAAGCCTTCAATATAGTTCCAAAAAATAAATCTGTTGGATTCATTAACTGAAAAGTATGGTAAAATTACCAAGAGCCAAAACAAACAAAAAAATAAATAATTTCTTGTTTAAATACCCACATTGATAGTTATATATTCTTTATATATATTATATCTACAGCTTTCTTTTGTTCGGTGACTTATAGTGAAATTTGACGTAGAATATTTTTTCCATTGACACCATCAACCTAAAATTCAGTTTTGTGGGACAGTTTAGCACCAAGTCGTAAAAAGTACGAAATTAACTCTAAAATTAATTTTAAGTTTTTACTTTTTTCTGGCATGTAAGTTGAGTTTAGATGCATTCACAGACTTTATTTAGAATTTTATGGCAAATATTTTTGTAGAATATTTTGACCCGTTAAACCATTGTTTTAAGGGTATTTTTTACCCTTTTGCAAAAGGTGACTAAAAAGACCCCTATGCATAGCAGCTAGAGTGTTAAAGTGGTAATGTGAGGATCACCGGGTTTCCTATGCTGATTCATCATAATAAGGTAAAACTCAGGGAAATATATTATTTTTTTATCCCCTCTATCAAAATATTTTAGTTATTTGAATCAATTTAAATCTAGACCGAAAAAATATATTTTTTAAAGATTAAACATGGCTTTAGCTATACATAGACCATATTGTGGCTTGGCGATAGCATTTTTTTAGAGCTGTTCTATTAGAACGGCTAGACCTGGAAATAGTCATGGTGAATCAGCATTTGTGGTGGGACTGGCTGAGGGGAGGGTGGGGATGGAGCAGCATCAAACCATTTGTCATTCCATTCCATTTCCAAACACCACAGCACTCAGTTGATGATGAAATCTCCAGACTAACGAAATAAAGAACGTACGTTACATGTCATGATTTGAATTGAACCTTAGATGGGAGTGAAGAAGCAGCACTCCTCCATATTCACTTTGTGTTTAGTTTCAAAAAAAATCCCTAATGTTTTAGGGAAGCGAAGAAGGCAAGTTAAAGGGACCCCTCTTCGTACGCAATGCTGTGCTGTGCTACAACAACATCAAAGTCAACACAAGTTCTACTTGATTTTTCCCCATTTCGCTTGAGTTCTTTTTCCTCTTCTTCATCTTTTTCTACAGTAATAATTAACTGCTTTGTGTTGTGCCGTTTTTTTCCTCTGTATGGTGGATACGCAGGATTTCTTTAACTTTGGCGTGCGCGCACTTGCTTTGCAATTTCAAAAAGTACCTTCTCCCCATCCAAAAATGAAAAAATATAAATTTTTAATTACTCGTCTTTTTGTTTCTTTGGCAAAAATGCCAATGTTTTGCAAAACACATTAGGGCGTTTTTGAGTCAAAGCAAGGCAAAAAAATGGGGGAATCGTGTAATTTAAATGAAAACGGAGCCCTATATGCACTGCCTCGGATGTAACCTTGTGTTGTCGTTTTCCGCTCACGAGTGGCTCAAAACAATGCCACAGAAGGGAAGAAACAAATCACACACACGTGTGAAAGGATCATGCAGCAGATTACAAATTAATTTTGAAACAAAGTCACGGGAATTAGGAACAAATGCCACATTATAGAGCGATTAATTTGGCGGATGTTATGAAAACTTGGCTCAAAGAAAATCATATAAAATAGAGAATATTTCATATGAAAAATGGATCAAATCTTAATTCAAAATTATTGGGCGATATGAAATAGTTTTTCGTAATAAAAAAAATCATATCTACATGAATGGTCCAATGGAACGGGAACATATATATTAGGCTGGGTCGTGGTCCATACAAGTAAAAAAAAATAATTACCAGTCACCGTACGGAAATAAAGTTTGGATTGTTTACTGATGTTTTTCATTCAATTCATTTTTGTTTATAATAATATTTCCTGCCTAGGTCAAGCCTTCGCCTGAAAATCGTTGTCCAATTTGTTTCTAAATTAATAGACCCTTGAAAGCAATAAATATAAATTATGACACTTAGATTAATGTATTGGTTTCATTTTAAAAGGGGCGCCAACATTTGGGAATTCATTTTTTTAAAGTTCAATAAAAAATACATAAAATTCATCAAAACAGATAAAAATGGTAGAAAATTGCATGACAATTATTTTAATTTAAAAAAATCCCCAATTTTGGAACAAATTTTCCCCACTTTGGGAATTCGGGTATTTTTTTGATAGTCCAAAAAAATACATAATATTAATCAAAACAGTTGAAAATGGTAGAAAAGAGCAAGAGAGATTTTTTTACTAAAAAAATCCTTATATTCCCCACTTTAGTAATTCGGGGTTTTTTTTTTGAAAGTCCAATAAAAATACATGAAATTCATCAGAACCAGCCAGATAAAGAGGGTAGAAAAAAGCATGGCGATTATTTTAATAAAAAATCCCCAATTTTGGAACAAATTTTCCCCACTTTGGGATTTCATGATTTTTTTTTTTTTGATTCCAATAAAAAATACATAAAATTCATCAAAATAGATAAACAAATGGTAGAAAATAGCAAATTTAATAAAAAAAATCCCAAATTTTGGGACAAATTTTCCCGATTTTGGGAATTCGGGCATTTTTTCAATAAAAATACATAAAATTCATCAAAACAGTTGAAAATGGTAGAAAATAGCATGGCGATTGTTTTAATTAGAAAAAAATTCCCAATTTTGGAACAAATTTTGCCCACTTTGGGATTTTTTTTTTGAAAAATTTAAAATATAGTATTTCTTATCGTTTTTATCATTTTGAAAGCAATAAATATAAATTATGACACTTAGTTAATGTATTGGTTTCATTTTAAAAGGGGCGCCAACATTTCGCTAGCAATTCATTTCACAAAATGTTTATTTCGTATTTTTTTCAAATTGATGCAAAACTGTCTCACAAAACTGCAATTTAGGGGGATGGTGTCAATGGAAAATATATTCTATGTCAAATTTCACTAGAAGTCACCGAACAAAAGACAGCTGTAGCTATACTCAATATAAATAAAATATCACTATCAATGTGGGTATTTAAACAAGAAATTATTTAACAAATTTTGTACATTCTTATGATGAAACGGCGTAGGAAACCTTGTGATCATTACATTTTAAGGATTCAGGATTCAGCAAGTTTATTTGAAACACTACGAGGAAAATTTTTGTGGAACATTTAAACCCTCTAGCTCTTACGCATATGGGTCTTTTTGGTCACTCTTGTGGAAAAGAGTAAAAAAACACCCCTTAAACAGGGCTTTAACGGGTCAAAATATTCTACAAAAATATTTGCCATAAAATTCTACTTAAAGTCTGTGAATACACCAAAACTAAAAACTCAACTCAAATGCCGGAAATAAGCCACAACTTAAAATTCATTTCACTGGGTTAATTTCATACTTTTACCGACTTGATGCCAAACTGTCCCACAAAACTGCATCTTAGGGAGGTGGTGGGAATGGAAAAAATATTCTCCGTCAAATTTCACTATAAGTCGCCGAACAATAGAAAGCTGTAGCTATACTATATATAAATAAAATATCAATATTAATGTGGGTATTTAAACAAGAAATTATTTATTGATTTTTGTTTGTTTTGGCTCTTGGTAATTCTGCCATACTTTTCAGTTAATGAATCCTTACAGATTTATTTTTTGGAACGATATTGGAGGCTTAATGATAGAAACGAATACCAAATATAATTCTAAGAATTTGCGTATATTTCTAGATTCAGGTTAATCCGCTGAATAGCTGTTTTAGTTCTGTTTTTTACCTTTTTGCTTAAAAGGCACCAAAAAGACCCCTATATTGAGGACCTAGAGGGTCAACATGTTCCACAAAAATGTCACGCGTAGTGTTTTAAGTAATATTGCTGAACACATTGTATACTTAAAATGTAATGATCACAAGGTTTCCTATGCCGATTCATCATAAGAATGTGAAAATTTCCAATTCGGAAAAGGTGCGAAATTAACCCGGTGAAATGAATTTTAAATGTTGTCTTTTTTGTGGCATTTAAGTTGAGTTTAGAGTTGTTATGTATTCAGAGACGTATAGTAAAAATGTATGGCAAATATTTTTGTAGAATTCAAAGATTTTCTTGTTTTTTTTTTCACACAAAAAATTAAATTTAATTGTGAAAAAATAATTTATAAAAAATGACAATCGATTATTTGAAATTCCCTTACATCTACAATAATGGTCATAACTTCTACATTTACCAATAGAATTTCATCAAATAGGCCTTGTCTTCTTCGTTAAGATACAAAATAATAAATAAAATAGTTTGTTGTCTAATTTGCAAAGCGGAGGATTTCGCGCTATATAAACAAAAATGGAAAAAATCATGATTTTTTGAAAAACGTTTACTCTGCAAAGAGAGCCGTATCTTCTACATTTATTCATAGATTTTTTACATATATACATTGTTTTCTACTTTAGAATGCTGGCATTAAAAAATAATACAAAATATTTTTTCCATTTTTTTCTATTTTCTATGGTTTTTTTTGTGGCATTAAAAAATGATTATTACAGAAAAAAAAAATAAATTGTTTCTCAATTTTTTAGCAGACTGTTCCTAAACCATTATTTATATGTGAAAGTGAGTTTCCCAACATTTATAGCCATCAGAATTACCTTTAATTGAACATATAAGTGGATGTGATCGGATCTACATATATTTCCAAAATGAGAGTACAATATTAAATTAAATATTTTACAATTTTTGTTTAAAGTAAAGCATAACAAGCCTTGTGATCCTTACATTGTAAATATAGGAAGTATAGGATGTGTTCGGCAATATTACTCAGAACACTATGAGGAATATTTTTATGGAACATTTTAACCCTCTAGCTTGTCAACAAAGGGGTCTTTTTGGTCCCTTTTGTGCAAAAGGGTAAAAAACACCTTTAATCCGGCGGTTTAGCGGGTCAAAATGTTCTATAAAATTATTTGCCATAAAATTCTACTATAAGTTTTTGAATACATCAAAACACAAAACTCAACTTAATTGCCGGCAATAAGTCATGATTTAAAATTCATTTCTCAAGGTTAATTTCGTACTTTTGCCGAATTGGAAATTTGCACATTCTTATAATGAATCGGCATAGGAAACCTAGTGATCCTTACACTGTATATATAGGATGTGTTCAGCAATATTACCTAAAACACTACGAGGGACAATTTTGTGGAACATTTTAACCCTCTATATCCTCAATAAATGGGTCTTTTTGGTACCATTTGTGAAAAAGGTAAAAACACCCCTAAAATTGGGTTTTAACGGGTCAAAAAAACGGCCTATAAAATACATCAAACTGTGAGTTTTTGTGGATGTAACAAAGCCTCCTGAATCTCTTGTGAATTCTGTTACCCATGAAACTATAGACCGTGTGTCGGAAAATTGTATACTCAGTTTTTCATTTGGTGATCTTATCCTCACCTTCACAAGACTTTCAATTTCCGAAAGATATACATGTGTTTAATAATTTATTTTCATACTTTTGCGAGTCGTACAAATGCGACATGGATATCAAATGAAAGAGAAGAATATCTGTTAAAAATACTTTAAATTTCATGCTTCTATCTGTATTAGTTTTTTATTACAACTATTTGCAGTTATCGCTCTTAAAAAGTAAAACATGGATGAAATAAATAAACTTGAAATAGTTGTTAATCGTTCATACCATTACATCTAAAATTTTGTTCTTCGTACATCTTCATCTCTCGTCCATTGAAATAGTCACTTATAAGATTTATATTCTACAAATAATCAATCAATTACTTAATAACAATGATTTTGTTGTCTCCAACTCAGCGCCACATATAAAGAACAACAATATGCTGCTGCTATTGTTGTTGCTGTGGATTTATTTTATTATTTTTATTATTATTATAATTATTTACACAACGATGGCCGATGGATTGGTTGGCTGCTGATCGCATTCTGATTGGCAGTCTATCTGTCCGTCTGTCCATCTGTATGGCCCAACATAATGACTATAATGAGCCGCCACAACGATCCCGGAGACAATGTGACATTTGTGACCCCAACGCGCTTAACGGAACGGCGATGATAGCAACCGCGACAACGACGACACCTAGGACAAGTGATTTGCCAGAAATCCACACAAGAGAGCAGGCCCCCATTATCATGGATGTGTTACAGAGAAGAACGTAAGGGGCTAGAAATTTATATATATATGCACAAGGGGCCAAGTATATATATATATATGTGTGTGTGTGGAAGCATCTTGACAGCACCCATTACAATGTATAACAACTGACACTGTGGCCGTAGTGGGCCACTGTTACTGTAGAGACGGGGGTGGGTCTCTGCCGTTTAGCGCCGACAGCGTGTGACATGTTCACACCATACAAATTAGCAATTTTCTGGCGTTTTTTTTCTTTCGTACAAATATTTTAAATATGTTTTCGATTTTGTTTTTGTCATCACATTTCGGATGAGGTGGAGGAGGGGGGCGAACTTCCAATCGGAGGAATGAATTCTTAACAAAGTTGCACACGGACGACTGAAAGCTGAGAGGAGGGGCAGACGTATGGAGGGACGAACTGACGAAATGACTGAGAAGCAGATATAGGAACGGATGGTAGGAGGGAAATACGTATCGGGGACTGACTGGTTGGATAGATGGACTGAGCAGTTTGAGCAGATGGTTTATTATTGAAGTAGAGTTCATTATATTATTTTATGAATTAAAGTCCAATAAAAGTACTTAAAATTCGTCAAAATGATAACAACGATGAAAAAATTGCTATATTTTCCATTTTTTTCAAAAAAAAATCCCCAAAATGGGCAAAATTTGTCCCAAAATTGGTGATTGTTTTTTATTAAAATAATCGCCATGCTATTTTCTACCATTTTCAACTGTTTTGATGAATTTTGTGTATTTTTTTTTTGGAAAAATACCCGAATTCCCAAAATGGGGAAAATTTGTCCCAAAATTGGGGATTTTTTTTAATTAAATTTGCTATTTTCTACCATTTGTTTATCTATTTTGATGAATTTTATGTATTTTTATTGGACTTTCAAAAAAAAAAACGAATTCCTAAAGTGGGGAAAATAAGGATTTTTTTATTAAAATAAAATTTCTTTTTCTTTTCTACAATTTTTTAGCTGTTTTGATGAATTTTATGTATTTTTATTGGACATTCAAAAAAATTCCCGAATTCCCAAAGTGGGGAAAATTTGTTCCAAAATTGGGGATTTTTATTAAAATAATCGCCATGCTGTTTTCTACTATTTTTATTTATTTTTTTTTTTTGAATTTTATAATTTTTTTTTGGCTTTAAAAAATACCCGAATTCCCAAAGTGGGGAAAATTTGTTCCAAAATTGGGATTTTTTATTATAAAGGGTGTTTTTTATTGGGGTATAGAACTTTAAGTTGGCATCACTTTTTTAACTGGCGACCATTTTCTCAGCTGTCAAGTGATTAATATTTAGTTTGGTTTGCCATTTCATCATGAACAGGTTGACAAAAGAACAACGCTTGCAAATCGTGCAAATTTATTTCGAAAGTAATGGTTCAGTTCGCGAAGTTCACCGCAAGCTCCGTCCATATGGTCGACATAATCGTCCATCAGAGCAATTAATTCGGTTAACCATGGATCGTTTTCGCACTACGTTTACTCTATGTGATAATACGCATCCGCAGAGACGTCGAACAGTGCGCACCGAAGAAACAATTGCCGCTGTAGAGCAAAGTGTTGAAGAGGACCCGAATGAATCGATTCGCCACCGTGCACAGCAATTGGAGTGGTTGAAAATTGGACTGTAGAATTGGCTATATTCGAGCCAGCCGCGGCGGCCACATGCCCGAAATCATATTTAAACATTAATGGCATAAAATTATCCTTCCAATAAAGCCAAATTGATGGACATTAAAACGATTTTCTTGTGTTTTATTTCAATTCGAAGTTCTATACCTCAATAAAAAACACCCTTTAATAGTTGTCATGCTGTTTTCTACCATTTTTATCTGTTTGAATAAATTTTATGTTTTTTATTGGACTTTCAAAAAAAAAAATGAATTCCCAAAATGGGGAAATTTTGTTCCAAAATTGGGAATTTTTTAATTCAAATGCTATTTTCTACGATTTTTATCTGTTTTGATGAATTGTATGTATTTTTATTGGACTTTTAAAAAAATTCCCGAATTCCCAAAGTGGGGAAAGAAAATGTCTCCCAAAATTGGGGATTTTTTTTATTAAAATAATCGCCATGCTATCATTTTTAATGAATTTTATGTATTTTTACTGGATTTAAAAAAATACCCCAATTCCCAAAGTGGGCAAAATTTGTTCCAAAATTGGGGATTTTTTTTTAATTAATCGCCATGCTATTTTCTACTATTTTTTTTTTGTTTTTATGAATTTTGTGTATTTTTAGTGGACTTTCAAAAAGACGCCGTCTTCCCAAAGTGGGGAAAATTTCTTCCAAAATTGTGCATTTTTTTATTAAAAACCATTTTTATTTGTTTTTATTTTTATTGTGCTTAAAAAATGTCCGTACTCCCAAAGTGGGGAAAAATTGTTTCAAAATTGGAAAAATAATATCACTTCCCTGAGTTTTTGGACTGTCGCACAGTGTAATTGGACTGAAGAAGAGTTGGATCCAAGATTGGTCGGATGGATGGATGGCCGGGTGCTCAAATGGATTTTCAGACGGGATGGTTACACAGGTCGAGCAAACTTTGTGTGGCACAGACAGACAGGAAATTCGAAATAAATTTATATTAAATCACTTTCATACATTTTTGTTTTTGTTCCTGTTGTTGTTGCCATTGACTGTAATTTATGGGAAAATCCCATATATTTGTTGGGTGGTTGCTTGGTGCTGTGCTGTTTATTTTTCCTTTGTTGTTCTTTGTTTTTTCGGGGGAAATGTAGGTGAACTTTTGTTGTTGTATATTCTTGTTATTCTATTGAGGAAATAATATTGACTCCTACTGCGAATATGGGTGAATTGTGTGTTCGTTTAGTTGTTGCTGTTATAGAATGTGTTTATATTCGTGCGTAAACTCTGCTATTGCTGTTAGCATTGCTGTTGCTGGTGGTGATAGTGGAAGTGGTGGTGCTTTTATGTATTGTCTTGCTGCTATCACACAAAATAAAGAAATCGTGAAAACCGTGTTATCAGTTTCTATGGGCTGAACTAAAAACTATGTTGGAACCAACTCCCACCCAGCACCTACCCCCTACCTTGTGGTGTATACAGAGAGAGAGGTGATGCGTATAACAGGGAGGGGCGTCCAATTGTGCTGACATTTTTTAATCGGCAATTGGCCAACGACAGCGAGAACAAATGACGCTAAAAATACGTCGCTATTTTTTTAATTTTCTATTCCACCTTATGAGAATTATAATGATGTTGTTAAATTGCGGTTTCTTTAGGTGGCATTGGAAGTAACTCAACAATTTTTGGCAGAGCTCAGAGCCTAGAAGAGAATGTAAAGTCACAATCAAGACCGGTTATTAAATGGATACATTAAAATCATCTTCAGCCATGAGACTCATTTTTATATTAACGGCTTAGTTAAATGTCAAAATTGTAGCATTTGGGGTTCAAAAAACCCACATGATTGCGGATTTTGTATTGAAAACGTAATCCGACTTGACCGAGCCAGCGGATAGATTAAAATCATATTTAGTAATGAGCCTTATTTCCAGCTTAATGACTTAGTTAAGTGTCAAAATTGTCACATTGGATACATTAGAATCATCCTTAGCCATGAGACTCATTTTTAGCTTAATGACTTAATTAAATGTCAAAATTGTCGCATTTGGGGTTCAAAAAATCCACAATTGACCACTGAAAGAAAAATCCATCTACATGAATGCGGATTTTGGACTGAAATCATAATTCGACCTGACCGAGCCAACGGATAGATTAAATCATCTTTTGCCATGAGACTGATATCGAGCTTAATGTCTTAGTCAAATGTCAAAAATGTCGCATTTGGCGTTCAAAAAATCTACAAGAGAAAAATCCATGAACATGGGTGTAGATTTTGGATTGATAACATAATCCAACCTGACCGATCCAACAGAGAGATTTCCAGCTTAATGGCTTAGTTAAGTGTCAAAATTGGGGATTTTTTTAATTAATCGTCATGCTATTTTCTACCATTTTTATCTGTTTTCATGAATTTTGTGTATTTTTATTGGACTTTAAAAAATACCCGAATTCCTAAATAAGGATTTTTTTATTAAAATAATCTCTCCTGCTCTTTTCTACAATTTTCAACTGTTTTGATTAATTTTAAGGATTTTTTGTTGTTCTATCAAAAATATACCCGAATTCTCAAAGTGGGGAAAATTTGTTCCAAAATTGGGGATTTTTATTAAATTAAGGGCCATGCTATTTTCTACTATTTTTATTTGGTTTTACGAATTTTATAAATATATTTTTGGACTTTAAAAAATACCCGAATTCCCAAAGTGGGAAAAATTGTTCCAAAATTGGGGAATTTTATTAAAATAATCGCCATGCTATTTTCTAATATTTTTATTTGGTTTTATGAATTTTATACATTTTTTGGACTTTAAAAAAATTCCCGAATTCCCAAAGTGGGGAAAATTTGTTCCAAAATTGGGAATTTTTTATTATAATAGTTGTCATGCTATTTTCTACCATTTTTATCTGTTTGAATGAATTTTATGTTTTTTTTATTGGACTTTCAGAAAAAATTAATTTCCAAAGTGGGGAAATTTTGTTTCAAAATTGGTGATTTTTGTAATTCAATTAATCGCCATGCTATCTTCTGCGATTTTTATCTGTTTTGATGAATTTTACGTATTTTTATTGGACTTTCTAAAAAATTCCCGAATTCCCAAAGTTGGGGCAATTTGTCATAAAATTGGGGATTTTTATTAAAATAATCGCCATGCTATTTTCTACTATTTTTATTTGGTTTTATGAATTTTATACAATTTTTTGGACTTTAAAAAAATACCCGAATTCCCAAAGTGGGGAAAATTAGTTCCAAAATTGGGAATTTTTTTTTATTATAATAGTTGTTATGCTATTTTCCACCATTTTTATCTGTTTGAATGAATTTTATGTACTTTTACTGGACTTTTAAAAAAATACCCCAATTCCTAAAGTGGAAAAAATTTGTTCCAAAATTGGGGATTTTTTTAATTAATCGCCATTCTATCAAATTGTCAAAATTGTCTCATTTGGGATTCAGGACATCCACCAGAGATCATTGACAGAAAAATCTATCCACATGAATGCGGATTTTGGACTGAAAGCATAATCCGACCTGGCAGAGCCAGCGGATAGATTATAATCATCATTTCCAGTTTAATGGCTTAGTCAAATGTAAAAATTGTCGCATTTGGGGTTCAAAAATCCACAAGAGATCATTGAAAGAAAAATCCATGAACATGGTGCAGATTTTGGAATGAAAATATAATCCGAACGTATCTTTCGAAAATATGGCTTGTCAGCCGTTTACAGTTGATGGCCACACAATAATCCAATTCTCTTGGGGAGCACAACATGTGTAGCTCTTGACCATCGCCCACAACACGACAATGTTGGTGTTGTTTCTGAACAATCTTAGGTTTGTTTTAAATCCATTCATTTTTAAGAGCCCATAAAAATCTAGAATTATAGGAACAACACACACTTTCCATTAACCAGCAACACTTTGGCACCCCCATCGGAACGACCTGAACAGTGTGTAAAATTCGCTTTTATGACTTAATCATAAAAATGTCATTAGTTATTTAAAAATATTTAAATTCCATTCACATTGTTTGAAAGAAAAAAATCAAGCTTTTTTGTTTTATAACCCTATGGAAGTGCATAAAAAGCCGCTTGTTACTGCTTTTTAAATTCCACCACCAAATTGGAGTGTAGCCAAAACCCAGCAGAAAATTACAGTAATTATATATATTTGATCAATTTGTTGTATATTTCGAAACAATTTGATTTGTAAGCTGATTTTCTGCTGTGCTGCTGCTCTCTCTCTCCCTCTATGATTACTGGTCGGCGCATGTACTTTTTTTTGCCTTGCCTTCACTCCATGTCATTATTTTAATTTTAGTTTGCACTTTTTTCCCCACTTTCATTTTTAGTTTTATTTTGTTTTCTCAGTTTCTGTGTGTTATTTTAAAAATAACATTATTTGTAGTAGACTAGTCTACTACGGCAGCAGCAATAAGTAAATAGCAAAAAAAAACTGAAAAAAATACAGAAAAAAACTCGTTAAATAAGTTATCGCTGGCAAGAGTTGAGGTGATTATTTGCAAATGTTATGTACGGATGTACTCAATTCACTGGCGTCGTTATCAAATGATTAGCGTTTGGTTGGGTTGCTGCTGATAAGCCAGCAACTTAGAGATTGATAACATGAGGAACTGTTAAATGAATTAAAGGCACAACCATAAAGGTTCATAACTTAAAGAATGTGATGAATTGAATAATTGAATATTGAAATAATTGAAATAATTAAATAATTGATGTAATTGAAATAATTAAATTATTAAAATAATTGAAATAATTATAATCAATAATTTTGATGATATTTTCCAAATAAAGCTGCATTTCCCGACTGTGAAAAATTAAGACAATAGGGTGGTTCGAAATAAAGTTTTTTTATAAAGTAATTTTAAAAATTGTTAACTATTTTGGGCTATGAGATAAATATATATATTTTTAAAAGAAAAACAAATTTCTTTTATTTTTCCAAAAAATCTTAAAACATTTTTTTATTGTTTACTTATATTTTTAAACAAAACGTATATCTTAGATTTTTGTAAAATAAATTATATTAACTCGTATAGTGCTGTAACTATTTTTCCCGAATTTTGAAATAAAACTCGCATGTTATCAGTGGTCACACCAGAATCTTTGCTGAACGTCTTTTGTGTGTGACCATATGGTCACGCTAGCACCACCCGGCTTAATTTTATTATTATATTATTTTATTGATATTATTTTTCTGGTAGGTATTGTGGAATAGAACAAGAGTCTCTAGATATCATGAGTTACTGATAAAAAATGGGCTTTCATGCCTTTGCTCACTTATAAGCCTGTAACTTAGTGTGTTATCAACTGATTTTCACTTTCATTGTCATCGGATTTGAAAATAAGAAACCTATAGCTTTCTATATACATATATAGCTTATTAAAACAACTGTGTGCTTTTGTCAACTTTGGCAATATTTTTGCACATTGTTTTGTTTGGCAACTCTTATTATTTTACGAATTGACCAAAATACTTATAATTCGTCAAAATGTTACAAACGATGATAAAATTACTAAAAACCCTATATCCCAAAGTGGGGAAAATGTGTTCCAAAAGTTGGGTATTTTTTTATTAAAATGGTCGCCATGTTTTTATTTTGTTATTTTTTGATCAATTTTATGCATTTTAATTGGACTTCAATTCGTAAAATAATGAGAGATGTGAAGTGGAATGACCAAAACTTGTTTTTTTTTGCAATAATTTTGTTTTGATAAAAACTTCAATAAAAAATTATTTATTTTTTAAAGTAAATACCAGGTACACCACCTTACAGACACTATTCACTATTAATAAAATTTATTTTACAAAAATTTTTGTTTATAAAATAAATAAAAAATAAAAAAATATATATTTATTTTGAGATATGACAATTTTCTTTAAAACAAAGTAGAAATTTGCTTGCAATTAGGACAAATACATATTTGCATCTCATACCACAAAAAGTTTTTTTTAAATTACCTTATGAAAAAATACATTATTTTGAAAACAATTACCAGGTACACTATCATAAAACTTGTGGAGCGTCTTACTGACACTATTCACTACTAATAAAATTTATTAAAAAAAATAGAAGGTATATTTTTTGTTTATCAAAAATAAATAAGACAAATTTTCTTTAACACTAGAAGACAATTACTTGAAAATATATAGTTTTTTGTAAAAAATAAAAAAAAAATATATAAATCGAAACAAAAATTAAAAAAAAAATATTTTTTTGAAATATGACAATTATAAAAAATATATAAAAAAATATATAATTATAAATAAGAAAAAAAATATAAAAATGTATATTTTTTTAGTTGTGACTAAAATTTCTTTAAAACTAGAAGAAATTTGCTTGAAATTATATAGTTTTTGGTTATAAAAAAGTTAAAAATATATAAATGAAAAATAAAATATATAAATATATAACACTGGAAGAAATTTGCTTGAATATATAGTTTTTGTTTATAAAAAATAAAAAAAAAACATAAATAGAAACAAAAATTAAAAAATATTTTTTGAGATATGATAATTACAAAAATAAATAAGAAAAAAATTTCAAAATGTTTATTTTTGGAGTTATAACAATTTTCTTTAAAACTTGAAAAAAAATGCTTGAAATTATATATTTTTTGGTTATAAAGAAATTAAAAAAAATATAATATATAATAATATATATTTTGAGATATGACAATTTTCTTTACAAATACAAGAAATTTTGCTTGAAAAAATCTAAGGTATAATCTTTTGTTTATAAAACGAATAGAAAAAAAAATTAAAAAATATGTATTTTTTGAGATATGATAATTTTCTTTAAAACTAGAAGATATTTGATAGATATATAGGTGTTTGTTTAAAAAAATATAAAAAAACATAAATAGAAATAAAAATTAAAAAAGAACAATACTTTGAGATATAAAAATTAAAATAAAATAATTAAATTAAATAAGAAAAAATAAAAATTTATATTTTTGGAATTATGACAATATTCTTTAAAACGAGAAGATATTTGCTGGAAAATATATAGTTTTTTGTTAAAAAAATAAAATAAAAAACATAAATAGAAATAAAAATTAAAAAAAAAAACAATTTGTTGAAATATGATAATTAAAAAAATAAACAAGAAAAAATAAAAATGTATATTTTTGGAGTTATGTCAATTTTCTTTAACACTTGAAAAAATTTGCTTGAAATTATATATTTTTTGGTTATAAAGAAATTAAAAAAAAACAATAATATATATATATATATATTTTGGTTATAAAGAAATTAAAAAATTAATAATAATATATATATATTTTTTGAGATATGACAACTTTCTTTACAAATAGAATAAAGTTTGATTGAAATAATATAGTTTTGTGTGTATACAAAATCAAAGGTATAATCTTTTGTTTATAAAATGAATAGAAAAAAATTAAAAATTTGTGATATGACAATTTTCTTTAAAACTAGAATATATTTGCTGGAAAATATATAGTTTGCTGTTAAAAGAAAAATAAAATAAAAAAAAACATAAATAGAAATTAAAATTAAAAAAAAAACAATTTTTTGATGAAATATGTATATGTTTTGAGATATTACAATTTTCTTTACAAATAGAAGAAATCTGCTTGAAATTATATAGTTTTGTGTGTATAAAAAATCAAAGGTGTTATCTTTTGTTTATAAAATTAATAGAAAAAAATATATTTTTTGAGATGAAATTTTATTAAAACAAGAAAATAGTTACTTGAAAATGAAATAGTTTTTTGTAAAAAAAAAAGTAGAAAAAAATAAAAAAAATTGAGATATGTCAATTAAAAAAAAACAAATAAAAAAATTAAAAATATATATTTCAGGAGTTATGACAATTTTCTTTAAAACTAGAAGAAATTTGCTTAAAATTATATATTTTTTGGTTATTAAAAATTCAAAAGTAAACAAACAAACAATTATTTTTTTTTTTTTTTTTTTTTTCACTGAACCAACACTCAGGGGATGTCCCCTATAAATGCATCGCACTGTGTTGGCGGGAGGAAGGTACGGTATTGGAAGGAGGAAAGAGGGAGTAGTGTTTGTTGACCTTTGTTTTAAACTTCTGGATATCATAATTAGCTGGGAAGATATCTGCCGGAAGTCGATTCCACATACGGATAGTGCGGGCGAAGAACGAATTCATTCTGTAATGTGTGGTACGGTCGGTTGTCCAATTGATAACAAATGGGTGAGAATTCCTGGAAAATCGCATATCTCTACCAAACGTTCTCACGGGCGGTATAAGATCACGAATATCCGAAGAACAAACACCGTGGAAGTAACGATAGAACAAGGACACACAACCCACATTACGACGATGTTCAAGGGAAACAATAGAATTGGATATCCTACCGTCACCTATCAACACCATCGCCCTCCTCTGGACACGGTCAAGTAGCTCCAGTGATGAAGCTGGAGCACCCGACCATATATGGGAGTTGAATTCCATCTTTGGTCTGATGTAAGTAGTGTAGATATTGAGAAGATCAGTGGAAGTGAAGTATTTCTTACACCGGTTTAAGAAGCCTAGACACTTGAATGCTTCTTTCGACACTTCAAATACATGTTTTGTCCAACGAACATCGCATTGTATTTTCATGCCTAGAACATCAAGAGTATCTGATTGCTCAATATCTACACCGTTCATTAAAATCGACGACACCGTTGGATCAGCGAATCTCTTGTGAGACAACAAGGAGCACTGGGTCTTACGTGCATTAAAATCTACTCTATTAACTTGACCCCATTCGGAAATGGCCAGTAAATCCTGGCTGAATGAATATGAAATACCACACAAAAGTTATTTTTTTAATTACCTTATGACGAACATGCTTTATTTCGAACGACCCTAGTGTCAACTATGTTTTATTTTTTTTAATATCGAGAAATCCAGTTTTATTCGCCACATAGCACGAAATTATGGAAATTTCATCAAAATCTGAGAAAAGAGACAAAATTTGAAATGGAATTACTCACTCATTGAATTTAGTTGTACAAATAATATGAATATTTTTTTTAATGATTAATTGGTAAAATTAATTTCGAAAAATGACAATTTTCTTTAAAACTAGAAGAAATTTGCATGAAATACAACATTTTTTATAAAAAAAATGTTTTTTTAAACAATAAGAAATTTGCTTGAAATTAGAAAATAAATTATTTTTGCATCCACAAGAAGGTACTTTTTTAAATTGAACCTTATGACAAAAATACTTTAATTTTCGATCCACCCTAGTGTCCCACAAAAAAGTAACGATTTTTTTTTAAGTTATCTAATGACAAAAATACTTTATTTTAAATCCTCCCTAGTGACTAACATTTTTTTATTTTAAAAATTGGGAAATTCTGCTTTATTCGTACGGGAAATTAGAAAATTTCATTAAAATCGGGGACAAAAAATAACGATTTTTTTAAAATTATCTAATGACAAAAATGCTTTATTTTAGATCCTCCCTAGTGACTCACAAAAAAAGTTATTATTTTTTTTAAATTATCTTATTAAAAAATTACTTTATTTTCGATCCTTTATTTTCTAACATTTTTTTATTTTGAAAATTGCGAAATTCTGTTTTATTCGCACGAGAAATTAGAAAATTTCATTAAAATCGGGGATAAATTCAATTAATTCTACAAATAAAATGAATATTTTGTGAAATGATTAATTGCCCAGTAAAAACTCTCATTACCAAGTAATATGGGGAATAAGGCAAAACCAAAAACCTTCACTACTTATTTTTCGGATCCGTTTCTAATTATTTTTATAAAGGGATTGTAAAGTATAAGTACTTCCACGCACGATTTCGAAAAGTTAATAAATAAGTACTTCTTAACGAGTTGTAAAATAAGCGGCCTCAGGAAGATACAAAATAAGTCATTATTGATTTATCATTTTATCAATAATGGGCTTAATAAGTTATGAAAACACCCCTACTTAGAAGTGCCTTTGTAATCAAATAAAGAGTGATTTTTTTGAGGTTAGGATTTTCATGCATTAGTATTTGACAGATCACGTGGGATTTCAGACATGGTGTCAAAGAGAAAGATGCTCAGTATGCTTTGACATTTCATCATGAATCGTCTTACAAACGAACAACGCTTGCAAATTATTGAATTTTATTATCAAAATGCGTGCTCTGTTAAGAAAGTTCATTGCGCGCTTCCATTTTATGGTCAGTTTAATCGACCCACTGAAGCGGCTATTCGGGCTATTGTGACTAAATTTCGCACCAAATTTACATTGTTGGACATTAAACCACCAACACGCTTACGTAGAGTGCGAACTGAAGAAAATATCGCAGCTGTATCGGCCAGTGTTAATGATGACCACCAATTTTCGATTCGTCGCCGTTCGCACCAATTGGGTCTCTGTTACTCAAAAACGTGGAAATGCCAAAATTGGACTAAGCGGATGGACCACCTAAGACGCAGCCGCGGTCAACATTTAAATGAAATTATCTTCAAAAAGTAAATGTCATGGACCAATCTAACGTTTCAAATAAAGAACCGATGAGATTTTGCAAATTTTATGCGTTTTTTTTAAAAAAAAGTTATCAAGCTCTTAAAAAATCACCCTTTACAAATGGAACGCCAATAATTTGAAATCAATTTTTGTGCGATAACAACAGCACTGCTATTCTCTGTCTCACCACAAAAATGTAGAAAATTAATTTTTAAAATCTGAAGTTCAATGAAATTGAACTTAACAATAACTATTTATTTAAACCATTATAAGGAAGTAATTATTTCACACTTCAAAATAATGCAGGACGTAACGAGCTGTCATTACTAGGTAATGCTAAAAATAATGAGGTGTCATTACCAAGTTTTTACTGGGTGATTATCAATAATATTTGGTGGAATTTAATTATTTGACATAAGTTCGAAAGCCAGTCACTAGAAGTGTTTTGCTGTTCGTCTTCTGCTGGGACCTTTGTTGATGTTTGTTGCTCTTTGCCTAGACGAAACGAAATGATGTGTAAACAAGCCTCTGTTTGAATGTTTGCCTTTCATTTCAAAATATCGCAAAAAAATACTCGTACCAGACACGTGTATAAATACTATATGTGAACATTTATTATCGTTTTATTTTTTTGCTTCTTCATTTCTTTCTTCAAATAATAATAATGATTGTTTTACTTTGCACTTCAGTAGTAACTAATTCTGTTTTTTCTTCTCTCTCTCTTTGTCTTCTTACAGGTACGTGTGCTGGCTATTATTGAAAACTGCATTCATTCATTTTCATTTTCGCTAATTAACGCAAGCGTGTGTCAACAATTTCCGGTGTAAGTAAATAGTATTGAGGGAAAACTTTTAAATAAATTCAAATTCAAATGTAAAATGTAATTAAAACACAAAACAAGGAAATGAAGTAGAAATTCTGAATATGAATGCGAATGCATTTCAAACAATTATAAAGCCTTTCTTCGCCGACAAATGATGAAGATGGTTCCGCGAGGGAAGAAGGGGGGAGGGTTGTCTCACAGAATTTCCACGAATATGGAAATTGTGTAAAATGTGTCCGACGTCATTATCGTCGTCGTCGTCGGTCTCTCTCTCTGTGAAAGCCGCGGCGTTTGATTTCAAACCCAAAACCCAACCCAACACATTCCCAGCCATAAGCCGGCATATGTCGAGCCATTACATTGTATATAATGGGTTGATGGTGTGTGTGTGTGTGTGTGGAGGGCAACTTTTGGCGGAATAGACAAATGTTTAGTTTTTGCTTTTTTGTTGTTGTTCTCTTTTTTGTGTTCTTTGCGGAAAATTCTGCGTTCCTAGAATATGCTAAACAACAAAGTTTCAATTATAAAACTTTTACATTTCGATGGACAGATAGAATGATGGAGGGACGGCCAGAGGATAGGACAGACGAACGGATATATGGGCATGTATGTATTCCTATTCCTAGCTCGAACGTCTAGGGGTCTGCTGGTTCATAAGCTGGCGGTGGTGGTTGCTTCAATGAAAACGAACGAATTAAAAATGCACAGCCATGCTCACATTTCGCCATAAAGTCACTCAATCATCATTATTATCGTCATCGTCATCATGAACATCAGCAGTCTATCACCAGGAATTTGATGTCTTCTAATGCACGGCTGCTTATGTTCCAAGTCCAAGTCTACCACTACCTCAGACAAAAGGCCGGCATTGTCTTAAGAAGCGGCAGCGAGATAAATTGATAATCAACGAAACTTAGTCCCACGCTACAGTGGTTAAGATTGGAAGTGGAAAAAGTTAATTCCATTTATTACGAGTTCATTCCATTTTTTGCTGACACCGACAATTTTGAAAAATTAATTGTTACTGATTTAACTATCAACCAGTTAAGCTTCAAACTTTTTTTCTGCTAGCCTGATGTGTAGGGTAGCTATTTTACGAGTAAATTCCATTTTTTGCTGATAAAAAATTGAAAAATAAAAAAAATAATTGTAATCAATTTAAACTATAATTTTTTTCTTTCACATACGATAGCCTATGTTGTGGGTATTTATTTCACGAGTTAATTCCATTTTCTTGCTGACACAGAAAAAAATTTAAAAATGAAAAATTAATTGTTACTTAGTTAACTGTCAACAAGTTAAGCTTCAAGCTTTTTTCTGATAGCCTGATGTGTAGGGTAGATATTTCACGAGTTAATTCCATTTTCTTGCTAACACAGAAAAAATTGAAAAATTAATTATAATAAGCTTCAATTGCTTTCTTTCTTATATGATAGCCTGCTGTGTAGGATAGTTATTTCAGGTGTTAATTCCATTTTTTTACTGACAAAAAATTGAAAAATAAAAAATTTATTGCCTGATGTGTAGGGTATCTATTTCTCGAGTAAATTCTATTTTTTGCTGACACACAAAAAATTGAAAAATGAATTGCAACTAATTTTAATTTAATCTAATTAAGTTAAGATCCAATCTTTTTTCTTTCACAAATGAAACTCTGAAGTATAGAGTGTCAATTTCACGAGTTAATTCCATTTTCTTGCTGACACAAAAAAATGAAAAAATAATTGTCGCTAAATTTAATGTAATCAACTTAAGCAACCATCTTTTTTCATTCACACATGTAACCCTGGTGTGCATTTCACGAGATAATTCCATTTTTTGCTGACAAACGAACAATTGAAAAATGAATTTTAACTAATTTAATTATAATCAAATTAAGGTTCAAACATTTTCCATTGCACAATTGAAACCCTGATTGTGTACTTATTTCACGAGTTAATTCCATTTTTAGCTGACACAGACAAAAAAAATAAAATTGAAAAATGAATAGTAATTAATTTAATTGTAATCAAATGAAGTTTCTAGCTTTTTCTTTCACAAATCACGAGTCAATTCCATTTTTTGTTGACAAAAAAATTGAAAAATACAAAAATTAATATAATTTATTTCACAAGTTAATTTCATTTTTTTGCTGACACACAATGAATAGAAAAATAAAAAATAAATAATAAAGTTCGAACGGGCCGAACTTTATATACCCTCCACTGTGGATTGCATTCCACAGAGGCTATCGATTTTCGTAGAAGTGCAGTAACATTACAGGAAAATGATAATTTTTTAATATAGCCAAACCAAAACAAATAAAAATATTGAAAGAAATAATTTTATAAATAAATATATAATTTTAATTATTTCAAACCACGCTTATAATGCAAGGCTACCTACCAATACGTTTATACTGTACATATGGAAATAATACTTCAAGTCAATTAAAAAAATAAATATAAGACAGCAATCTTCAAAAAAGCATAAATATCCTAAATATTGGGGGATATTAGGTACATTTTCAGCTCCATCCTATTTTAATTCCAAAAGTATAAATTTTACAAATCCGTGATTCTACACATTTTTGTCGTAAAAACAACCAAAAAAAGTACGAATTTGGATAAATCTTTTTATTTTGCGTGTCTACGCAGACAAAGGAATGTATACACCGAATTCCATGATTCTAGCTACGGCCATTTGATTGGTACCATTTTTAGCCCCTTTTTCTCATGTTACCCTCTTAAAAGTACGAATTTCGAAAAATTCCTATATTTTACGTGTCTATGCAATTAGAGGGATGTGCAAACCGAATTTCATCATTCTAGTTGTAGCCGTTTAGTTGGTACCATTTTTATCCCTCTGTTCCCATTGTATCCCATGAAAGTACGAATTTGGAAAAAACTTTTTACTTTTCATGTCTACGTAGTCAAAGGAATGTATATTTCATGACTCTAGCTGCGGTCATTTGATTGGTACTATTTTTATCCCCTTTTTCTATTTTAACCCCAAAAAGTAAGAATTTTGGAAAATCCGTTTATTTTACGTGTCTATGCAATCTGAGGATTGTATACACTGAATTCCATTATTCTAGGTGCAGCCGTTTGGTTGGTACCATTTTTATCCCTCCGTACCCATTGTATCCCTTGAAAGTACGAATTTGGAAAAACCTTTTGTTTTTCATGTCTACGCAGTCGGAGGAATGTATACTCCGAATTTCATGACTCTAGCTGTGGTCATTTGGTTGGTACTATTTTTATCCCCTTTTTCTATTTTGACCCCAAAAAGTACGAATTTCGAAAAATCAGTTTATTTTCCGTGTCTACACAGTCAGAGGAATGTATACTCCGAATTTCATGACTCTAGCTGCGGTCATTTAATTGGTACTATTTTTATCCCCTTTTTTCATTTTAACCCCAAAAAGTACGAATTTTGAAAAATCCGTGTATTTTACTTGTCTATGCAGTCGGATGCAATGTAAACACCGAATTTCATTATTCTTGCTGCAGCCGTTTGGTTGGTACCATTTTTATCCCTCTATTACCATTTAACGCCTTAAAAGTACGAATTTGGAAAAAATACTTCTATATTATGTATCTACTCAATGTACACAATGTATCTGCGAAATGTACACACCAAATTTCATGTTTCTAGCTGTTGTCGTTTGATAGGTACCATTTTTATCCCCTTTTTGCCCCATTTCTCCCCCTACACATAATAACCACTTTATGGTGCGCGTTAATGCTATAAGGGGAATGCGCATTCCAAATATCAAGTAAATATAAACAGACATATTCAAAAACATGCTGAAATACTGTAAATATTAGATGTATATTCAGTCCTTGTGAGGGTAAAATTTTTCCCTGTGGACCGATTTCGCCCAGATGCAATCTCAACCGATCTCCGACTACAAGACGCATTTATGGAATATTTGGACGTCCTAACTCCTTTCGTTTAGAAGCTAGCGTGTTTTCAACAGACGGGCGGACATGGCTAGATCGCCTTAGAACTTTATGACGATCGAGAATATATGTATATATTTTAAAGGGTCTCAGGTCGATATTTCAAGGTGTTACAAATGGAATGACAAAGTTAGTTTACCCCCATTCTGGAGGTGGAGGGTATACAAATTAATTGTAATCAATTGTTTTCTTTGCACTAATGAAACCCTGATTTCACCAATGAAACCCTATTTCACAAGTTAATTCCTGACACAGAAAAAATAGAAAAATTAAAAATTTACTGCAACTTATTGAAATGTCAACAAATTAAGCTTCACTCATTTTTTTCTCACAACTCCAAACCTAATGTGTAGGGCATCCACGTCCCTGCTCCTATCCAACTATTGTATACATCATATAAATATTTAGTTACATGGCCACTATGGATGCGCGCACTTGCAACGCCTTAGGGTTAATGTCATCAAAAGAGTATCATAAATTAAATGGGCATTTATAAATACAACAACAACAACAAATCCAAAACACAGAACAGCTTGCCAAGCTTGCCACGGATGGCTGGCTGGCTGGCTGGCTGAAGCAGACACATCCCCATACACAGTAAGAAAAAACACAGTAAAACAAACAAAACCAAACCAACAAACGACGTACATTGACATTTGAATTAATGTTAATTGTATTTTTATATGCAAATCATAGAAAAGTCAAGAAAAGGAACTGCGAAACCCCGGCCAGCCAACGCCATAACCTGTTGTTGTGCGTGCGTTGCACAGCTTTAAATGCATTCACGCATGCGCAGAATGTAGCCAAACCAACCCAAGCAACCAACTAGCCAACCATTCAACAACTCGACACTGGCATATGATGTGAGTACACATGTCAACAAATGTATGCATTTGTCCTCTCTCACCCCAACCTTCCCCCATCCCACACTCGCAGCCATAATCATCCGAAATAAAATCGGCGATTTAACCATTTGTCGTTCTATGTGGCAAGTTTCGTTAGTATAGGAGGAGATGGCGGAAAGTTGGTTGTTTGTTGCACGGGCTGGGCAATTTGTTAATTCATGTCGCTCCTTCACCCTTTCCATTCATTCGTTCATTTTGCATTCACATGCGAACATATGACAAGTGACATTAAGTGACAAACGATTTGTTTTCCGTCTTTTTTTCGTGGTGGCGGAAAATTAAATTGAAAAATTGAAATCGAAAAAAAGGATAAAACTTTATAAATTTTCAGAAGAATTTTGTCCACACTCAGTAATATTGTAGCTTCAAACACATATATTTGGAATCAAATATGTATATATTTAAAAGCTATGATTTCCACAGTTGCAAACATATTAAATTCACAATGAAATAATTTTCTATTGGGCAGACACACTTCCTAAATACATTATAGTTGGAATCTATCCCAAATATATATTTTATTTGTATGCAAACATTATGGAAAACCATGATTTTTGGGTACAAAACAAAATATTCTTTGACAACATCACTAATCGATTAAAGCAAAATTTCTTGGTAGGCTAAAAATTTTGTGTCCGGGACCTAGAAAATTTATTATACCCTACACCACTTCGTGGACTAGGGTATTATAAGTTAGTTTTCCGCCAAATGTTTGTAACACCAAAAAATAATCGAGCTCGACCCACCTTTAAGTATACGGATGGGCTTAGAATCACCAGCTGAATCGATTTACCGATGTCTGTCTGTCTGTCCGTCCGTCTGTCCGTCTGCTGTCCATCTAAGCTTGTTCGCACTCTACAGGTCGCAATTGCTGTCCGATTATCATGAAATTTGGCAGAAGTTACTTTTTTGACGATTGGTATTGAATTTGGAGGAAATCGGTTCAGATTTAGATATAGCCCCCATACAAATGTAGCTCCCGATTTGACTTTTTCCGCTCTAGAAACCACATATTGTACCCGATTTTCTTTAAAATTGGCACAACATTTTATAATCGAACTAGAAACACCTATGGTGAAAGTGGGTAAGATCAGTTCAGATTTAGATATAGTCCCCATACAAATGTCGCTCCCGATGTGACTTTTTCTGCTCTAGAAACCATATATTGAGTCCGATATTCATTAAATTTGCAAAACATCTTGCAATCAAACTATAATCACCTATGCAGAAAGTGGGTAAGATCGGTTCAGATTTAGATATAGTCCCCATACAAATGTCGCTCCCGATTTGACTTTTTCCGCTCTAGAATCCACATATTATACCCGATTTTCTTTAAAATTGGCACAACATTTTATAATCGAACTAGAAAAACCTATGCTGAAAGCGGGTAAGATCGGTTCAGATTAAGATATAGCCCCAATACAAATGTTGCTCCCGAATGTTTAACCGATTTTGGCCAAACTTTACATATTACATTTCAATATACCCCCATACAAATGTCCTTCCCGATTTAACATTTTTTGCAAAACACATACATTTACATAATTCAAAAATCCTTCCCGATTTCAAAAAAATCGGCCTCGTCGAGACAAAAACATCGATATATCATACTTTAAAATCAGTTTATAAATGCAGAAGTTATATAGAAAAATGTAAAAGCGCGACCCCTACGTTCGTCATAAAAAAATAAAATTTTTTTTGAAACTACCTTTCAATAATACTTCATATTCGAAGGTGTACGGCGAACTTTTTTTTTGAGGTACGCCCTAATGCCCATATGTCCATACTTTGGTATAACCCAAATGGGGCCCATTCTGCTCCATTACAGCTGTCTAAACTACATCTTTCATCGGATCTTCATAAAATTTTGCACATCATTCTATTCTATTCTAGGAATACCTACCGTGAATGAGAAATATATAGGCGCATGTTTTGGCACAGGCCTCAAGTGTTGTTATAGGCCCCCTTCAAATGTCCGTCCGATTTATCCTATTACAGCTGTATAATTTGTCTTTGGATCTTGATAAATTTTTCCAGATCATGTTATATTTACTTTACTCGGAATATCTGCTGGAAAATTGGATCAATTACTTTATTATTTATCATATTCATTAAATTTGGTTAAAGATGAATTTATAGTATAATTTATATGAACTACATAAAATTGCTCCCATGAAATACCTGGGTTTAGTAATCAAAGCGAGGTATATACGCAGGGAGTGGTGTAGGGTATTATATAGTCGGCTCCGCCCGACTTTAGCCTTTCCTTACTTGTTTTTTGTATGAATTGAGGCATACTGGTTCAAAAATCAACACACAAAATTTTTTATGGATAATTTTTAATAAAATTCCAATTTGCGCCGAAGGTGCCCTTAAAGCGAGCCATTCTACGTGAGGTTTGATTTATAATGTAAAATAAATACAAAAATAATACAAATAAATTTGAAAGTAATTTTAAAATTTTAATTACGTCGCGTCGTTTAAAAGAACAATTTATGGCAAAGAAAAAAAAACAATTAAACAATTTTTGTTATGTTTCAGTCGATTAAAAAACTTCGTAATTAATATATAAATAATAATATATTCGTGTTTAAATTCCCGATATATATTTAAGAACAGGTTTTCTAAATATAAGTATCAAAAGGTGGTATAACTTAAAATATCAACAGCTGACCTAAAATATTACACAATGGAACCTCTCTTATTGCTGACCATAATTGTCGCAAACTTTGTTTGCTGAATGTGATGGTAACTTTAGCTAGTCATGTTGCTCCTTGCTCTATTAATAATATAAATAGTAAGAAAAAAACTAAAAAAATTAATAAAAAATCCATAAAACTTTTTGTATTACTTTATTGTATCCCGGAATGCTCCAAGAAAAAAATCCATAAAACATTATTAAAATATATACGTATGGTATCCCCAATTGCGGCAAAACTTTGCATACATTTTTGTAGCATATATTTTTTGTGATATATTCTATATAGTTAAGAACAGATTGTATAAATATAAGTATCAATCAATAAGTGGTAGAAAAAACATCATCAGCATAGATTGTAACGCAGATAAACTCCTTGTTTCTATCATAATTTTCACAATGTTTGCTACTGATTTTCTTCACTTGGCTCGGTTAGTTCTGTAGCTCCTAATACGATGATAGATGGTTTAAGAAGGCAAGACAAAATATAAAAAAATTCATGAAACTATCTTTTGTCATTTTCTTGTCCGAAATGTTTTAAATATATGAACTTCCAGTCAAAATTTGTTGCCCAAACGTATTTTTAAACTATTTAGACATTGCGCAAAATGCTTAAAATTTTATTTTTTGTTATTGTTTTATTCGAGATATTAAAGAAAATACATCCAGTCAAAAGTTCTCGGTCAATATGTAGTCTAGTGAGGTTAACAGGTTTTTATAGAAATAAGTATCAACAAGCGTAGTATAAATATAAACATTAACAGGAGGCATAAATTGTAAACAATTTAGGAAATACAGATTAATTATTATTTATTTCTGTGCTACAGTTTCTTCCCTGAAAGTGATATCAACAGGTTTTATAAAAATAAATATCAACAGGTGGTATAAATACAAACTTTAAAAGGAGGCATAAATTGTAAACGATTAAGAAAATTCAGATTTATTTATATTTTTTTCTGTGATAGTTTCTTCCTTGAAAGTGATATCAACAGGTTTTAATAAAAATAAGTATCAACAGGTGGTATAAATACAAACTTTAAAAGGAGGCATAAATTGTAACCAATTAAGAAAATGCTGATTAATTTATATTTTTTATTTTTTTCTGTGATAGTTTCTTCCCTGAAAGTGATATCAACAGGTTTTATAAAAATAAATATCAACAGGTGGTATAAATACAAACTTTAAAGGGAGGCATAAATTGTAAACGATTAAGAAAATTCAGATTTATTTATATTTTTTTCTATGATAGTTTCTTCCCTGAAAGTGATATCAACAGGTTTTAATAAAAATAAATATCAACAGGTGGCATAGATACAAACTTTAAAAAGAAGGCATAAATTGTAACCAATTAAGAAAATGCAGATTTATTTATATTTTTTTTTCTGTGATAGTTTCTTCCCTGAAAGTGATATCAACAGGTTTTATAAAAAAAAATATCAATAGGTGGCATAGAAACAAACTTTAAAAGGATGCATAAATTGTAACCAATTAAGAAAATTCAGATTAATTTATATTTTTTATTTTTGTCTATGATAGTTTCTTCCCTGAAAGTGATATCAACAGGTTTTATAAAAATAAATATCGACAGGTGGCATAGATACAAACTTTAAAAGGAGGCATAAATTGTAACCAATTAAGAAAATTCAGATTTATTTATATTTTTTTTCTGTGATAGTTTCTTCCCTGAAAGTGATATCAACAGGTTTTATAAAAATAAATATCAACAGGTGGCATAGATACATACTTTAAAAGGAGCCATAAATTGTAACCAATTAAGAAAATGCAGATTTATTTATATTTTTTATTTTTTTCTGTGATAGTTTCTTCCCTGAAAGTGACATCAATCAACAGGTTTTAATAAAAATAAATATCAACAGGTGGTATAAATACAAACTTTAAAAGGAGGCATAAATTGTAACCAATTAAGAAAATGCAGATTAATTTATATTTTTTAATTTTTTTTTCTGTGATAGTTCCTTCCCTGAAAGTGATATCAACAGGTTTTATAATAATAAGTATCAACAGGTGGTATAAATACAAACTTTAAAATGAGGGAATTTCGATTTTTCTTCGATATTGCGATTTTTCTCTTTTATGTGATAGTTTCTTACCTGAAAGTGATATCAACAGGTTTTAATAAAAATAAATATCAACAGGTGGCATAGCTACAAACTTTAAAGGGAGGCATAAATTGTAACCAATTAAGAAAATGCAGATTTATTTATATTTTTTTTCTGTGATAGTTTCTTCCCTGAAAGTGATATTAACAGGTTTTATAAAAAAAAATATCAATAGGTGGCATAGAAACAAACTTTAAAAGGATGCATAAATTGTAACCAATTAAGAAAATGCAGATTAATTTATATTTTTTATTTTTGTCTGTGATAGTTTCTTCCCTGAAAGTGACATCAATCTACAGGTTTTAATAAAAATAAATATCAACAGGTGGTATAAATACAAACTTTAAAAGGAGGCATAAATTGTAACCAATTAAGAAAATGCAGATTTATTTCAATTTTTATTTTTTTTTCTGTGATAGTTTCTTTCCTGAGAGTGATATCAACAGGTTTCATTAATATAAATATCAACAGGTGGTGTAAATACAAACTTTAAAAGGAGGCATAAATTGTAAACGATTTAAAAATTTAGAAGTCTAAAATGATGCTGGACACGATTAAGGTTTGAAGGCTTTCAAACATTTCTCATGATAACTGTTAGTTGTGTGTATTCTCCTAGTTTGCCTGAGAGCAAACTTCTATGACAAGAAAAGATGAATGACAATATTTATTCAAATGGATGGATGGATGAGGGTACACAACTCTTCCTACCGCAATGCCTCAGACTGTGTTACCCCATTCAAAAATAATAACTGCTGGAACGTCAATCAATGTTATCGCACAAATGAATTTTTCAAAAGAATATAGTATATGGACAAACAAACCTCAACAACAACAGAAAAATATATAACAAATATTTTGTGAAATAATTTATCTGTGAATGTTTATCTAATTTTACCAAACAAACAGACACACTCATACAAAAGTTTTGATAACTCATCTACACCGTCTGTCTGGTGGTCTAGGTACAAGCAAACGGTATAGACGACGTAGACAGAGAATGCAGCAGCTCAGGCCGGCTGGCGGGCGGGTGGTTGGTGGTGGCTGTTGTTGCGTTTTTTATTTATTTTTTTTTTCTAAAAAACATTTTCTATTTATTTAATTTTTTAATTTATTCTTTTTTCCCCCGGCGATTATGTACTTTCCAGTTGTGCAAAATATTTTTAAGAAATAATAAAAATAAAACAACAAATGAACCAACAACGCATAAATTTTATTTTACGCCTTTTTTATGGCATTCTTAAATCCTCAACTAAGCGGCCAAGTGATCGTGTGTGAACGAGGAGGGGGGGGGGGTGAACAGACGTACAGTGATCTAGACACAACTAATGTGAGAAATGTTTGGTCACGGACAGATATGGCCCACAAATAACACTTAAATCCCTCTCGGAAACACCAGTCCAACTGAAAACCATGCAACCAACCCATCTACCCACCACCCACCCAGTGGTGCTATAGTTTCAGTTGCGTCTTTTTGGCATTTTATGGGTGTTTATTTAAGACTGCTGTTTTCGTTTTCGATTTTTTCTTTTGTTGACTGACTGGCTCACTGACTGAGTGACAGACACTCGCACAGACGGACGGACGGACGTACGTCTGCTGATGGAGATGTTGGCGTTCTTCTCCATTTTCATGTTTGATGGGGCGGCTGGGCTGGCACCCTCTTGCTGGCTGTTTGAAATGTTTAGAGGTATTAAAAACAAATTAAATTTATTTAAACAAATCTTCGAGTATCACGAGCATCCGTCCATCCAGCAGACTGACTACTGCGTAACAAACCCAAAATAATACAAATTAATTAAATCGGAAATCTGATTTCAGACACTTTTCAAAGAAATGTCTGAAAGCGGGAGGCGATGAGATAACATAAATAATGAAAATACTTCGACATGGGAATTTGCGAGCGCCACTGAGCACAGCAATTGAGAAATAATGTGAAATGTGAGGGGAAATTATAAAAATTAGGCTACAGAACTATCCGAGCGAAATATATTGTGGAAATTATGACAGAAACAAGAGGTTTTTATCTTCGTTACAATCAATGCTGATGATTTTTGTTTTTCTACCACCTGTTGATACTTATAGTTATAAAAACCTGTTCTTAAATTTATAGCGGTGTTCTAAACAAGAATATAGCAAAAATGCTTTGTTTTGTCGCAGTGGGGGATACAATAAATAATACAAAAAAGATTTATGGAATTATCAAAAAAATATTTTCTTATTATTTACCGATCACGGACTAACATGTCTAGCCGCTCGAAGTGATGATATCAAAATTAGCAACATAAAGAGTGATTTTTTTGAGGTTAGGATTTTCATGCATTAGTATTTGACAGATCACGTGGGATTTCAGACATGGTGTCAAAGAGAAAGATTCTCAGTATGCTTTGACATTTCATCATGAATAGACTTACTAACGAGCAACGCTTGCAAATCATTGAATTTTATTATCAAAATGCGTGCTCTGTTAAGAAAGTTCATCGCACGCTTCCATTTTATGGTCAGTTTAATCGACCCACTGAAGCGGCTATTCGGGCTATTGTGACTAAATTTCGCACCAAATTTACATTGTTGGACATTAAACCACCAAGACGCTTACGTAGAGTACGAACTGAAGAAAATATCGCAGCTGTATCGGCCAATGTTAATGATGACCATCAATTATCGATTCGTCGCCGTTCGCAGCAATTGGGCCTCTGTTACTCAAAAACGTGGAAATGCCAAAATTGGACTTTCCGAATGGACCACCTAAGACGCAGCCGCGGTCAACATTTAAATGAAATTATCTTCAAAAAGTAAATGTCATGGACCAATTTAACGTTTCAAATAAAGAACCGATGAGATTTTGCAAATTTTATGCGTTTTTAAAAAAAAAAAAGTTATCAAGCTCTTAAAAAATCACACTTTAGTTTGCGAAAATTATGATCAGAAACAAGAGCGACGTCTCTGGGTAAAATTTTAGGTCAGCTGTTATTGTTTGTAGTTAATTATATAACCTGTTGATACTTATATTCATAAAAGCTTTTTTTAAGTGTATATTATATATAGAATATATATTTTTTAACTTTTTTAGTATTCCAAAGTTCCGCTATATATCGAAGCGAAGTTAATATATCAAAATATGCAACAAATATTATGTAAATTATGACAAAAACGAGGTGTAATGTCTGTTTATCTGCCACCTATTGATACTTAGATTTAGGAAAGCTGTTCTCAAAAAGATATAGTGGAAATATAAACTGAAAAGTAGTAAAAATAGTTTTAACTCTTTTTCTTGAAGTATTCACTTTACGCGTAATGCTTGGTTTTCACCGCCTGTTGATACTTATATTCATAAAACCTGTTCTCCGAAATATATAGCTGAAGTATAAACTGAAAAGCAGCAAAAGAGTTTTATCTCTTTTTCTAGGAGTATTCAATTCATGCGTGATGTTTGTTTTTTATGCCACCTGTTGATACTTGTATTCATAAAACCTGTTCTCCGAAATATACAGCTGAAGCATAAACTGAAAAGTAGCAAAACGAGTTTTAACTCTTTTTCTTGGAGTATTCAATTCATGCGTGATGTTTGTTTTTTATGCCACCTGTTGATACTTATATTCATAAAACCTGTTCTCCGAAATATATAGCTGAAGTATAAACTGAAAAGTAGCAAAAAAAGTTTTATCTCTATTTCTTGGAGTATTCAATTCGTGCGTGATGTTTGGTTTTATGCCACCTGTTGATACTTGTATTTATAAATCCTGTTCATAAATATATAGCAGTGGTATAGCGGATATATACACACTGTCAATAAGATGGAAATGAGATGTAAAATATAAAATAAAAAAAAACAATTACAAATAATCCCGCAGATATACAAGTTTGCCTGAAGAATTTATTCTTGACTTTATTTTTACCACACTTTTCCCCCACCTTGTTTGTCATCATCGATATTTACTGACTGATATTTTGGAAATAGACACTGCAAATAAGTTCCATTGCACATAACACTTAAAAATTTCTGTTTATTTTTCAATTTCTCCCCACCCCCTACTATTTCCCACACTCTCTTCTAGTAGTTTAGTTTCTTATTGCTTATGGAAACTACTAAAATTTTGATAGACTTTTTCTGCCATCGATCGGCGTCCATGGTATGAGTATGTGCGATATGAATTCCAGTCGACAACTTCTTTGGAATAGTAGTTCGGTACAATGTGACCGAGTGAAACATGTGTTTTTGGCTGTTTCTAGTTGCTTTATTGATGATGATAGTATTGAGAAAATTTATAGATTTTCAAATAAAAATTAATGTTTATTTATTCGAAACAAATAAAAGCAAACAAACAGTTTTCTATTTAACAAGAGGAAATCTGAAGATTTTTTATTGCCCAAAAACACTAAAAGAATAGTTTCATTATTGTTAGAGGATTGATTACACAATGCAACACAAAAATAAAAAAATTGTGTCAGAGAAAATTTATTTTTTGCGTGCATTGAAGCACGTTTTTTCATAAAATCAGCTTACAAAATTTTTTATGGATATTTTTTTACTAAAATACCAATTTCCTTCGAAGGTACCTTTAAGATTTGTACTCTAATTTTGGAAATATAGGTCCGATCATGCCCACTTATATGTTTTATTAAAGGTAGTTATGATGGCTACAAATCTTGAGAATAGCACATTCACATAGCAAAAAATTAAATATTATTTAAATATATGGTGTTTCTTAAAAACTATGATTTTTTTATAAAAAAATATCATAAAAAATCGGAAAAAATATTTTTGTTAAATATGTCACAGTCTCCAAAAAAAATTTGATTTTTTTTGCCAAAAAAAAATCTTGAATCATAAAAAATAAAAAAAAAACGGAAAAAAATATTTTTTTAAATATGATTTCACAAAAAATATGATGTTTAATTTGATTTTTTTTTGCCAAAAATCTTGAATCATAAAAAATAAGAAAAAATCGGAAACAATATATTTTTTTAAATATGATTTTACAGAAAATATGTTGTTTTTAATATTTATGTTTTTAGATTTTATATACGATTTTTTTATAAAAAAATATCATAAAAAATTAAAAATCGGAAAGAATATTTTTTTTAAATATGTCAGTCTCCAAAAAAATTGATTTTATTGCCAAAAAAATCTTGAATCATAAAAAATAAGTAAAAAACGGAAAAAATATTTTTTTAAATATGATTTCACAAAAAATATGATGTTTAATTTGATTTTTTTTGCCAAAAAAAATCTTGAATCATCAAAAATAAGAAAAAATCGGAAAAAATATATTTTTTTAAATATGATTTTACAGAAAATATGATGTTTTTAATATTTATGTTTTTAGATTTTTTATATACGATTTTTCTTAAAATATATGATTTTCTTTTTTTTATAAAAAACATTAAAAATAAGAAAAAATGTTGTTCGTATGTTTCACATTAAACACTAGGTTAAATATGATTTAAAAACATATGATTTTTTTAAATATTTTTTTTTACATATGTAGCAGTCTTCAAAAAATTGAGAAAAAACAGTGATTTTTTCCCCAAAAAGATCATAAAAAATATGAAAAAATTTGGAAAATTTAATAAAATATAAATATGATTTAAGAAATATGATTTTTTTAATTAAAGTTTTTTTTTAATATGATTTTTTAACTACTATTTTTCTTGAAAATTATGATTTTTTATTTTTTATAAAAAATCATAAAAAATCAAAAAAAATATTTTTTTAAACATGTTTTAAAAAAATGATTTTTTTAGATATGTTTTAAAAAATGATATTTTTAAATATGATTTTTTTAAAAAATCAGATAAAAAATGAGAAAAAATCGGAAAAAATATTTTTTAAATAAAATTTTTTCTTAAAAAAATATGATTTTTAAAATATTGTATTTTTCAATATGATTTTTAAGTACGTCACGGTTTCCTACAAATTGAGAAAAAATTGATTTTTTTTTGCAAAAAAAAGTCATAAAAAGTAAGAAATAAATATTTAATATTAATTATCAAAAAAATCAAAAAATAAGAAAAAATATGCTTATTTTTTGTTTTTTTTTTTTTAATATTTGAACCGATTTAAATTGCATTTAGAATAAATAAATCTCATCTCGTTGTCCCTTCGAAGGACTACAAAATTCCAAATATTTTTTTTAAATATTTATTCGCACTCTATGATACCGAGAAAAGCTATTGATAAATATAGAAGTTATGACCCTGTCTGTAGATGCAAAATATGTTGTTAAATCACTATCTTTTAAATTCTTAAATAACACGAAAATCCAATTTTTCAATACATTTTTAATACTTATGTGCATCTTATTATACAAGTACCGGTGGCAAATTAGAGAAGAGAATGTGTGCTGAAAATACTTCAAATTTCAAGCTTCTATTTGTATTAGTTTAACATTAACAACCATTTAAAATTTTCCCTGTTAAAAAGTAAAATATGAATAAACTAAATAAACCCTGGAAATCCAATTTTTCTATAATTTTTTAATACTTTTTCCCATCCCATAAAATCCGTAAAAGTATTAAATTAAAGAGGAGAATATGTGCTAAAAATACTTCATATTGCTAACTTCTATCTGTAGTCACTTAGCATTAACAACCATTTTAAAATTTCCCTCTTAAAGAGTAAAATATGAATAAATGAAATAAACTAAGGGATAAGCTTAAACTGGTTGTTAATACTGAACTAATATAGACAGAAGCATGGTATTTGAAGTATTTTTAACAGACATTCTCCTCTTCAATTTGACACTAATACTGTTATAATAGGCGGCGAATAACTATTTAAAATAATTTTTGAAAAAATTAAATTTAAACTAACGTGATTGAAAACAAAAATGTTGCCTCTACAAAGAGGGTCATAACTTCTACATTTATCCATAGATTTTCTTCAAATGGGCTCTGTTTTCTTCGTTATTGTCTTAGATATTAAAATAAATAAAAAATTTGCTTTTTCATTTTTTTTCTTCTAATTTTTATGATTTTTTTTTCATGCCCGCCATTTTTTTTTTGTTTCATAACTAAATCTTTTTTTTTAATTTTTAAGAAACTATCTCTAAACCACTACTTCTAGTTGGAAGTGTAATTAGCTACAGTTGTAGCCATCATAATTATCTTTAATTTGACATATAGATGTTATAGGGCTTATATTTCCAAAATGAGAGTACAAATATTAAATGCACCTTCGACGAAAACTTGAATTTTGGTAAAAAAAAATATCCACAAAATTTTTCTTTAATATCGGATTTGAGTTTAGAAAGCCATTAATACATTAGAAACTTTTATACATAGGCATTCGGCAAAATTTTATTATTCTGTATCGCCCTAAAAATCAAGGAAGACATAGCCATCACAATAGAGTTCAAACGAAATAATCTAGAAGAATAACAATATTACGGCCTTCTGCATTCATCTTAGATGAATATGTCACATATAGATGGCAGTGGTATGAAAGCTTTTCATGGCTTTCCTTATGGCCCTTCGAATCAAAATTTAATCTTATTGATTTGGAATTCATTTTGGAATTCACTTTTGGACTTTCATCATCATCACCTAAAAATTGTGTCAATCTGACATATAGATGGCACTAGTATCCAGTAGTTTGTACTTTGTTTTCCGTTTTTTGTTGTTGTTCGATTAGTGATCTGATTTGTTTATACTGTGAGGGGACAAGTCCTCAGTGGCGATTCTGTTTAGAAAATAGAAGAAAATAATAATCTGCCTTCTTCATATATTTGACATCTAGATGGAGCTGATGTTTTTATAGCTATTAAAAATTCGAGGTATTTGGTTTATGATCGTGTAGTTCTCGTGCTATCAAGGGAATTCCACAAATTTCATCAGATCATGAAATAAATTCTTGCATTTATAATTCTAGATTCTCGCTAATACCTTCAAACATTATACCTTTGGATGGGCTTTTGTTCGTGATATTCCAAAATATTCCCCCTTCATTAGTTATTCCGAAACAGTTTACGACGTTCCATTGCATTGGTGTTTAATGTATAACAAATAACCCATTATTTCAATACATTTCATCCGTCGATCAGCCAGCCCCCAACATTTCCCAGATTGACAAATCGCTTGAAGTGTGTCTGTATAAGTGTTGTTGCAACTACGAGTAGTACTCGCTCTCGCAGTCGTACTCGTGTGGTATCTGTTTTACATTCATTCGAATAGTTAATGTCAGATAATCGTTTAAACACTACAATTTTTCCAATAGACAGCTGTCGATTTTAATCAATTTTATTATTTTTATGTATCACATACATACAGCCATACATACATACATACATACGTTGCTTGCAACGATATTTCCAATTGTATTTCCATTGCAACAGTCGTAGCAACAACAATTATATCATTTGTAAGTAATTTGGACGCGAACGGTGTATGTCTATCTCACAGCCCCGGCCGTCTGCCCGCTCGTCCGTCCGTCCGTCCATCTGTCTCTACGTCGTGTGTATATCTTTGCAAATGTAGTATTCGAATACTACGAATGCGAATTCGAATACGTCGTACGTCGCACTTAAGCATTCTAAACGAACTTATTGTCTGTCAATTATAAAACACAGAAATTATCTTCAGAATAACAACAACAACAACGACGACGACAACAAGAACATTAACTAAATATGCTTTGTAATTGTGTTCGTTTTGCTAGAATTTGTTGTTGTGTTTATTTTTTTGGTGTTCATAGTTCTTACTGCGTTATACACTCAAAGAAAAAGGTCAGTGGGAAATGATTTGATTGATTTGAACTCAATTCAACTCTCAGATCTGGAAGTGCCTAAAAAGGATCCCTTATTATACTTCCTTCAAGATTTACACAGGCCTATTTTATGTATTTTTTAATTTGTATAGATATATTTTTTAAATTTGTATGGATATATTTTCTTTTTATTTAGGATATTTTTATTTTTTGGTTAAGTTTTTTTATTAAATTCCAATTTTCGTGAATTTTAAATTGTTGATGTATATTTTTTTAATTTTTATGGATATATATATATATATTTTTTAAATTTTAATGGATATATATTTTTTAATTTGTTTTAATGATACTTTTTTATTTTTAGAACTGATATATTTTTAAATTTTGTATCCACAAAAAAAATATATGGATATATTTTTAATTTTTTATTTTTATTATGGTATTTTTTATTTTTTTTTTTAATTTTGATTTAATTCTGTACTCCCATTTTGGAAATATAGGTCCGATCACAACCCCTTATATGTTCAATTAAAGGTTGTTAGGGTGACTATAAATTTTGTATCCCACATGTAAAAGGGTCTTAGAACGATGCGTTAATACACTTCATTCAAGATTTATATACACCTACTTTATGGATAGTTTTTTAAATTATTTATAGATATTTTTTATTTAGTGTTTTTATCGATTTTGTATGGAATTTATTATAACTAAAATTCCAATTTTCGTGATTTTTTATTTTTTACTAAAATTCCAATTTTCTTGGTTTTATTTCAATTTCTGTAAGTTTTTTATAGATTTTTTCATTTATTATGGATACTTCTGTTTTAAATTTTAATGGATATATTTTTTTTTAATTTTTGATGGATATTTTTATAATTGATATATTTTATTAAATTTTTAATGAATATTTTTTTCGATTTTTTTGTAATTTGTTTATTGATATTTTTTATTCTTCATTCAAGATTTAATAGACCTATTTTATGGATATTTTTTAAATTTCTATCGATATTTTTTTAGTGTTTTTATCAATATATTTATACTTTATGGACATTTTTTTTACTAAAATTCCAATTTTCGTAATTTTTAATTTTTTTTTTGCAAAAATTCCAATTTACGTGTTTTATTTACTTTTTTGAGTTTTTTATGGACATTTTTATTTTTTAATTTATTATGTATTAATTTATTATATTACTTTGTTATGGATACTTCTTTTTTAAATTTTAATGGACATTTTTTTTTAAATTTTTATGGATTTTTTTTTAATTTTTAACGAATATGTGTTTTTAAATATTTTTTAAATTTCTATCGATATTTTCTTTAGCGTTTTTATCGATATTTTTATTTTTTATTGGCATTTATTTTTACTAAAATTCCAATTTTCGTAATTTTTATTTTTTTTTTGCAAAAATTCCAATTTAACTTTTTTAAGTTTTTTTATGGAAATTTTTTATTTTTTAATTGATATTTTTATCCATCTGTTTTAAATTTTAATGGATATTTTTTAAAATTTTATGGAAATTTTTTTAAATTTTAATGAATATTTTTTTAAATATTTTTTTAAAGTTTTTTAAATCTGTTTATTGATATTTTTTATTCTTCATTCAAGATTTAATAGACCTATTTTATGGATCTTTTTATAAATTTCTATGTATATTTTTTAGTGTTTTTATCGATATATTTATTTTTTATGGACATTTTTATTTATTAAAATTCCAATTTTCGTAATTTTTATTTTTTTTTTTTGCAAAAATTTCAATTTACGTGTTTTATTTAATTTTTTTATGTTTTTATGGACATTTTTTATTTGTTTAATTGATATTTTTATAATTTATTATGGATACCTTTCTTTTAAATTTTTATGGATATTTTTTTAAATTTTATGGACATTGTTTTTAAATTTTTAATGAATATTTTTCTATTTTTTAAATCTGTTTTATGGATATTTTTTAGTTTTTTATCAATATTTTTATTTTTTATGGCATTTTTTTTTACTAAAATTCCAATTTTCGTGTTTTATTTATTTTTTTTTTTATTTTTTAATTTATTATGGATACTTCTGTTTTAAATTATAATGGATATTTTTTTAATTTTTACTGGATATTTTTATAATTGATATATTTTTTATTTTTATGGACTTTTTTTAAATTGTTAATGAATATTTTTAAATCTATTTATTGATATTTTTGTTTTTCATTCAAGATTTAATAGACCTACTTTATGAATATTTTTTTTTTTAAATTTCTATGGATATTTTTTTACTAAAATATTAATTTTCGTGATTTTTTGATTTTTTTTTTACTAAAATTCCAATTTTCGTGATTTTTTTAATTTTGTATGTTTTTTATAGATATATTTTTTTAATTTTTATGGATATATTTTTTATGCATACTTCTGTTTTAAATTTTAATAGATATTTTTTTGTTGATATTTTTATAATTGATATACATTTTTAATTTTTTTTATCGACTTTTTTAAATTTTAATGGATTTTTTTTATTTTTTTTATTATTGACATTTTTTATTTTTATTATGAACAGTTTTACTAAAAATCCAGTTCACATCAAATTCCTGTAATCTTTGTACTTTAATTTTCGAAATATAAGTCTGGTCACATCCATTTATATGTTCAATTAAATATAATTAGGACGGCTACCAGTTTTGGGAATTGCACTTTCACACAGAATCCCTGGTTTTCGAAGAATCTTCAAAAAAGTGGGCCTTAGAATGATCCCCTATTGAAGATTAACATAGGCCTATTTTATGGCGATGTATTTTTTACTTTTTATAGATTTTTTAATTTTTATTGATATATTTTTATTTTTTAATAATATTTTTTTATTTATAATTTTCTATGGACATTTTTTTAACTTTTAATTGATATTTCTATTTAATTTTTATGGATCTTTTTTATTTTTATTATGTATATTTTTTATTATGCATATTTGTTCTGTTTTTAATGGATATTTTTTATTATTATATTATTATTTTTTATGGAGATTTTTTTTACTAAAATTCCATTTTTCCTGAAATTCTTTGAATATTTTTACTCTCATTTTGGAAATATAGGTCCGATCACACCCTTTCATATGTTCAATTAAAGGTAATTATGATGGCTACAAATGTTGCGAATTTCACTTTCAATTGAGATTTTGGTTTGAGAACAATCTCTAAAAAATTGCGAAATAATTTTTTCCCAAAAAAAAAATACATTTTGCTGGCTCGAAAAAATGTTAAAAATAAAAAAATGGGGGAAAATATTTTCTTTTATTTTTTAATAGCCAACATTCTTATGTAAAAGATCTATAGATAAATATAAAAGTTATGATACCATTTGTAGGCGCTAGAGTTATTTTTGAAATAATATTTTTAACTATTCGTTATATAGCGTCAATAACCGATAACTTAATATTATTATTTTACACTAGCTGGGATCCCAACGAAAAAATGGATATATTTTTTTAAATGTTTATGCATATATTTACTTAATTTTTTATGGACATTTTTCATTTTTTTTACTTCTAATTTTCTTTCAATTCCTGCATTGCAATTTGTACTCTCATTTTGGATATATGAGACTGATAATATCCTCTTATATGTTCAATTAAATGGAATTACGATGACAACAAATTTTACAAATTTCCACTTTCACATAAAAACCGTGGGTTTCAAACAATCTCAAAAAAGTTTTTTCTGCCACAAAAAAATCATAAAAAAATAGAAAAACATTGAAAAAAATATTTGGTTATTTAATAGGAAAAGTTTTTTTAATCATGTTTTTTTTAATTTTTGGTTAAATAGCTTTACAAATTAGATTCTTTGATATTTTAATTTTTAATAGCTCGGATCATAACGATGAAAACAAGACCTATTTGAATGAAATTCAAGAAAAAAATCTAGAAGTTATGTTATTTCAAAAAATTTTGTATCATTTTTACAAAATTTTTACTTAAATTACTTTAGTAATTGAAATTTGTCTTGTACTTCTACCAGAAGAACCACAACTTCTAAATTTGTCTATGGATTTACTTCAACTAGACCTCGTTTTCTTCATTACGATCGCAGCTATTACAAAATAATACTAAATACTAATATTTAATTTAAAACACAAATGACCTTTTTGCGCTATTTTACCAAAAATTTTCTAAAATCATGATTTTATAAAAAGCCTGGTGCGTCTACAAAGAGTGCCATAACTTGTACATTTATCCATAGATCTTTTATATTTTTCTTCGCTACAATGTTAGCTATTAAAAAATAAAACAAATTATTTTTTGTCGATTTTTTCTTTCTATTTTTTATGGTTATTTTTTCGTTCCAGCAATAAATGATTTTTACAAAAAAAAAAAAAATAGTGAAAAAAACTCATCTTTATTTTTTTTCAATCACTGTTTTTTCTTTGAGTGTTTTTCGTATTCCCAAATGGCTGGAAAAACTTAGGAAAATGTATGTTTCTTCCGTTCGTCCGTCCGTCTGTCGCAAGTATTCGTTTATTTCAAATGTGTTCTTTATGCCGACAGCTACAAATTACATTCGTATGTTTGGAAATGTTCTTAAATTATATTCTGGCGTATTTTCGCCTCTCTAGCTTGCACTCCGTCCATGGCTCATGATCATTTGTACACGCAAAGTTGGATTACTGCTTTTGTTTGCAGTTAATTATCTACAGACTGTTGTTGCTGTGCGATGTCGTTGCAATTGCTGTTGTATGTTGCAATGCTACAATGGCTGGTGGAATATCAAATTAAAATTCTAATGCGTTGCACAAATGAAGAAAAAACACTGACTGCATTGCATCTTAGCTTTTGATTGACATTTGTAATTGTTTTGTATGAACACGACTGTGTCTGTCTGTCTGTTTGTATGTAGTAATGGCGATAAATTACTCTTATACACTTGTGTGTGTGGTCATACATTGTATCTAATTATATTCAATTGTTGCTGCAATTAAAGACATTATTTCGAGGGTTTTGGGAGATAAGGGAGATGAGATCTGCTGCACGTCGATCATTGAAATGGCTGAATTTTGCTTTGATCAAGTGCACCATGGGACTATTGAGTGGCCGCCGGCCTAATGAATCCCTGGTACGAAATTTCTCTAATGGAAACACGAGGATCTTATCACATTCCTAGCTAACGACCTTAAGCGGGCTACGACGAAGGGATACTCCTCATCATGGAAATTAAGGTCATCAGCATTATCGTAGTGTAAGACTATGCAACAACAAAAAATACTTTGCATCCGAGATCTAAAAATTACTTTTTTGTGGCACATTGAGGCATACTGATTCATAAAATCAGCAAGCAAATATTTTTATTTTTTACTAAGATTTAAATTTTTGCCAAAGTTAAACGTTTGAAAAAAAATTTCGATTGTTTTTGAAACTTTCTACGTACATTTTTTCTATTCAATTATGGAAAATTTTGTATCTATTTTTTTTTAATTTTTATGGTCAATTTTTTGTCGACTAAAATTAGAATTTTCGTGAAATTCCTTTAATATTTGTACTCTCATTGTAGCAATATAGGTCAATTAAAGGTAATTAGGATGACTTCAAATTTTGTGGCACAAAAATGTGAGTTTTTAAGGATATTTTTATGGACAATTTTTTAATTACAACATTCGAGATTTTTTTATTTTTTTTTACATTTTTTTTACATTTTTAGGGATATATTTTTTTAATTTTTAATTATTAAATTAAAATTAATTTTTTTTATGGATATTTTGTGTAATTTTTAATGGATATTTCTCTTATTTTTTATGGATATTTTTTGTATTTATAATTTCATTTTAGTTATTTTTTTTAATTTTTTCTTTATATTTTTATGTTTATTATGGATATATTTTTTTATTTTTTTTTTACTTTTTTTTGACTAAAATTCCAATTTTCGTCAAATTCTTCTAATATTTGTTTCTCATTTTAGAAACATAGGTCCGATCAAAAAATTATTAGGATGGCTACAAATTTTGCAAATTGCTCTTTCACATAGAAATCGTGGTTTTCAAACAATCTCCAAGAAATTGTATTTTTTTAAATAATTTTTTCGTCGCAAAATTAAAAAAGTGTATCAATCATAAAATTTAAAAAAATTAAAAAATATATCCATAAAAAAGTATTAAAAAATTTAACCATAAAAAATTTCAAAAAAAAATATCCATAAAAAAAATAAAATTTTGTGGTTATTTTTTAATTATTTATATATCCAATAAAAAAATAATTTTTTATGGATATTTTTTACTTTTACTATGGTTATATAGGGTCCGCCATCTAAGGTTTTTTTCCCAACTATTCAACCGTTGGACTATTATTTGTGGGGTGCCCGAGGCTGCCATTTGAATGAAATTATTTTCCATTATTAACCGGAAGGATTGTACTTTCAAATAAAAAAAGAAATTTGAGAAAATATTCAGTAGTTTTTTTTATAGCATTTTCAAAAAAAAGTTATTTTGCGGACCCTATATTTTTTATTGGCATTTTTTTTTGACTACAATTCCAATTTTCGTCAAATTCCTCTAATATTTGTTTCTCATTTTAGAAACATAGGTCCTACCAAACCCGATCAAAAAAACTATTAGGGTGGCTACACATTTTGCAAATTGCTCTTTCACATGCTTTTCAAACAATCTCCAAGAAATTGTATTTTTTTAAATATTTTTTTCGCCGCAAAATTAAAAAAATATATCAATTATAAAATTTAAAAAAAATATAAAATTTAAAAAAAATATAAAATTAAAAAAAATGTAAAATTAAAAAATATATCCATAAAAAAGTATTAAACAATTTATTCATACAAAAAAAATTCCATAAAAAATTTAAAATTTGCGCAAATTGGAATTTTAGTAAAAATAAATAAATAAAAATTATCCTTAAAAAATATCCGTAATAAAAACAAAACATATCTATAAAAATTAAAAAAAAAGAACGAATATTTTGTTTATATTCTATACATATATTTATATTATATATTTTATTTATTTTTTAATAGTTAAGGTTATAACGAAGAAAACAGTGTCTATATCTTTGGATAAATATCGAAATATTTTTATTTTTTATTCCAATTTTCTACAAAGTTACCTATAAAATTTCTATTCTCATTTTGGAAATATAGATTCGACCACACCCACTTATATGTTCAAACAAAGGTAATTATGATGGCTAAAATTTTTTCGAATTTCAGTTTCACATAGAAACAATGGTTTAGGAACAGTTTCCTAAAAATTAAAAAAAAATCGAATTATATAAATCTTGCTGGCACGAAAAAATGAAAAAAAAAATGGCAAAAATTATTAACGCAGAAAACAATGACTACTTGTAAAAGATCTATGAACAAATGTAGAATAAATATATATATTTTTAATTGTTTTTCTGACACAAAAAAATTGACAAAAACTCGGTACAAATATTTTAATTTATTTTTTCAATAGCTAAAATTCTAGAGCTTAAAAAACAATGTCTACTTTTTTTTTTAAAATATCTTTTTGTTGGCACGAAAAAAAAATCATAAAAATTTTAAAAAATTAAGAAAAAATATTTTCTTCGACTTTTCAATAGCTAACATTCTACAGCAGAAACAGTGTCTAATTGTAAAATATCTATGTATAAATCTAAAAGTTATGACACTCTTTGTGGAAGCAAAAGATTTAAAAAATATTATTTGTGTTGACAGAACCCAAAATTAGCAAAAAGGCAAAGTGAGACCTTTATTGTTGTAGCTAAAAGTTGACTGCGAAGTTTCGATGGGCGCTACCCCATCTCGTCAGAACTTTCGCAACGAATGTATGTCTTTGACTTAAATCAGGGTTCATATTAGTACCAGCGGTCACAAATGACAAATGAGAAGCGCTAAAAATCTCACTTTGCCAATTCAATATTATGCATGTGCTCGCATCGCTCGCAACAGTGCAAAGGTTGTTGTTGTAATACCGTCTTCACTGTACCTCGTGTGTATTGTTGTTGTTTGTATGTATAGTTGGTCTGTTATTTTGTATGTGTTGTCATTTATTTTGGTTTAAGACCAAAGGCTGGGCTGAAGTCTTCAGCAGAACCCAAAATTAGCAAAATATTATTTTTTAAATTTTTGGTAAATAGTTCGAAAAACTTTTTTTTAACAAGTAAGAAAACGAGGCCTTTCTGAAGAAAATCTATGGATAAATGTAAAAGTTATGGTCCTTATTGTAGAAGTAAGAGAAATTTTTACCAAGTTTTCTCTCTAAAACTTGATTTTCTCTCTAAAACTTGGTTTTCTCTCTAGAACTTGGTTTTCTCTCTAAAATCCCAGCTATTACAAAATATAATAAAAAAATATGTTCTCTAATTTGTAATGGGGGTTTCCTGCTATTTAAAGAAAAATTAGAAGATCATAACGCTTTTAAAAATTCCTTTGTGTCTACAAATTGTGTTATAAAATTTATAATTACCCATAGATCTTTTAAGTATATGCATTATTTTCGTCTATAAAGTGTTAGCTATTAAAAATAAAACAAAATATTTATTTTACGTTTTTTTTAATTTTTATGATTTTTGTTTTTCCAAAAAAAAAAAATATTTTTTTAAAAAATTATGATTTTTTTCTATAAATGACGCGAAATTTCGTGACACTTATATGTGTACATGATTTTTCACTCCCTGTATCAGAATCTTGTTTTTGTCTGAATGAAATCTCCTCCTCTTTCTCTCTTCTCTTCATATTAATATGTGAAGATTTTCATTATCGAGGTCTACCTGTTTAGTTATTCTCACTACTCAGCGGTTTGTTAATAATTATCAATATTGTGCTAATACTCACAGATTTTAGCACTAGTTAAAGATCAATGAGTTCCATGCAAGTATTCGTTTAGCACCTTCTCAACTTTGTTTTCCCCTTGTGAGGTGAGTCAGTCAATATGATATGCTTTGTATGTGTTTTCAATGAATTTTGTTTTAATGCAATGAAATGTTTTTTGATTTTGTAAAATTTGAATATAAAATTTACCACAATATCGTTGTCCATCTGCTGGTCACTCATCGCTTGTTTATCCAATGCTGTAGACGTGATTGATTTTGATTAGTGATCGATTTGATTAATTTTTAGGCTTTGAATGCAATCTATTCGAATTCTAGCTCTTTCGATCGAGTATTATCTTCTTATGAAGTAAATTTTGTATTTTGGTAATGGAAGGGAGGAGAACCACCTTCAACAATACACGCTTTGTCCAAAGACGTATTTTATATCCTGTGTGGAGAAAGCTCATAAGTGGCGCTACTGTATAGAGGGACTGGGACTATAGAAACCCCATCGCAAAGCGTTGAAGAGTGTTGTGCACAAGGCTCTCTTATTTTATTCTTATTCTCTCATAGTTCATTCATTCACCCACTATTGATATCCCGGCTAGCCTATCCAGCCATCCATCTTTTTTCCTCACTCTGTACTCATCGCTCTTAGTTTTTTATATATGTATAATACATTCGAATTCCAGCTTTTTCCATCATGTTTTATTTTCATCTTACGAAGGAAATTTCTTGTTTTACAAATGAAAAAGGAGGGGAACCACATTCAATTGTACTCACTTTGTCCAAATACGTATTTCATATTCTGTGTGGGAATAACTCATCAGTGATGTTACTATATAGAGTGCCTTATCATTTGTTGGAAAGTGATAGATTTTCATCGCTCTTTTAGTTCATTCTCATTCTCTCTCTCTTAGTTCATTCATCCATTCACCATTAATATCCTTGCAAGGCTATCCAGCCGTCCATCTTTTTATTCCTTATTCTATCAATCTATCTAATCGTAAAGTATCCCAGCCAGCTGCTCACATATTTTTACGCTCAGTAAAGTGTGTATGATTTTGCCGCCACCTCCGCCTCACACGCTCCATAACGTGTTTTGCATAACAAGTCAAAACTACCGCTGACCTTGACTGCATATTTTTATCAATCTTAACGGTCAATGAACCATAATTTATTTTATTATCAAATTTTGTTAAATTGTTCATAGAAACGCATTATCATTCATGGTCAGGGGAGGGGGGGACGGATGAGTCGAGCATTGTTGATTGTTGATTTGCTTGTGAATTAGTGATAAAGAAGATTGCACTCTATAGACATGCCTATACAAATATACGTTCTTAAATTGGGTTAAGGTGGTCTTCATAGAGTTAGTGACAAATTTTAAACAAAATCTAGTATTTCATAGCGAATGTAGGCGAATTTAAATATCGATGTCTTTATTCCAAAAATTGTTTTTTTTTGTCGAATAATCCCATAAAAAAAGAAAAAACTAAGAAAATTATATTAGCCAAGATTCTAACAAAGAATAAAAACTCGCTTTTCTAACGTCTGCGTGTGTGTGCCAAAGACTGAAAATGACTTGAAAGTCCAATTTATAGAATCCGATTGTTTTCGGAGACGACATGAAAAATCACCAAAAAAAATAGTGAAAAATTATACAAATAAAAAATTTGCAAAAATCGCCAAAAACAAAAATGAAATTGACCAAAAATAAATAAATTAAAATAAATGATTCGCTGGGAATTTCCAAAAATAAATGAAAAATCACCTAAATGATAAATTGTCAAAAATTCCAAAAGTGTTAAAAAATTAAAATTTAAATTATGTCCAAAAATAAATGCAAAATCAATTGATGAAAAATCGACTGAAAAATTGGATCAAAACCCGCCCAAAAATTAATGAAAAATTGCCCAAATAAAAAAATGGACCAAAAAATTGGAAAATTAAATTATGTCCAAAAATGAATGCAAAATCGCCTAAATGAAAAATCGTCTAAACAAAATAATGTCAAAATCAAAAAAATTACAAAAAAATGGAAAACTAAATTATGTTCAAATGAAAAATGATCTAAATAAAAAACCGCCTGAAAAAAATTGGTCAAAATCACCAAAAAATTGCCCAAATCAAAGAAAAAAATTGAAAATTAAATTATGTCCAAAAATGAATGTAAAATCGCCTAAATGAAAAATCGTGTAAACAAAAATAATGTCAAATTGTCAAAATCAAAAAAATTACAAAGAAATGGAAAATTAAATTATGTTCAAATGAAAAATGATCTAAATAAAAAACCGCCTGAAAAAAATTGGTCAAAATCGCCAAAAAATTGCCCAAATCAAAAAAAAAATTGAAAATTAAATTATGACCAAAAATGAATGCAAAATCGCCTGAATGAAAAATCGTCTAAACAAAAATAATGTCAAATTGTCAAAATCAAAAAATTTACAAAAAAAATGGAAAATTAAATTATGTTCAAATGAAAAATCATCTAAATAAAAAATCGCCTAAAAACATTGGTAAAAAATCGCCTAAAAAATTGCCCAAATCAAAAAAAATAAAAATTGAATTATGTCCAAAAATGAATGCAAAATCACCTAAATGAAAAATCGCCTCAAAACAAAAAATGGACCAAAAAACTGAAAAATCATGGAAATGAGTATTCGCCCAAAATAATTTGGTCAAAAATCGCCCAAAAAGATAATGAAAAATTGCCAAAATAAAAAATTGGACCGATGATAAATTAAATTATGCCCAAAAAATAAAGACAAAATCACCCAAATGAAAAATCGCCCAAAAATTGTGTAATTTTTAAAATGAAAGTGAAACATCGCCCAAAAATTGGGCCTTGTTTCTTATGAAAAATCGTCCAAAAATGAATGAAAAGTAGCCCAAAAATATATTCCAATCGGCGACATGAAAATCGCTTAAAAATAATGAAAAATGGCTCAAATGTTCAAAATGAATGACCAAAAATTAATGCAAAATCATCCAAACGAAAAATCGCTAAAAAAATTGGGTAAATTTTTCATACAAAAAATAGTTCATAATAATAATTTTAAAAATGAAAAATCGCCAAAAAAAAATGGTTAATTTTTCATATGAAAAATCGGACAAAGATTGTGTAATTTTTCGTATGAAAAATCGCACAAAATTTTTATTAATTTTTAAATCGCCTAAAAATAGGGTATCGCCCAAATTTGTAGTAAAAAAATTGTCATAGAAAAAATCGCCCAAAAATTGGATAATTTTTCATAAGTAAAATCGTCAAAAAAATTGTGTAATTTTTTCATATAAAAATCACCCAAAAAATTTGTAATTTTCAGATAAAAAGTCGCCCAAAAAATTAATAATATTTCATATGGAAAATCGTCCAAAAAGTAATTAAGTAATTTTTAAAATGAAAATTAGCCCAAAGATATATTTCATCCCTAAAAAATAATGAGGCCTAAGTCAAAAAAATTAACCAAAATATTAAAAATGCTCCAAAAATGAACAATGAAGTTATGACCAATAAAAAATGCAAAATCACCCAAACGAAAAATTGTCCAATCACCATTGAGTAATTTTTCATATAAAAAATCGCCCAAAAAATTTAGTAATTTTTCATGTAAAAAATCGCTCAAAACGATGAGAAATTTTTAAAATGACAAATCGCCCAAAAATTGAGTAATTTTTCATACGAAAAAACGTCCAAAATTGGGTAATTTTTCATATGAAAAAATTGTAGTCATTTTTTAAATGACAAATTGTCCAAAAAATTGGTTAAATTTTTCATATGAAAAGTCACCCAAAAAATTTAATAATGTTTCATATGGAAAATCGTCCAAAAAGTAATTAAGTAATTTTTAAAATGAAAATTAGCCCAAAAATATCATCGCTAAAAAATAATGAAAAATGGCCTAAGTAAAAAAATGAACCAAAAAATAAAAATGCACCAAAATGAACAATGAGGTTATGACAAAAAAATGCAAAATCACACAAACGAAAAATTATCAAATCGCCATTGAGTAATTTTTTATATGAAAAATCGACCAAAAAATTTAGTAATTTTTCATGTAAAAAATCGCCCAAAAAGATGAGAAATTTTTAAAATGACAAATCGCACAAAAATTGAGTAATTTTTCATATGAAAAATCGCCCATATATTTTTTTTATTTTTTCGCTCAAAATTTGTAGAATTTTTTAAAATGAAAATTAAAAATCGCCCCAAAAATTTGGTAATTTTTCATATGAAAAATAACCCAAAAAATTGAGTAATTTTAATAAATCTAGCAAAAAATTGTATAATTTTTTATATTAAAAATCGCCCGAAAATTGGGTTATTCTTCATATGAAAAATTGCCCAAAATTTTTAATAATTTTTAAAATGAAAATTCGCCTAAAAACTTGGGTCTAAAAAATTGGTCAAAATTTAAGTATTTTTTAAATGAATATTCGCCTAAAAATATATCTCATCTGGGGTATCGCCCAATATTTGTAGCAATTTTTAAAATGAAAATGCAAAATCGCCAAAAAATTGTGTAATTTTCATATTAAAAATTGCTACAAAAATTTGGGTAAGATTTCATATGAAAAATATTGCAAAAAATTGTATAATTTTTCATATTAAAAATCGCCCAAAAATTGGGTTATACTTCATATGAAAAATCTCCCAAAAAGTGGGTTATTTTTCATTTGAAAATCGTCCAAAAAATTGATACATTTTTCATATGATAAATCGCACAAAATATTGAGTAATTTTTTCGCCCAGATTTAGAGAATTTTTTTTTTCATATTAAAAATCGTCCAAAAATTTAAGCAAATTTTTTAAATGGAAAACAAAATATTTTTCCAATTTTTTATGATTATTTTCCGTTATAAAATAAAATTTTTTTATCAATTCTTTGAAGACTGTTCCTAAACCACTGTTTCTTTGTGAAATTTGCAATATTTGTAGCCGTGATTGGTACCTTTAATTGAACATGTAAAACACCCGAACTTATGTTTTCAAAATGAGAATACAAATATTGAAGATAACTTCGGCGAAAATTGGAATTTTAATATCTTTAATTTACGCTTAAAATAATTTATGTATTTTTCGAAAGCCAAAATACATCGGAACATGCTATACATAGCCCTTCATACATATTTCAGAACAGTTTCAGAATCATCCTATAATACAAGATTTTCTGGGACAGAAAAGTGAGACCACTGTGGTTAAATGAAATTTGTTGGGGGATGCCGAGACGTTCGCTTTCTAACTTTAAACTGAATATTTAAATACACTATATATTTATATATTTTTGAGGTATTACACCGTGAAGTTGTTGAGATAGTGCTACTGACCTTTGAAAATTGCCAGTTTTTGCTGATATTTCATATGTATATACATATTTTCATAAGAAAATTCGCCCGAAAATAAATCTCATCCGGGGTATGGATATACAGAGTAAAGTTAAAGGATTTGTTTTTGGTCGATTTATCATTATGAACCACAAGTGTGAAATATTTATTGTCCAATAATTATGAAATAGATCCATTTTTTGGGTGATTTTACCCATTTTTTATGTTTTTTTTGGCAATTTTTCATCGGGCTATTTTTCGGAGCCCATCCCTGAGACTTCGCAAACACAATCCTGAAATCTCCTAATGTACTGAGTACTCAGATAGTCTCTACCTCTATATTCTCCACCAACAGCTCTGCAAGACCAAGCAGCCCCTTAATGGGTTAATTTGTCATGTTGTGTTGGGTTGTGTTCGACGTAACATTTTGTCGTCGATCTTTGGCACTTTTGTTGCTCGTTTGTCATGATAATCTTAATTTGTTGCAGGATTTCTGCCGACTGTTGCACATCCATCGGTTGTTCATATAAGGGATTTTTTTTATTTCTACTTCTGCCACAACTAATTGCAACTATTTGTGGCTTTATACAATGATAGCAATGCGTATGATGTTGTTGCCTTGCTTTCCTATGATGACGACGACAATGTTGATGGTTCTGTTGATGCTGTTGGCGATGACGATGAGGACGACGATGTTGTTTCGTTTCGTTTAGAGATAAATCATTTATAATGACTCATTAAATTGTGAATAATGAAATGTTTTTAATTTTAAAACAACAAGAAACCAACAACGACAACGTCGACCAAGAACTAAACCGAAAAGGGAATCGAAATTTGTACTTTCAATTTCATTGTTGCTGTGTAATTGTTAGCAACAGAGAGCTAAATGATGTCGCTGTTGCTTGTGGTTGTGTGCGACTGCCAAGAAGAAACCGCAGAAACCAAGCAGTGCGATGATGTTGCGGTGTTTAGTTTTGATAGAAATAGAGTTGCCTAAAGGGACTCGACAAAGTTTAGAAAAGTTTGTTGAAATGAAAAATGTCATATGCCAATGAATGCAAATGAAACTGAACAAAACACTAAATGATTCAAAAAGTTATTAAGAAATACAAAGATTATTGACACTAACGATGACGATAGTGCCATCTATATGTCACTAACGAAAAACTTTTTTAATTGGAATAGAGAAAATACAACATCATACAAATACAAATGAAAATTCCGAAATGTAAATTGAAATTGAGAAAACACAATTTAATATTGAGGAATAAACAAGTGAAAATGAGAAAATTTAGATTTTAAATATCAATTTGTTTGTTTCAATTATCATTTCTCAATTTCAAATTGTATTTTCTGTATTTCAATTTTCATTTCTCAATTTCAAATTGCATTTCTGAACTTGAATTTGCATTTTCTCAATTTCACCTGAAAATGGTGTAGACAGATCGCCAAAATTTGAAAGGTTGATAAGACAAGACAATCATCCTCAACTAAGATGACATATACATGTCACATGAATTTCACATACAGATGGCGTTCATGTCATATTATGGCTTTTACTTTGTTTAGCCGTTTTTTCGCCATACACCCAATTTGAAATATTTTTGAGCGATTTTTCATTTTTATATTTGGCTGATTTTGCATTTGTGTTTGGCCATATTTTAATTTTGGGTAATTTTTAATTTTTTTTGGTCCATTTTTTTATTTTGTCTATTTGGACTTACCCCAAATGTGATTTTTTGCGTTATTTTTCATTTTAAAAATTACTAAAATTTTTGGGCGATTTTTCATATGAAAATATGGTAAAATTTTTGGGCGATTTTTGATATGAAAAATTACTCTATTGTTTGGGCGATTTTTCAGTGGATGGTTTTTCGTTTTAGAAGAATTTTCATGTTAAAAATTATTAAATTTTTTTGGCGATTTTTCATTTGGGTGATTTAGCGTTTATTTGTGATCGAATTTTCATTTTAAAAATTATTAAAATTTTTGGACTATTTTTGATATGAAAAATGACCACATTTTTTGGACGATTTTGATTTTATTTTTGGACGACTCTTCATTCAGAAATTTACTTATTTTTTTGGGAAACTTTTCATATGAAAAATTACCTATTTTTTTTGGCGATTGTTCATTTCATTAATTTTGCGTTTATTTTTGGGTTTCATTTCATTTTAGACAATTTTAATTTTAAAAATTACTAAAATTTTTGAACATTTTTTTCATATAAAAATTACCCACATTTTTTGAACGATTTTCATATGAAAAATATTTTTTTTTGCGATTTTGCATTTTAAAAATTATAGAAATATTTCAGAGATTTTTATTTGGGTGATTTTACATTTATTTTTGGACGATTTTTCATATGAAAAAATTTCCTAATTATTTGGCCGATTTTTGTTTGAGTGATTTTGCGTTTATTTTTTGGGTGAATTTCATTTTAAATTTATTATAATTTGTTGGCAATTTTTCGTATGAGAAATAACCCAATTTTTTGACGATTTTTATACAAATAATTACCCAAATTTTTTTGGCGATTATGTGTTAATTTTTTTTTGCGATTTTTTACATAAAGATTATTTGAACGAGTTTTCATTTGAGTTTATTTTTTGGTGCATTTTCATTTAAAAAGTTACAAAACTTTTTGGCCAATTTTTTATATAAAAAATATTTTTTTTGCGATTTTCATTTAGGTGATTTTGCCTTTATTTTCAACTTGAAAATTACTAATTTTTTTGGTGATTTTTCATATTGAAAATTGACCAATTTGTTCATTTGGGCGAATTTATTTTTTTTGCTAATATTCAGTTTAAAAATTATAGCAATATATCTGAGATTTTTCATTTGGGTGATTTTCATTTATTTTTGGTCGATTTTTTATATAAAAAAATTCCTAATTTTTTGGGCGATTTTTGTTTGAGTGATTTTGCTTTCATTTTTGGGTGAATTTCATTTTAAATTTATTATAATTTGTTGGCGATTTTTCGTATGAGAAATTACCCAATTTTTGGCGATTTGTAAATATATAAATAATTAGCCAACTTTGTTGTGCGATTATGCGTTATTTTTTTGCGTTTTTTTACATACAAATTATTCTATCATTTGTGTTTATTTTTTGGGGTATTTTCATTTAAAAAATTACAAAACTTTTTGGACAATTTTTCATATAAAAGTTATCTTTTCTTTTTTGCGATTTTCATTTAGGTGATTTTGCCTTTATTTTCATCTTGAAAATTACTAATTTTTTTTGGTGATTTTTCATATTAAAAATTGTCCAATTTGTTTCATTTGGGCGAATTTATTTTTTTTTTGCTAATTTTCATTTTAAAAATTGTAGCAATATTTCAGAGATTTTTCATTTGGGTGATTTTCATTTATTTTTGGTTGATTTTTTATATGAAAAAATATCCTAAATTTTTGGGCGATTTTTTTGCGTTTATTTTTGGGTGGATTTCTTTTCAAATTTGTTATAATTTTTGGCGATTTTTCGTATGAGAACTTACCAAATTTTTGGTGATTTTTATACAAATAATTACCCAACTTTTTTGGGCGATTATGCGTTAATTTTTTTGCGATTTTTTACATAAAGATTATCCTATCATTTGTGTTGATTTTCTGGGGTATTTTCATTTAAAAAATTGCAAAACTTTTTGGACAATTTTTCATATAAAAATTATCTTTTCTTTTTTTTGCGATTTTCATTTAGGTGATTTTGCTTTTATTTTTATCTTGAAAATTACTAATTTTTTGGTGATTTTTCATATTAAAAATTGCCCAATTTTTCTTATTTGGTCGAATTTATTCTTTTTTGCTAATATTCATTTTAAAAATTATAGCAATGAGATTTTTCATTTGGGAGATTTTCATTTATTTTTGGTCGATTTTTTATATCAAAAAATGTTCTAATTTTTTGTGCGATTTTTGTTTTTTTGCGTTTTTTTTTTGGGTGAATTTCATTTTAAATTTATTATAATTTGTTGGCGATTTTTATACAAATAATTACCCAACTTTGTTGGGCGATTATAAGTTAATTTTTTTGCGATTTTTTACATAAAAATTATCCCATTATTTGAACGAGTTTTCATTTGTATTTATTTTTGGGGTATTTTCATTTAAAAATGTACAAAACTTTTTGGCCAATTTTTTCATATAAAAATTATACTTTTTTTGCGATTTTAATTTAGGTGATTTTGTCTTCATTTTCATCTTGAAAATTACTTTTTTGGTGATTTTTCATATTAAAAATTGACCATTTTTTTTGTTAATTTGCATTTGGACGAAATTATTTTTGTGTTTATTTTTTGGGGTATTTTCATTAAGAAAATACAAAACATTTTGGTTAATTTTCTTATATAAAAATTATTCTTTTTTGGAGATTTTCATTTAGGTAATTTTGACTTTGTTTTCATCTTGAAAATTACTATTTTTTTGACGATTTTTCATATTAAAAGTTGCCCAATTTTTTGTTAATTTGCATTTGGACGAAATTATTTCTTTTTTGCTAATTTTCATTTTAAAAATTACAGAAATTTTTCTGCAATTTTTCATCTGGGTGATTTTGTTCAAATTTTGATTCTAAAAATTACCAAATATTTGCTCGATTTTTATATGAAAAATAATCCATTTTTCATTTGAAAAAGTACTTTTTTTTTATAATTTTTGTTTGATTTTTCAAATTAACTAAATTTTTGGGCGACTTTTTATTTGAGCGATTTTGCGTTTATTTTGGGCAAATTTTTATATAGCCAATTTGTTTTTTTTGGCGATTTTTCGTATGAAAAATTACCCAATTTTTGGCGATTATTATAATGTTGATATTTAATGTTGAAATATACAAATTGATAGTTTTCATTCAATATCAAAATTTATAATGGGTTTGTCCAGACTCTTGAGGTATGAATGTTATTGTGGGGACATATGTTTAACGGAGAGATAATTCCCTTCTGTTCTGTTCCCTATGTTAAATTTATGGCAGGAAAATTTGTTTAAATTTATTAAAATGTGTTGCATTTTATTAAAGAAATTTATGAAATTTAGCTTTTAGCAAGACTTGATGAAAGCACTTCGAATCGAGTTCTTTCCATCAAACCTTCTTAGAGATCCTTAACACTCCATCCTTAACTTCCCTGACGACCCTCGTGTCCCATACCAGTTTGTTTGCGGCTGGCGTTGGTTGCTTGTGTACTTTGAGATATGTCAGCAATTTATTTTTGTCACAAATTCTAAAAAAAAACAAATATTAATGAAAGCATAAAGCATCGAAATCTATGTAAAATTGTAATGTTTTCGTGTTTTTTTTTTGTGGCGGAAAAACTCAAATTTGTTGTTTCCCTTCAAAGGAAACAACAACGCCCTGACAACTGGCAGCAAACAGCAAAAACGACAACACCACCAACAACACGAACAACAATTGCCGCGAAACGCTGAGTGCATCAACAACAAAATCCATTTCATTTTTTAACACGCGAATTTCCGTTTTTCGTTTTGTTTTTTTGTTTTTGTTTTGTTGACTACTTCGCTTCTGTGTTGCTGTGTTCTTTTGGGTTGGCGATTTTTCATCTATATTTGCTAGGATTATTTATTATTCTCTTTTTTGGTTTTGTTTTGTTTGGTGATTTTTTTGTCGTTGTTTTGCTTTAGGTTTTGGCATTACCTCATGTAGAAAATTTCTATATTTATACAGCGAATATAGAATCTGACGGTCGGTCTGTAGAGAAACAAAAAGAAAAAAAATAACAACAGCAGCAGCCAAGAGAAAATTTTGACTACAAAGTTGAAATATTGGATGTAATGTTAGATTGTTTCAGTATATTTCGCCCCGTTGTGTAGAATTTTGTTGCCATACATGGGAGGGGTTGAGCGAAAGTTCTATACAATTGAACGAAAGGTAATTCTCATTTCCTTTAAAGGGAGTTTTTGCTTGACAATTTTCATTTTGAAAATATAGTTGCCTTCTGTTGATCTTGAATCAGGGATTTGGATCCGGATTTTGCTGTACATCGAAATTTCTTTTGGTTTAGCCTTCCTCCCAACACACCTCCCAGTTGAGAAATTCCTGTCTAAGCCCCTCGCTTGGCGACAGCAATCATATCATATTGAAAACGACAAACGAAGAAAATAATTTGTCGTATGCAGATTGGGATGCTGTGCACTGTGAGATTGAGATTGGATTTGTTGTTGTTGTTGCTCTGTGTTGCACATGGTTGTTGTTACTGCCACTGCAGTTGACACATTGTAGACAGCCATGCGATGCGATGCCAAAAATAATAATAAATTACAACAATTTTTTGCTCTCTGTCTTTGTGCTGCTGAGCCGTTTCTGTTGCTGTTTTTTTTCTTCGTCATCATGGCAACAACTGCAGCCAGCAATCAGCAACAGCGGCAACAGTCACAATCTCACTGACAGCAAATATTTGTTGATGCGCGAGCTGCATAGTTTTTCATAATATTGCATTTATTTCGTCTATTTGCATACATATATTCGCGCTCGAGCGATGATTAATCCTTTTAGAGAGGTATTGGAGACATAGAAGTCCTCTTCAAGAGGGCAAGTGGAACCGGAAAATAGAGTGAACTTACAAAAAGTAGAAATTCCAATCGGCCTAAAACCATTATAAGTATATTTCATGGCCACTAAAAATAGCCCAAATGAAAAATCGCCCAAAATTATGGAAAATTAGCCAAAAAATATTTCATATTTGTTACTTGGGTGATTGGGCATACCCCAGAGGAGAAAATCTTTAATGGCGAAAACCTTTACTCCTTTCGGCATACCATAAATGAGATATATTTTTGGGTGATTTTTATTGAAAAAATATCAAATTTTTTGGACAATTTGTCATATGAAAAATTACTCATATTTTTCGGCGATCTTTCATATGGAAAATTACCGTTTTTTCGTCGATTTTTAACCACTTTTTTTTTTTGCGATTTTTTCATTTAGGTGATTTTGCATTTTTTGGGCGATTTTGTATTTGGTGAATTTGCTCGTATTTTGGGCAAAATTTCTTTATTCATTTTGAGTTATTTTTTGTCTATTTTTTGATCCTTTACATTTTGGGCGATTTTTCATGTCGCCACCCCAGACGAGATATTAAAATTAGTAATTTTTTTGTGCCGATTTTTTTATATTTTGGCGATTTTTCTTCCACGATCTTTCATATGGAAAATTACCCTTTTTTCGTCGATTTTTCATATATAAAATTAACCAATTATTTTTTGGCGATTTTTCATGTTGGTGATTTTGGGCAAATTTGTTCGTATTTTGGTCATAATTTCTTTTTTCATTTTGGGTAATTTTTTGTCTATTTTTTTATCCTTTTTCATTACATTTTGGGCGATTTTTAATGTCGCCACCCCAGCCGACATATTAAAAATTAGTTATTTTTTTTGCCGATTTTTTATATTTTGGCGATTTTTCATATTAAAAATGAATCAATTTTTAGGTCGATTTTTCATTTGGGTCATGCCCAGTAGTAAAATTAGTAATTTTTTTTAGCGATTTTTCATATGAAAAATTAACCATTTTTTTTTGGTGATTTTTCATTTAGGTGATTTTGCATTTTTGGGCGATTTTGTATTTGGTGAATTTGTTCGTATTTTGGACAAAATTTCTTTTTTTTCATTTTGGGTTATTTTTTGTCTATTTTTTCGCCACGAGACGAGATATTAATAATTTCTATTTTTTTTTGCCGATTTTTTATATTTTGGCATTTTCATTTTCATTTGATTTTGCATTTTTTGGGCGATTTTGTATTTGGTGATTTTGCTGGTATTTTGGGAAAATTTTCATTTTGGGTTATTATTGTCTATTTTTTGATCCTTTATCATTACATTTTGGACGATTTTTCATGTCGCCACCCCAGACGAGATATTAAATATTTGTAATTTTTTTTGCCGATATAAAAATATTTTGGCGATTTTTTATATGAAAAATTACCTTTACTTCGGCGTGTTTCATATTAAATCACTCTTTTTCGGCGATTTTGCTTATGAAAAATTAACCGAATTTTCTTGCGATTTTTCATTTAGGTGATTTTGAATATTTGGGCTATTATGTATTTGGTGAATTTGCTCGTGTTTTGTCCAAAATTTCTTTTTTCATTTTGGGTAATTTTTTGTCTATTTTTCATCCTTTTTCATTACATTTTGGGCGATTTTTCATGTCGCCACCCCAGACGAGATATTAAAAACTAGTAATTTTTTTTGCCGATTTTTTATATTTTGTCGATTTTTCATATTTAAAATTACTCTATTTTTAGGGCGATTTTTCATTTGGATCATTTTTTGGGTCATGCCCAGTAGCAAAATTAGTATTTTTTTTAGCGATTTTCCATATCCTATTTTTTATCTTTTTTCATTACATTTTGGGCGATTTTTCATGTCGCCACCCCAGAAGAGACAAATTTATGACAAATTTATACTTTTTTTTTGCCGATTTTTTATATTTTTCTATATATTATATTTCTAGGCTATTTTTCATATTAATAATTATCCCACTTTTTTGGCCGATTTTTCATATGAAAAAGTAACCAAGTTTTTTGGGCGATTTTTTTTTGTGATTTTAATTTTAATTTTGGGCATTATTAAATTTTGTGTCATTTTTAATATTTGGTCCATTTGGACCAAATATTTGGTTCGCCCTATTTTTAGGGCGAATTTTTAATATCAAAAACTAGTAAATTTTTTGAGCGATTTTTCATAAGAAAAATTGGCCAATTTTTTGGACGATGTTTTAATTTGGCGATTTTTCATTTATTTTAGGCATAATTTCATTTTTTTTTGCGATTTTGTATTTTGTGAATTTGGGGTAATTTTTTTGCCTATATTTTTTGATCGTTTTTCATTACTTTTTGGGCGATTTTTCATGTCGCCATCCCAGATAATATATTAGAAATTAGTCAATCTAGGCTAACAATGCCAATTTTCACCAACTAACCTTTAATATTTGTACTCTCATTTTGGAAATATAGGTCCGATTACACCAGATTATATAGGAATATATATTTGTAGCTCATACCATAATTTTTTAAATTACCTTGAGACAAAAATACTTTATTATCGATTCACACACATTTTCTTATTTTGTAAATATGGGGAAATCCATCTTTAATCCCCATATAGAAAAGTACATATTTGGAAAATTTCATTAAAATCGGAAAGAAGAGTCAACATTTGTGTGTGGAAGGCTTCACATGGAATTAAATTATTAAATTTTTGGTAAAAATTTGATGTATTTTGGGTCATTTTTAATTTTTTGGTCCTTTTTCATTATTTTTTGGACGATTTCTCATGTCGCCAGATGAGGTATTTTTCGGTGATTTTTCGTATTAAAATCAGTTAATTTTTTGGCGATTTTTGTAAGAAAAATTACCCATTTTTTGGGGGGATTTTTTCATTTATTTCTGGGCGTAATTTCATTTTGCTTTTTGTGTAATTGATTTACCTATTTTTTGATCTTGGTCATTTTTCATTATTTTTTGGGTGATTTTGCATTTAATTTTGGGTCACTTTTAATTTTTTGGTCCTTTTGCATTATTTTTTGGATGATTTCTCATGTCGCCAGATAATGTATTTTTGGGCGATTTTTCGTATTAAAAATCAGTTAATTTTTTGGCATTTTCGTAAGAAAAAATACCCATTTTGGGGGATTTTTTCATTTATTTCTTTTTGCTTTTTGAGTAGTTATTTTGCCTATTTTTATCGTGGCTATTTTTCATTATTTTTGGGTGATTTTGCATTTAATTTTGGATCATTTTTAATTTTTTGGTCCTTTTTTCATTATCTTTTGGACGATTTCTCATGTCGCCAGATGAGGTATTTTTGGGAGATTTTTCGTATTAAAAGTCAGTCTATTTTTTTTTTGGCGATTTTTCGTATGAAAATTACCCATTTTTTGGAGGGGACTTTTTCATTTATTTCTGGGCGTAATTTCATTTTGCTTTTTGAGTAATTGTCCTATTTTTTTATCTTGGCCATTTTTCATTATTTTTTGGGTGATTTTGCATTTAATTTTGGGTCATTTTTCATTATTTTTGGACGATTTCTCATGTCGCCAGATAATTTATTTTTTTTGGCGATTTTTCGTATGATAATTTACCCATTTTTTTTTGGGGGGATTTTTTCATTTACTTCTGGGCGTAATTTCATTTTGCTTTTTGAGTAATTGTTTTGCCTATTTTTTTATCTTGGCCATTTTTCATTATATTTTGGGTGATTTCATGTCGCCACACCAGATGAGATATATTTTTGGACAATTTTTTTATTTAAAAATTAGTCGTTTTTTGCGATTTTTCAAAAAAAAAAAAATCAAATATTGATTACAGACCAAAAAAATGCAAACGAAAAAACTAAAACAAATGAGCGTTGGCACGGCAGAAGTATTGCTGGGTAACTATACCTGCATATACACATACTTACATATGCAACTCAATGAGATGCTTGTAAGATGGCATGAGTGCTTTATTACTTGGTGCGATTTTTTAAACGCAAATTCGGCAAGTGAGTTGTGCTTCTCGTTCGTTTGTGAGAATCATCTCCTTCTAGAGGCCGGGTTTGATGTTGAAAAGTCGCTGCGAAGCCACTTGTAAGGACTTTTGACATGGTCGAAATCATGATCGTGGTAGTCTGCAGCCAAGTAAAAAATGTCACCATGCCATTTGTAAATAAATTTGCATTCTATTAAATACAGATGCAAAATGGTCTTGAGCCAGGACAAAATTGAGAAATATTAAAATATTCTTCCAAAGTAGTGAGTCTTTAACGCAAACTGTAAGAAATTTTCGTGGAATTTTTTCTAGAAGACCTTCGGCCTTCAGTTCAGCCTTCATGAAGCTCATTTTCATATCGGTGGCTATGTCAATAAGTAAAATTGCCGCATATGGGGTTCAGAGAAGCTACACGTGTCTATTGTGGAAGCCAATGCATCCACAATGAGTCACTGTTTGGTGTACATTTTTTTAGTCAGATGAATTATATTGTGTTCCATTATTAAATGACAAAGTTCAACCTTTTTGTAGCCGATTCTAGTTTGAAATATTAAATGGCCCACCCTATATATTAAGTTTTTCTCATTTCGATTAAAAAACATCCATACCATACCATAGCATACCTCTGGTATTTTCTAAAAATTTCGTCCCATCAAGAGAAGATTTGTTAGATGCCATAAGGATTTAGTAAACTATTATATTTCAATGATATCAAACACTTCCATGCTGTAAGTAAGCTTCCGGAATGTCCTCTTTCTCGAAAAATCCTTTGAACACAGTCCGATGAGAACATTTCTAAGCCATGCGGGAGATCTACTCACAATACTTTGGTGTAAACCCCAACACACTCGATTGTTGAAAAAAAACATTTCTCGTCGTTTATTTTCGGTTACTGAATAATGTGTTAGTTTGGAGGGTACAATTACACTGTACACAGTTTAATAAGACCTTACACTCTCTCCTTATGCCCTGACAAGTCGGTTGGTTGAATGGCTTGGCCAAAGGACAACAAATTTACGTTTAAAATAATATCCATTCATTTCATTCCTCTGGGACTTGGGAGCGTATGATTGTTATGATGAATTTTCGATGAATAAAATCGTCAACAAATTACTCATACGTCACGAGGGACGTTACGAGCAAAGCAACGCAGACAGGCAAATGTTTTCACTGCTCGTTTTTAAATAGTTCAACTATAAACAATTTAATATTAAAACTATTCGACGAGAAAAAATGTGTGTTATTTCTATATATCTGTAAACAGAAAAAGCGGAGGGGGGCTGGGCAAGCCTGTATTTATAGTGAAACGAAATTAAATAAATAATAAATACATGTGTCTCCACGAACGAGTATATTATATGCATTCATGCATATATATATATATATACATAAAGCCAAGTGCATGTGTGTATATTTGCACAAAATGTCAACGACATACATACAGTGTGTGTATGTACATAATCTACATTAAATAATTGGTCTACATGTAGGCCGTACATAACATGATTGTATGTTTGTTTATGTTTTTATGTATGTATGGATATATTTGCAGATTTTTGTCTGTAATATTGTTATGGTCATCATGTCTAGACTTTGCAGTTTGTAACATATCCACATAAAAATATGTGCAACGTAAATACACATAAATAAATGTTCATTAGAGTGGGGCCGGGGAAAATAAAAATATTTAAAAGAAAATAATTAATGAACACAAAAGGACAGAGCTAATGCCGAAATACTTTGGGACAAGGCATTAAATGAAGCAAAGATTCATTTTAGTCGGGAACTTTTTTGGAGCCAGCATGAAGTAATGGGTGATTTTTTAAAAGCTATAGGAAATTTTTTCAAAAAAAAAAAAAACACATCAAATTCAGAAAAATTCATGAAATCTTTATTTGAATCGATAGTACGGTCCATATAAATTAATGTTTGAAGATTATTTCATGCAAATGTTGACCTTGACTGCGCCTCAAATGGTCCATCCGCTTAGTTCAATTTTGGCATTTCCACGTTTTTGAATAACAGAGGCCCAATTGCTGCGAACGGCGACGAATCGATAATTGCTGGTGATCATTAACACTGGCCTATACTGCTGCGATATTTTCTTCAGTTCGCACTCTACGTAAGCGTGTTGGTGGTTTAATGTCCAACAATGTAAATTTGGTGCGAAATTTAGTCACAATAGCCCGAATAGCCGCTTCAGTGGGTCGATTAAACTGACCATAAAATGGAAGCGCGCGATGAACTTTCTTAACAGAGCACGCATTTTGATAATAAAATTCAATAATTTGCAAGCGTTGTTCGTTTGTAAGACGATTCTTGGTTAGATTATAGACCAAACTGAAGATGTTTGACAGTGAAACAAAACACGAAACGTGCTTCAGCTGTTTAAACCAGTGTTGCCAAAAAGATAATAGCTAACAAATCACCCTTTAGTTGTTTTAATGATTTCTATTATTTTTTAATTTCGACTGCAATCACATTCATAATAGTTTTAGAGTAAGTACCAGGAATTCCATCATGAAACTAATGGAGCGTCTTACTGACACTATTTGCTATTAATAAAATTTATTTTGGAAAAATCGAAACTGTATTTTTTGTTTATAAAAAAATATTTTTTATAAGCAAAAAATAATAAAAAATATTTTTTTTTGATATTTGATAATTTTCTGTAAAACTTGAGGCCATTTGCTGGAAATTAGAATATAAATTTGTATCGCATACCACAAAAAAAAGATATTCTTTAAAATTGCCTTAAGACAAAAATACTTTATTTTCCATCAACCCTAATGTCAACAATTTCTAACTTGAATGCAATTAGGGAAATGTCGCTTTAATATCCAAATAGAAAAGTACCTATTTGGAAAATTTCATTAAAATCGGAAAGAAGAGTCAACATTTGTGTGTGAATGCTTCACATGGAATTACTTATTAAATTTTTGGTAAAAATCTGGAAAAATTATTTTTTTATTCAGAATTCTCCTAGAAATCGAATACACTAGAATTATACAAATTTTTAGAAAGGTCAGATGGGCAACTTTTTCTGATGTATTGTGGCTTTCTAAACTCGAAAACGGTATTAAAAATTTTTATGGATATATTTTTTAATTTTTAAATTTTTAAACTAAAATTCCAATTATCGCCGTAACAATTGTACTCGCATTTTGTGGAATATAAGTCCGATTACACCCTCTTATATTTTCAATTAAAGGTAATTATGATGGTTACAAATCTCGCGAATTTCACTTTCACGCAGAAACAGTCTCCAAAAAAATAACAAAAATTGATTTTTTACGAGGAAAAAATTAATTTTTGCGCTCAGGAAAAAACCCGTAAAAAATAGAAAAAAATTGGGAAAAAATATTTTGATTTATTATTTCCATAGATAACGTTCTAACGAAGAAAACAATGTTTTTATGTAAAAGATGTATGCATAAATGCAGAAGTTATGGCACTCTTTGAGGACGCAATAGATTTTTTAAATAAATCATGATTATTTTTACTTTTTGTTTAAACAGCGCGAAAGACGGCTATACTTATTAGATAACAACATAATTTGTTTTATTTTTCTAATAGTTGGGATCATAACGAAGAAAACAAGACCTATTTGAAGAAGATCTATGCATAAATGTAGAAGTTATGACCCTTCAACACACTCAAAAAAAAACAATAATTGATTTTTACGAGGAAAAAAATAATTTTTGCTATCAGGAAAGAACCCGTAAAAAATAAAAAAAATTGGAAAAAATATTTTGATTTATTTTTTCACTAGATTTTCGTTCTAACGAAACAAAGTTTTTTATGTAAAAGATGTATGGATAAATGCATAAGTTGTAGCACTCTTTGAGGACGCAATAGATTTTTTAAATAAATCATGATTATTTTCATTTTTGTTTAAACAGCGCGAAATCCGGCTTCACTTATTACATAACAACATAATTTGTTTTATTTTTTGGACGATGTCTTATGTCGCCAGATATGGTATTTTCGGCGATTTTTCGTATTAAAAATCAGTCAATTTTTTGGCGATTTTTCGTAAGAAAAATTACCCATTTTTGGGGGGATTTTTTCATTTATTTCTGGGCATAATTTCATTTTGCATTTTCAGTAGTTGTTTTGCCTATTTTTTGATCTTGGCAATTTTTCATTATTTTTTTTTGAGCGATTTCATGTCGCCACCCCAGATGAGAAATATTTTTGGACGATTTTTTATTTAAAAATTAGTCGTTTTTTTTTTGCGATTTTTCAAATTTTGAAAAACTTACTTCCAAAGTAGTGAGTCTTTCGAAAAAAAAATTTTTTGGAAGTCCCTAAACCAATGTTTCTATATGCAAGTGAATTTCGCGACATCATAATTACCTTTTATTGTACATTTGAAAGTACAAATATTAAAATATTATCATCGGCAAATTTGTTTGGTGTAATTTTTATACTTCGAGCAGCTGTTGGCAACAAAGTTCGATGAACAAGGTGAACGATATCATCAATTATAAGCGCCTATTGAAGAACTCTATAAAGTCCGGAGTATTTATTCTTATAAATTCTAAATATATAATTAAATACATCAGCTGGAAATTGTTTGAAAATGCTATAGAGTTACCAGGAGCTAAAAGAAAAATTAAATTTAACAAATTTCCTGTTTAAATACCCAAATTGGTAGTGTCATTTTCTTTTTTTTAAATATATTATAGCCACAACTTTCATTTGTTCGGTAACTTATAGTGAAATTTGCCGCCGAATATTTTTTCCATTCACCCCAACCCCCTAAAATTCAGTCTTATGAGAGAATTTAGCACCAATTCGGAAAAGATATGAAATTAACCTTAAAATGAATTTTCAGTTTTGACTTATTTCTGGCATTTAAGTTGTATTTTGAGTTTAAAGTTAGTTAGATGAGTTTTTGAATTAAAGTGGTCTGCAAAAATGTTCCTCGTAGTGTTTTTAGTAATATTGCTGAACACACCCTATACTTGAAATGTAAGGATCACAATTTTATAATAATTTTCTGAAAACACCAAAACTCAAAAAAGTACAAAATTAACCCTAAATAAAGTTTTGACTTATTTCTGGCATTTAAATTGTGTGTCTTCAGAGACTTATAGTAGAATTTTGTGGCAAATATTTTTGTAGAACATTTTGACCCGTTAAACCCTTGTTTTAGGGGTGTTCTTTACCCTTTTCCAAACAAGTGACCAAAAAGACCCCTATATTGAGGAGCTACGGGGTTAAAATGTTTCACAAAAATGTTCCTCGTAGTGTTTGCAGCAATATTGCTGAACACATCCTATACCTAAAATGAAAGGATCACAAGGTTCCCTAGGCGTCCTCTAATTGCTGTTCATCCTGAAATATCTCAATTTTCGTTACTTCCGAAAAAAACAACCAACAAACGTCACCCACCTTAAGCCTCACGATTTTATATTTTATATGTATGAATTTATATGAATATATGTATGTATATACATAAATATCACTTTATTTGTATTTCGTAGCATGTGGATGTTTGTTTGTCCGTCTGTCTTTCTGTATTTATCGCATGTCCATTTTATGCTCTATATTTTTATAATTTATGATAAATATTACAATACGAGTGCAGCAACGATAACATCGTATCCAAATATGTATCTTTGTATATACGTATGTCTGTATGTCTGTGCACTACACTATGAATGTGTGCCAGTCTGTCTGTCTCTCCATCTCGTCGCATGATTCATGTTTCCATTTCCATTTTCGTGTCGTTGTTATTGTTTATTCATGGACGGGGGCTTTATTATCAAAACAACAACAACAACACATTATTGGCTTAAAAATTTAAAAATGAAAAACGTAAAAATATTACAACTTTAAATTGAATGTGGCCGAAATCCTGGCAGAAATGACTGTGGAATTAAGTTGCCCAATTGACCAGAGCCCGAGTTAAGAAATGTCGCTGGAAAAGGAAAAGATAAAAAATAAATTTATTTACAAAAAATAAAATGTTGCTGTTGGTATATTCTGAGCTACGTTCATGAGGGCTTCCATCGTATTATGAGTCTATTTTAATTCTGTGGTTTTCTGGATTATTTCTATACGAGCCAAAGTCCAACCGGACGGAGTTGCTGTAATGGTTTGTACCACAGAGATGACTAACAATACTTATGACTGAGACTGGGAATAAAAGAGATTAATAGAACAGTAGAATAATAGAATAAAAATCGATCGGCATGTTATCGATATATAGCTCAATTATCGAATTATCGGACGTTAAAATTTGAAAAAAAATCGAAAAAATTATATTTTTTTTTTGTAAAACGAGGTCAATACAAAAAAATGAAATATTTTTTCGATAACTAGTTTAGTTATCAAAATGGAACATTAGAAAAATCGATTTTATATATTTTTCTGTTATTTTTAGTTCATTTGAATGAAGAAAGCGAGAAACTCGGGTAAAATTATCCGATAACTTTTGAGTTATCGAAACTAAAATTATCGCAGAAGCTGACTTTCATAGAAAACTCAAAAATATGCAAGAAAAGTAAAGTAATTTTTTTCGATTACTGGCTAGTTATCGAGAAAAACGAAAACAATAGATATTTTTTCTGATAACTAGTTATTATATTACCAGTTATTGAAACATCGATATTAAAAATTAAAAAAAAAATATTTTATATATTTTTTATTTTATTTTAGCCCATTTGAATAAAAAGGGGAAAAATCGGGTAAAATTTTCCGATAACTTTCAAATTATTGAAATTAAAAATATCGGAAAAAATCTGGCTTTTATAGAAAACTCCAAAAGGCAGAATAAGTAAATTATAGTTGTTCGACGTAGTTATCGAGATAATGTAGAAAGTTCCGACAAAGATGACACCATTGAAATTGATTTTTTTGTGAGTTCAATATGACAAAAAGTAATATTTTTTGTTTACTAAATTAAATTAAAAAATCAATTTTATATATTTATTATTGTTTTTAGATCATTTGAATGCAAAAAAAGGACAAAAATCGGCTAAAAATTGTCAATAACTGTCGATAACTTTCAAATTATTGAAAATAAAAATTTCGGAAAAGCTCTGTTTTATAAAAAAAAAACTCCAAAGTTGAATAAGTAAATTATATTTTTTCGATTACTGGCGTTGTTATTGGGATAGTGTACAATGTTTTCGAAGTAAATGACTCCATTGAAATTGATTTTTTGTAATATGAGGTCAATATGAAAAAATATTTTTTTTCTTCGATAACTATTTTAGTTATCGAAACATTAAAATGGAAAATTGACAAATCGATTTTATATTTTTTTATTATTTTTAGTTCATTTGAATGAAAAAATTGGGTAAATATTTTCGTTAACTGTCGATAGATTTTTTTGTAAAATGAGATGTTGAAACATCGAGAGAGAAAATTAAGAAAAATTATTATTTTTAGCTGATTTGAATAAAAAAGGAAACATATCGGGTAAACTTTTTCGATAACTTACAAATAAACGAAACCAAAAATATCGGAAATATCTGTCTTTTATAGAAAAATCAAAAAGACAGAAAAAGTAAATTAAAATTTTTCGATTACTAGCGTAGTTATAGAGATAGTTTAAAATAATCAGAAATGAGGTCAATATGGACAAAATTAAAGAAATTGTAAAATGTTCCAGAATGAGGTCAATATGAAAAAAAAAATAAAATAAATTTTTTTGATAACTATCGATTTTATATTTTTTATTTAAAAAAAATTATTGATTATTTTTTTACTAAAATTCCCATTTTCGTCGAGGATACCTTTATCGTTATATTTTCAATTAAAGGCTGCACAAGGTGAGAATTTCTTTTTCACATTTTTTTCGAATTTTCCTTACTTGTACAATAATGGGTCATAACTTCCACTCTTATCCATAGATTTGCTTCAACTAGGCCTTATTTTCTTTATAACATCCCACCTAATATAAAATAAAACAAAATATTCTGTTATCAAAATTGTAAGGCAATTTTTCGCGATATTTAAACAAATGTTTAGAAACTGGTGATATTTTTAAAAATCTTTTCCGTCTATAAAGAGGGTCATAACTTCTACATTTATCCATAGATATTTAATTTAAAGGGTGATTTGTTAGCTATTATCTTTTTGGCAACACTGGTTTAAACAGCTGACGCACGTTTCGTGTTTTGTTTCACTGTCAAACATCTTCAGTTTGGTCTATAATTTAACCATGAATCGTCTTACAAACGAACAACGCTTGCAAATTATTGAATTTTATTATCAAAATGCGTGCTCTGTTAAGAAAGTTCATCGGTCGCTTCTTCCATTTAAATTGAGTTCAGCGACGAAGCTCATTTTTGGCTCAATGGGTACGTAAATAGGCAGAATTGTCGATTTTGGAGTGAATATCAGCCAGAAGCATTGCAAGAGCTACCAATGCATCCAGAAAAAGTCACAGTTTGGTGCGGTTTATGGGCTGGTGGCATCTTTGAATAATAAAGATTTCATGCATTTTTCTGAATTTTATGTGTTTTTTTGAAAAACTTTCCTATAGCTTTTAAAAAATCACCCTTTATATACACATTGTTTTCTTCTTTTGAATGTTGCCAGAAAAAAATCATTTTTTAAATAGTAATCCTTTTTTTTAGTTTTTTTTAAGACTGTGTTTAGACCACTGTTTTCATTTTTACCTTTAGTCATCATAATTACCTTTAATTGGACATACATTTGGGTGTTACCAAAATGAGAGTAAAATTCTTAAAGGTTTGTTCGACATAAATTGGAATTTTAGTAAAAAATTAAAAAAAAAATTATTCATACATTTTTTTGAGTTAATTTTATGCCTCAATATTTTTTTATAGATCTCAGACGCGAAATTTTTAGAACCCACAAATTTCATATTTATACAAAATGTAATTTTCTAACGTTGGCCCGCTTTTGCTTAGATGACTATTAGAATTTGTGGTTTTGTTATTTATTTTTAAATTTAATCTCGAATACTACATATTTTTAAATGTTCAATAAAAATTGTCTGAACAAAATTGTCGAGTCAGATCTGTGACCGCAATGCCATGAGGTGTGGTTAGAAGAACAAAATTATTTCAAAATATGATTACATAATACATCATAGTACCGGAATAGAATGCATTGCCGAAGGTCGCACTGAGATTATGTTTGCGGTTTGCTTGAAATGCTACAATTGCTATGGGTTTGTTTTTGTTGAATCTTTAATATTCTCTAGTTTGCATTTAACAGTCCAGAAAAAGGGATGTTGACATAAAATTCCAAACCTCTTCATCAAATATTCTTTCTTTCTCTCTCCCTCTGTGTGTCTCTCCCTGGATGGCCACATTTGCGGCCAGCCAACAGACCCATTTATATATGTGTGTGTGTGTTCTTTGATTTTGTCCAGTCACCGGAAAATGGGTCAACAAAATGTTATCCAGCTGAGCAGACGTCATTGACTCATTAAAAAGCCTGGTAAATGAGCAAAAAAAAACAAAAACGAAATCGCAATTGCATTCCGAAAACCTATCAACCACCCACCTCCCTCCACCACCGAATCCTTCAGACGAAAAACAATTGAACAACAAAGCTTTGTGCACAAACTAAATCTGTGAAATGGCAGGAAAAAACGGAGAAAAAACACGGAATGTAATTAACAAAGCTATGCTCTTTAGCTTTTTGATAACAAACATTAACTACACTCGGCTGTTTGAGTTCAAAGATATTTCTGCCAGGCGCTTTGATGTCAATCACTTTGCACTTTGCATCACTTTGTGTCAACAACCTCATTTAAAAAAAAGGACGGCAGCACAGAAAAAAATGCCAACGACAAATAGTGCCACACCTCTCCATTGATGCCACCAGCACTAGTTTGCAAAATGACGGCACGAGAGAAAAGTGCTCCAAAGACAAGTGACACCGATGATGGAAGAGGAGACGACGAGATACAAACTAAACAAAAATTGAAAAAAATTGTTTGATATTTGGTATGCGCATTCCCCTTATGTATACATTCCTCTGATTGCGTAGACACTTAAAATAAACAGATTTTTCGAAATTCGTACTTTTTGGGGTTAAAATGGAAAAGGGGATAAAAATAGTACCAATCAAATGACCGCAGCTAGAATCAAGCAATTCGGAGTATACATTCCTCTGACTGTGTAGACACGGAAAATAAACGGATTTTTCGAAATTCGTACCTTCAAGGGATACAATGGTACAGAGGGATAAAAATAGTACCAACTAAACGACTACAGCTAGAATGATGCAATTCTAATTTCGTAGAAACGTCAAGGGGGTAAAAATAGTACCAACCAAATGGGCGCAGCTGGAATCATGGAATTCGGTGTAATAATTCCTCTGACTAAAAGTTTTTTTCCAAATTCGTACTTTTTCTTTTACGGCAAAAATTGGTTGAATCATGAAGTTAGGTTATGCACTATGTACGTCTGCTAATGGATTTTCAAAATTTGTACTTTTGGAATTAAAATAGAATGTAAATACAACCAACTTCAGCACCCACTATCCACCAATATTTATGGTATTTAAGCCTTTTGAAAATATAAATATAAGAACATTTATTTTCTTAATTGACGTATTGGTAGCCTTGCCTTATAAGCGTGGGTTGAAATAATTAAAATATTATATTTATTTATAAAAAATTTTGTTTTATTTTTAGTATCTTTTAGCATTCTATATAATTTGTTGCCCTCTTTATAGAAACAAACGAAATCGCTCTTTTTTATTATTATTGTTTCGGTTGTCTAATAGCTGGGAGTCAAGCGAAGAAAACAAGGTCTATTGGAAGAAAATCTAAGGATAAATGTAGAAGTTATGATCCTCATTATAAAAGTAGGGAAATGTAAAAAATCGTGTCTTACATGAAGACCACGTGTACTTCTACAAGAATGTTGATAACTTCTACATTCATCCATAGATTTCTTAAAAACAGGATTTGTTTTCTTTGTTAAGACGTCAAATAAAAAATAAATTAAACAAAATATGTTGTCATCTCACTTGTAAAACAGGAAATTTTATCCATTTGAAATGGAAAATAATTTTCAATTTTCTCAATTTAAATTGGAATTTTCTCAATTTGAAATGGAAATATATTTTCAATTGAAATGTTCTCAATTTTAATTGTAATTTTTCCAACTTCAATTGGAATGTTCTCAATGGATGGAAATTCTCAAATTAAATTGGAATTTTCTCAATTTGAAGTGGAAAGTCTGAATTTTAATTTGAATTTTCTCATGTTCACTTGTAATATTCTCAATTTGAAATGGAAATTCTAAATGTTAATTGGAATTTTCTCAACTTTAATTGGAGATTTCCCTTCTTCAGTTGCAATTTCAACATTTTGAAAATGGATATTTTCAATTTGAAATGGAAATTCGTAATTTTAACAGGATTTTTGTCTATTGCAATATTCTCAATTTGAATTGAAAATTCTCAATTATAATTGGAACTTTCTCAATTTGGAACTTTCTCAATTTTCTCAAAATATCGCTATCGTCTTATTTGTAAAACAGGTTTTCGCGCTAATTAAATAAAAATTAAAAAATGCATGATTTAAAAAAATTGTTTTTATCTGAAGGCCCTAACATTTTTATTTATCCATAGATCTTTTACATATAGACATTGTTTTCTTCGTTAGAGCGTTAGCTTTTCAAAAATATGCTACAATATTTATTTATTTTTTATTATTTATTTCTATTTTTGATGGATTTTTTTCATGCAAGCAACAATGGCTTTTTTTAAGAAAATCAATTTTTTCTCAATTTTTTGTAGACTTCCGAAACCAATCTTTCTATGTGAATATTAAATTAGCAACATTTGTAGATATCACAATTACCTTTAATTGGCCGTATAAGCGGGTGTTATTTGAATTTTTGTAAAAAAAAAGGAAATAAAAAAATCCATAAATTTTTTTTTATTACAAGTTTCTAGTTTAAAAAATGTTGCTAATTTGACTTTCGCATAGAAAAAGTGGTTTAGGAAACGTCGCTGACACGAAAAATTCCATAAAAAAATAAAATATTATTTTTTAATAGCCAACATTTGAACTAAGAAAACAATATATATATATATGTAAAAGGTCTATTGTTAAATGTAGAAGTTTCTAGATGCTAGCAAAAAATAATTTTTTCTCAAAAAATAAAATTCTCAATTTTTAGGAGACTGTTCTTAAACCTCAGTTTCCATGAGAAACTGAAATTTGCAACATTTGTAGCCATTATAATTACCTTTTATTGAACATATAAGGGGGTGTTATCGGTTTCATATTTCCAGAATGAGAGTACATTTGTTAAAGGTACCTTCGGCGAAAATTGGAATTTTAGGAAAACAAAATTATTTTTTTTCCATAATTCTTTTATTTTTAAAATTTTATTTTAGTTTAAAAAAATTTGCGAATTTTACTTTGACGTCAAAACAGTGGTTTAGGAAAGTCGCCAAAATTTTTCAGGAAAATTTATTTTTTTTTCGAACTAACACTACGAAAAATACCATACAAAATACAAAGAAATTGGAAACAAAATAAATTTTCATATTTTTTAATAGCTAACATTGGAACGATGAAAACAATACATATATATGTAAAAGATCCATGCATAAATATAGAAGTTATGACACTCTTTGCAGACGCCAGTAAAAATTTATTTTTTGTCGAAAAATAAAATTCTCAGTTTATTTGAGACTGTTCCTAAATCACTGTTGCTCTGTGAATGTGAAACTCACAACATTTGTAGCCATCATAATTACCTTTAAATGAACATATAAGGGGGTGTTATAGGTTTCATATTTCCAAAATGAAAGTACAAATAGTAAAGGTACCTTTGGCAAAATTGGAATTCTAGAAAAAAAAAGAAATTAAAAAAAATTTCATAATTTTTTAAATATCGTTTTCGAGCTTACAAATCCAAAATACAACAGAATATGTTATACAGGGGCCTTTGGATTTTTTTTGCATAGTACAATCTTTAAAATTTAAATTAAAAAAAAAAAATCTTGTCAAACTCTTCAGAAATATATCCGTTTCATTTGTAATGGTGTGATGTTTGTGTTTTTTGCACTGAACTAATTGAAATTTGTCGTTCTTTTACTCTTTGCTGTGCTTTATTTGCTGCTACACGAGCTGTGTAAGTGTAAAAGGCCAAAGCAGTTTGTGGCGCACGCCAAGTGGACGTCTGACACAGCCGTGTCTTCATAGTCTCATCAACAATGAGACTATGAAGGAAAGTGACAGGGCGCTTCTTTTCATATTAATACCACATTATTATTGGAATTATGAGATACAAATATAATTTTCAGCAGATTTAGTTTCTTGCAGTTTTACAGAAAATTGGCAAATCTTAAAAAAAAATATTTTTTTATTATTTATTTTTATTTATTTTTATTTATACGCCTGACTTATATAGTCTCATCAACAATGTTTCTCTGTGAAGGAAAGTGGCAGGGCGCCTTTTTTTCATATTAATACCACATTATTATAGGAATTATAAGGCAATGTTTTGTAACTTTTTACAAATATTTCCATCCCATCTGAACAACATGTTGCATTAACTAACCTAGGCAAAAATCCAAACTCCCTGAGCAAACTTAACAATGTTTTATCTTAAATTTCATAATATTTTATCAAACATTCTAACCAAAAATAAGCAAACAAAAGATATATATTTTATAGTCCAATCACGTTTCATGTTGGTTGGACCCACAAAAAACAAGACAGCACCACCACCACCGACATCAACTTGAGCAGCATTGACATTTTTGTAACAAAAACAGATAAAAAATAATCATAATTATGTCGCATGACACTGATGATGGAGCGAGAGAGACAGAGGGGGAGAGAGTGGACGGGGGGCGAGAGCAGCCAAAAGAACCATTAGATTTTATAAAACGATTTGCATAGACCACGTCGAAGACGACGACGACGACCCCAGAATAAAACAAAGAACTCACAGCAGACTGACTGACAGACAGACAACAGATCCAAAGAAAATGTCTTCAACAGCAACAATGGAGTCATAAACTTTGCACACACACTCGCACATATAAAAATACATGAAGTTGTGTTGCAGCCCCCGTGTGCTGCAACTCCAAACGACGTTTTCATATTCATATTGTTTGTAAGTCATGTATAGCATTTAGACGGCGATGGCAACGACAACGACAGCAACAAATTCTATCTCTTCGAACGAACGCGAGTGATTGCTGTCAAGTTTAATGCAAATGCCAGGGTGCAATGCGGGTACAATCTCCCTCGCTCTCCACTGCTTTGGAGTTCAGTTGAGTGCAAACCAAGCAAAAAGCGTTGTGTGACGGAGTTGTACAACAAAAAACACAAAAAAACAGAAAAAACACCAAACAAACACGGACAACTCAAGCTTTGCTGTTACTACAAGTTTGTTAAGTCAAGCTGTGTGGGGCAGCCAGGTAACCCAGTAAACTTTGGCGTTAGGAATATTTCATATGTGTCGAATATCAAAATATCCAGGGTCTGAGCAATATTTGGCCATGTCCACCCTTAGATTCGAGAGTATCATGATCAACAGTACGAGGACAGTTTAATAAGTAGCCGAGCTCAACTCCAGGGAAAATCAAATATATATATATTTGTGTGTTTTGAATGCAATACATTCCAGTTCTAACTATTTCGTTCAATTGTTTTCTTCATACGAATGAGGAGGATCACCCTCAACTATACACACTATATCGGCCATATATATTTCTGTATAGATTGTCTTTGCTATCATCTTGTTTATCAACCGTATATGGCTTGAATGAGAGTTGAAAGAATACCAAAAGAAAAAATTTCCCGAGAAGTTAACTTACAAGAACAGGTCCTCTCGAATGCTGCCACAAGTCAATCTTATCTCGATTATTGTCGTGGTGTGCTCCCCATCCTTAATTGTTATTGCGGATCACCCGCATTTGCCGATGAAAGGTTGTGGATATTTTTATTTCTCAATCAATCAAGACAACAATTTTCAATATGAATTGATAATTCCAATTGTGAACGAATTTTCTTAATATAAATCAGAAATGTTTAATTTCAATTGGGAATATTCGCAATTTTAAATGGAATTTCTCAATGGATGGAAATTCTCAATTTTAAATAAAAATTTATTTTCAATTTTTATTGATTTTTTTTAATTTTAATTAAAATTTTCTTAATTTCAATTGGAATTTTCACACTTTTGAAATGGAAATTAATTTTTCAATCGGACTTTTCTCAATTTGAAGTGAAAATTCATTTTCAATCGTAATTTTCTCAATTAGAAATGGAAATTCTCAATTTTAGTTGGAGTTTTCTCAATTTGAAATGGAAGTTCTTAATTTCCATGAAAAAGAAATTTCTTAATATAAATCAGAAACGTTTAATTTCAATTGGGAATATTCTCAATTTTAAATATAATTCTTCAATGGATGGAAATTCTCAATTTTAAATGAAAATTTATTTTCAATTTTCTCAATTTTTATTGATTTTTTTTTGTCAATTTTTATCAAAATTTTCTTAATTTCAATTGGAATTTTCACAATTTGAAATGGAAATTATTTTTTCAATCGGACTTTTCTCAATTTGAAGTGAAAATTCATTTTCAATTGTAATTTTCTCAATTAGAAATGGAATTTCTCAATTTTAGTTGGAGTTTTCTCAATTTGAAATGGAAATTCTTAATTTCAATTTGAATTTTCTCAATTTTAATTTTTAAAATTTTCTCAACTTCAAGTGGAATTTTCTCAATGGCTGGAAATTCTTTATTTCAATTGAAATATTCTCAATTTGAAATGAAAATTCATTTCCAATTGGAATTTACTCAATTTTAATTTCCAGTCTCTCAATTTAAATTTTAATATTCTCAATTTTGAAATGGGAATTCTGAATTTTAATTGAAATTTTCTCAATATTAAATGTATTTTATGTGTTCAGTTGGAATATCTTCATTTTGAAATGGATATTCTCAATATTAATTTTTTTCAATTTGAAATGGAAATTTTAACAGTGTTTTTCTCATCTTGAAATGAAAATTCTTAATTTTAATTAGAATTTTCTCACTTTGAAATTAAAATACTCAATTTGACTTCGAATTTTCTCAATTAGAAATGGCAAATTTCTAGTTTAATTTAAATTTTCTCATTTTGAAATTAAAATTCTCAATTTGAATTGGAATTCAATCAATTTGAACTGGAAGAAATTTCTATTAAATGTTCTCTATTTCAATTGAAATTTTCTCAATTTGAAATGGAAAATAAATTTCAATTGTAATTTTTTAAATTTTAATAGGAATTTTCACAATTTCAATTGTAACTTTTTCAATTTGATATGGGAAAAAAAATTTTCTATTGAATTTTTCTCAATTCGAAATTGAAAATAATTTTCAAATACATATTTCTCAATTTTTTTTTTTATTGAAATTGACATTTTTCAATTTTGACTGGAAAATTTTCCAGAATTGAATAGAATTTTTTCTCAATTTTAAATAAATATGTTCGTTCGTTTTAATTAAAATATATTCAATTTCTTTTTGAAGAATTTTGACTGGAAATTCATCAATTCAATCAAAATTTTCCAAAATTGAATAGAATTTTTCTCAATTTTTACTAAATATATTCGTTTGTTTTCATTAAAATATATTCAATTTCTTTTTGCATATTCTCAATTTGAAATATAATTTTTCCAATTCCAATTGGAATTTCCCAAATTTTAATTGATTTTTTTAGGAATTGGATATTTTCAATATCATCTGCAATTTCCTCATTTTTAAATGGAAATTCTTAATTTCAATTGGAATTTAGTAATTTAATGTGAAGCGATGGTTCCTCTCTCCGATTTTGATGAAAATTTTCCAATTTGATGAAATATTTCCCGATTTGTAAAAAATAAGAAATTGTAGTCACTATGGTGGATCGAGGCATTTTTGTCATTAGGTGTTTTTTTAAGGTAACTTTTTTATGGTATGAGATACAAATATATTTTTTCTGATTTCAAACGAATTAATTAAATTTTTACAAAAAAATCAAATCTTAAAAATATTATTTATTTTATAAACACAAAAATACAACACCGATTTTGCCAAATTATTTTTTTTTTAATTTTTATTCTTTTTGTGGTATGATATACAAATACAATTGTCAGCAAATTTAATTTCAAGCAATTTTTTCCAGTTTTACAGAAAAAATACTTAAAAATATTTTTTTAACTGGGATTTTGTCCTGGATCAAGACCATTTAATAGAATGCAAATTTATATACAACTGGCATGGTGACATTTATTACATGGCTGCAGACTACCACGATTATGATTTCGACCATGTCAAAAGTCTTTTCAAGTGGCTTCGCAGCGACTTTTCAACATCAAACCCGGCCTCTCTAAGGAGATGATTCTCACAAATGAACGAGAGGCACAACTCACTTGCCGTTTTTTATTGTTTTTCTTATTTTATTATTTTTTTTATAAACAAAAACACCTTCGATTGTTGCAAAATATAGTTTATTAATAGCTAATAGTATCGACACGACTCTTCATAAGTGTCATTAGGGTATTGGTGGCACTTACTCTAAAACAGTTTATAGTTTATATTTAGTAGAAATAATTAAGATAACTTACATTAAGCTGACTTCAAAAAAGTTATAGATGTTCCCAATTAAAATGAATCTTTGCTTAATTTAAAAATGTTTCGCCATTATCATTGTCCATTTGTGTTCACTAATTATTTATGTTAAATATTATATTTTTATTATTTATATAAATATTTTTTATTTCGACATCAATCACGTTTATAATTGCTTACTAACACTATTAATATAAAAAATAAAATTATAAAATTTATTTTAAAAAAATTTAAGGTTTTTTTTTTATAAAATAAAAATTAAAAATATATATTTTAAGATTTATTGAATTTTTTGCAAAACTTGCTTGCTATTAAAAGAAAATATTTTTTTTGTATCTCATACCAAAAAAATTACGAATATTTTAAAATTTCCTTATGACAAAAATACTTTATTTATATAGTGTCTAAATAATTAATGTAGATATTTAAAATAACTTACTTTAAGCTGACTTCAAAAATGTTGTGGATGTTCTGAAACGAAAAAAGTGAAATGAATGAATCTTTAGTTCGTTTAATGCGTTGTCCCAAAATATATATAAAAAAAGAAAAAAATTAAAAAAAATATTAAATTTTTTGAATTTTCTATAATACTACCACAAATAAAATTAAAATTTTTTAAGTAACCATATGAAAAAATACTTTTTTTGATCCAACCTAGTGTCTACAATGGAATTTCGCAATTTCAATTGAAAATGATGAAGGGATGGGATAGGGTGGTCCATTTGAAATTCTCTTTAATTATCTTATGACAAAAATACTTTATTTTCGATCCCACCTAGTGTCTACAATATCTTATTTTATTTTCGATCCACCCCAGTGTCTACAATATCTTATATTATTTTCGATCCACCCTAGTGTCTACAATATCTTACTTTATTTTCGATCCACCCTAGTGTCTACAATATCTTATTTTATTTTCGATCCACCCTAGTGTCTACATTTTCTTATTTTATTTTCGATCCACCCTAGTGTCTACAATTTCTTATTTTATTTTCGATTCACCCTAGTGTCTACAATATCTTATTTTATTTTTGATCCACCCTAGTGTCTACAATTTCTTATTTTATTTTCGATCCACCCTAGTGTCTACAATATCTTATTTTATTTTCGATCCACCCTAGTGTCTACAATTTCTTATTTTATTTTCGATCCACCCTAGTGCCTACAATATCTTATTTTATTTTCGATCCACACTAGTGTCTACAATATCTAATTTTGTTTTCGATCCACCCTAGTGTCTACAATATCTTATTTTATTTTCGATCCACCCTAGTGTCTACAATATCTTATTTTATTTTCGTTCCACCCTAGTGTCTACAATATTTTTTTTTTATTTTCGATCCACCCTAGTGTCTACAATTTCTTATTTTATTTTCGATCCACCCTAGTGTCTACAATTTCTTATTTTATTTTCGATTCACCCTAGTGTCTACAATATCTTATTTTATTTTCGATCCACCCTAGTTTCTACAATATATTATTTTATTTTCGATCCACCCTAGTGTCTGCAATATCTTATTTTATTTTCGATCCACCCTAGTCTCTGCAATATCTTATTTTATTTTCGATCCACCCTAGTGTCTACAATATCTTATTTTATTTTCGTTCCACCCTAGTGTCTACAATATCTTATTTTATTTTCGATCCACCCTAGTGTCTACAATATCTTATTTTATTTTCGATCCACACTAGTGTCTACAATATCTTATTTTGTTGAAAATCGTTCTTAATATTAAATGGAATTTCGCATTTTCAATTGGAAATGATTGAAGGGAATGGAGTTGATTGTGTCTAGAATTATTCCTCACATTGTTTGTTGGGTTATGTATTTCTAGTCTTTTTTATTTCGCGCTCTATGATACGGTTGACTGGCACTGGCACACAGGCGCGTTGGCAATGACAATAAAAATTTATATGTGTATAATTTATGTGTTGTTGCTGTTGCTGCTGATGCCTCTTGCTGTTGTTGGCTGCTGTTGTTGTTGTTGGCTGCTGCTGTCTTTAGCTAAACATATGCTTTTGATTGTAAAGCGAACGAACGACAACAACTACAACAAAAAAGCTACAACAGCAGTAGTAACACACAAAAACATATGAATTTTCCAGCTCCAAAGCAACTGCTGCTTCGGAGATCTATCTGTTGGTTGGTTTGGATTGGATTCGTATCTGGCTGTCTGTCTCTCTGTCTGTCTGTCTGCATGCATTTGTTGGTGGCAGTGCTGTTGTTGCTGTTTGTTTTTTGGTTGGTGTTGTCGGGTGCACTGCACACTGCTGGCTTTGTTTTAAGCTTAATTTCAAACGAATGACTGATTATGCCGCAGCAAAGCCCTCACTTGCACACACACTCGCGTACACAGAGAGGAAAGAATGAATAGACTAGAAACAAAAACATACTACAACACGTGTGGCCTTGTACTGTATACACAATATTTTTTTTTTTTTTTTTTTTTTTTGGTCTGACTGACTGCAACATGCTGGCGGAGAGGAGGAGGTTCGCGCTGCTGTCTCAGAAAAATTTTCCATGCGATGGACGTGCCAGTGATGGCTTCGGTCGCTGATGGCTTTCGTACTTCTTCTTATATTGCCAGTTAAGATAAAGAGTGATTTTTTTGAGGTTAGGATTTTCATGCATTAGTATTTGACAGATCACGTGGGATTTCAGACATGGTGTCAAAGAGAAAGATGCTCAGTATGCTTTGACATTTCATCATGAATCGTCTTACAAACGAACAACGCTTGCAAATTATTGAATTTTATTATCAAAATGCGTGCTCTGTTAAGAAAGTTCATTGCGCGCTTCCATTTTATGGTCAGTTTAATCGACCCACTGAAGCGGCTATTCGGGCTATTGTGACTAAATTTCGCACCAAATTTACATTGTTGGACATTAAACCACCAACACGCTTACGTAGAGTGCGAACTGAAGAAAATATCGCAGCTGTATCGGCCAGTGTTAATGATGACCACCAATTTTCGATTCGTCGCCGTTCGCACCAATTGGGTCTCTGTTACTCAAAAACGTGGAAATGCCAAAATTGGACTAAGCGGATGGACCACCTAAGACGCAGCCGCGGTCAACATTTAAATGAAATTATCTTCAAAAAGTAAATGTCATGGACCAATCTAACGTTTCAAATAAAGAACCGATGAGATTTTGCAAATTTTATGCGTTTTTAAAAAAAAAAAAGTTATCAAGCTCTTAAAAAATCACCCTTTATTTGGCCTGTTGTTGCTGAGCTGTTGCCGCATCCAGCAAGTGGTGGGTGGTTGCAATTTTTTGTGCCGATGTCGATGTTAGAGATTCTTCAACAACAGCAACGTGCCATGCCGACACCATATCAGCTGGATTTTGATAATCTCGTTTTGTCAAGTTTTTTTCTCGCTCTTTCGCTGTTGTTGTTTTTCTGCTTTGGCAGATGTTTTTCTTTTTTGCTTTCCTGGGCCGTAAGCGCTGTTTTTTCGTTGGTGCTGCTGCTGCTGTCGTTTGTTTTTCATATGCATTGACATGACTCTACCACCACCACCAGTGGAGCTCAAAAAAAGGGTTTGGTGTTAGAGCATTGTTGTTGTTGTTGCTGGTGTTGGTGCTGCAAGGAAATTTGAATAAATTGTTTGTTGTTGCTAGGTACACGTACAACATCACACTCTCTCTCTCTCACTCATACAGACACGCGGGCGCGAACAAGAACAACAAGAGTTCAAAATCCTCAACATCAACACTCCTTCCTTTCATCCTGCCATCCTCCAACCATCCACCCATATTCCCCCCCCAGGCCAAACCTAAAAAAACTTTAGCACGCATCTCCTCCTCCCGCTCACTGGTCTGATTCCAGATTTCCTTGTTTTTTCTTTTTTTTTTCAACATTATTCTTAAGCTCTTGTTGTTGTTTTTGTTATTGTAGTTTTAATAAATGAGACAAATGCTTTAATATTTATGTACACATATATTTATAAGAACAAGCTGAAGCAACAACAAAATACAATGCCACCACCGGCAACAGCAAGGCAACACGAAGAATATGTTACAATGTTGCCGGGTGATATGCGACACATGTGACAGAAGACAGCAGCCACGAGACCGGAGAGACAACGACATCTTACAGAAAGAACCCAAAGCCAAACCCAAACAGTGGGACGCGAGAGCAAGGACTCCACATACGCAGCAAACACAGCAGTTGCAATTGAAATTACAAAAATTTCAGAACTGAAATTGAAAAAAATCCAATTGAAATTAAGAATTTTCATTCGAAATTGAGAAAATTGCAAATGAAATTGAGAAAATTGAAATGAAATTGAGAATTTTTCATTTTAAATTGAGAAAATTCGAATTCACAACGAGATTTTGCATTTCAGTTTGAGAAAAATCAAAATTGAAATTGAGAAATTCCAATTAAAATTGAGAATTTCCATTAAATATTGAGAAAATAACTATTGAAATTAAGAATTTTCATTTGAAATTGAGAAAATTCCCAACCAAATTGAGAATTTTCATTTGAAATTGGGAAGTGCAGTGCAATTGAAGTTGAGTTTTAACATTTCATATTGAGAAAATTCCAAATGAAATTGAGAATTTTCATTTTAAATTGAGAAAATTCGAATTTAAATCGAGATTTTGCATTTCAGATTGAGAAAAATCAAAATTGAGAATTTACATTACATATTGAGAAAATGACTATAGAAATTAAGAATTTTCATTTGAAATTGAGAAAATTCCAATTGAAGTTGGTAATTTCCATTGTATATTGAGAAAATACAAATTGAAATTAATAATTTCCAGTTCATATTGAGAAAATTCGAATTCATAGAGGTTTTCCAATTGATATTGAGCAAAATCCGAATTGAAATTGAGAAAATTCCAATTGAATTTGAAATTGAGAAAATTCAATTTGAAATTGAGATAATTCCAATTACAATTTAGAATTTTCATTTCATATTGAGAAAATTCCAACTGAAATTAAGAATTTACATTTGAAATTGAGAAAATTATTATTTCCATTTTATATTGAGAAAATTCCATCTGAATTTTCACTTGAATTCCAATTGAAATTTCCATTTGAAATTGCGAAAATTAAAATTTCCATTTCATATAGAGAAAATTTCAATAGAAATTGAATTTTTACAGTTCAATTTGAGAAAATTGCAATTGAAATTGAGATTTTACATTTAAATTTGAGAAAATTGCAATTGATATTAATAACTTTCATTTGAAATTGAGAAAATTCCAATTGAAATTAAGATTTTCCATTCCATATTGAGAAAATTTCAATGGCAATAAAGATTTTTTTGAAATTGAGAAAATTCCTAATTCAAATTGAGAATTTCCATTTCATATTGAGAAAATTCCAATTGAAATTTAAAATTTGCATTTTAAATTGAGAAAATTCCAATTGAATTTGAGAATTTCCATTTGAAATTGAGAAATTGAATTTTTACAGTTCAATTTGAGAAAATTCCAATTGAAATTCAGATTTTCCATTCCATATTGAGAAAATTTCAATTGAAAGTGAGATTTTTCCATTTCATATAGAGAAAATTCCAATAGCAATTAAGATTTTTTGAAATTGAGAAAATTCCTAATTCAAATTGAGAATTTCAATATCATATTGAGAAAATTTCATTTAAATTTAAAATTTGCATTTGAAATTGAGAAAATTCCAATTGAATTTGAGAATTTCCATTTGAAATTGAGAAAAATCCAACTGAAGTTGGTAATGTCCATTTCATATTGAGAAAATACCAATTGAAAATTATAATTTGCAGTTCATATTGAGAAAATTCGAATTCATAGAGGTTTTCCACTTCAGAATGAGCAAAATCCAAATTGACATTGAGTAAATTCCAATTGAAATTGAGAATTTCCATTTGAAATTTAGAATTTTCATTTCATATTGAGAAAATTCCAACTCAAATTAAGAATTTACATTTGAAATTGAGAAAATTAAAATTGGAATTTCCATTTTATATTGAGAAAATTCCAACTGAATGAAATTTCAATAGCAATAAAGATTTTTTTTTGAAATTGAGAAAATTCCTAATTCAAATTGAGAATTTCCATTTCATATTGAGAAAATTCCAATTGAATTTGAGAATTTCCATTTGAAATTGCCAAAATTCCAATTGAAATTTCATTTAATATTGAGAAAATTCCAATTGAAATTTAGAATTTTCATTTAAAATTCAAAAAATTCCAATTAAAATTAAGAATTTCAATATTATAGAATTCAGAAAAATATTATCGAATTGTCCTATTGCAATGAACAATTTCAAGTGCTATTATTGTGAAACATGTGGAACAGGGTGTCCCGGGAAGAAAGTTTCGAATAGCGAAACGTATACTCTCTATATTTTTCTATCTTTTCCAATAGTTGTAATAACAAATATTATTTCAATCGGATTACTATGGTAGCTATCTTATTTACTTTTTATTTATTTAGTAAAAAATCAAATCTTAATTCTAGGATAATTACAAATTTACAGATATTTGTCGTTCTTATATATAATTAACATTATATATAATTTTGTAATACTAGGGATGTTTAAATTTAGAAGAATTTAAAAAATAATCGAAGGAAAATACTTCTATTCAAAAACCTTCGAATATAAGAAAATAAGCAATTTTTATTTTATTTTTTTTTTCAGAAGATTCTGATATATCTGCCGAAATGTAGAAGTACTCATGTGTGTTTATTTTTTAATTATTATTTTACTTTTTTATAAAGTTCAATATTTTTTTTTAATAAAAAAAAATCATTTTTTTTTTAATTCTTTGCATTAACAACCAACTGTCAAAAATTATCTAAATATGTACTAATATTCATGTGTGTTTATTTATTTAAAAATTATTATTTTAATTTTTTGATAAATTTCAATATATATTATGTTTTGTTTAAAAAAATCAAAAACTATATTTTTTTAATTTTCATTTTACGTGTTAACAACCAACAATTCTCCTGCAAAATTGTCTAGATATCTTTCAAGGACAAAATTTATGGACGGTTGAGTAAACCGCCAAAATACGCTCAAACTTCAATGTTACAGACAGTTTTCAAAAATAATAGAATTTTCTCAACCTAATATGTATTCTCGCTAACAAATTAAATTTTCCCAATTTCAATTTTAATTGTCACATTATGAAATGGAAATTCTCACTTCCAATTGAAATTTTCTCAAATAAAAATTACAAATTCTCACATTCAAATGGAATTTTCTCAATCCAAATAACGTTTTTAAATTAAAAACGTTAAAATTGACACTGGAGTGTTATTATTTTTACACATGGATTGTTTATAAAATTGTAAATAAACAAACGAAACATTGATACAATTGTGTTACTTCAATTAGAAGTTATACCAAAAAAATCCATTTTTTTATTGATTTTTCCCAAAATTTTAATTTTTTTTCTTTTTTCTTTCTGCAAGTGTTAATTTCTTTTACTTTTCGTAAAAAAGTTTTCATTTAGAAGTGTTTAATGCAATCCTTGAATAATTTTGTTAGACGGACCTCCCCGGTAGGTCCATTTCAAAATTGCGAATTTTTCAACATAGTTTTTTTGAGAAATTTCATCGTCAAGAAGTATTACCACATCCCTGCGGTGAATAAAGAAATGTCGACCATTTAAGTAAACAATCCCAAATTTTGGAACATATTTTCCACAATTTGGGAATTTGGGTATTTTGTTGCAAAAAAAAGAAATTCTTGGCAATCTTGTTGGCAATTCTTTACGGAAACATTTTTTCAACATAATTCCAAAATTTCACCTAAAAACTAATCCGGTAAATATTGCCTGTTACATAATTATCTCCTTTTTAATATCCAAAGGATAGAGATGTTTTAATGATTTATTTTCATACTTTTGCGAATCACATAAAAGACGATGTGGGAGTCAAACGAAAGAGAGGAATATCTGTTAAAAATGATTAAAAGGTTATGCTTCCATCGGTATTACATTAGCATTTACAAACATTTCAAGTTTCCCCTTTTTAAATATTGAGTTTTATTTATTTATTTTACATTTAAGAAGGAAAACGTGAAATTAAAAGACCTGTAAAAAGAGAAAATGAACAACTGAGAAGTACACAGTATTTCTACATACGATCTCTAGTTTCACGGTGTAATAAGTTTATATCATCTAATAACTTTAGAGCTGGACGACACTTTTGGACGATATTGTAATGCCTGCCTGGAATTGTAATGCATTGCCATCATCCATAAAACAGACACAATCAATTTTTATTTTTGAAAAATCCCTTGAGAACGTCATCTCGAAGGACCATTTTTGTTAGCGAATCAACGTTATGGATTTAGACATATTTTTTCCTTAGTTATATCCACATTTTATGAACATTGTGCATTTTTTGCCCCTACTGACAAGCCTGACATGTGATTATTGTACCCACTGTCCCACTGTATGTCCAGCCGACAACAACATTGTATGACAGCGCCAAGAAAATAAACCAAACGAAACGACACCAAGGAAGGAAGGAAACTCTGCTTAGCCCTTCTGGCCCACCTTCTATACGACAGTTGAGAATATCTCTTTCTTAGACAATTTAACATTCCTCAGAGGATGGCTAGCATCCTCGATAAAATTCTTTGAGGAATTTCTGATGTTTACCGCTCCGACGATTGTGTTTGCTGCTCTGGTGTTGGGTTAAGAGGAAAACCCTCGGCAAATTGAAATTGAAAATGATGTTGCTATGTGTGTGTGCAACACAACCATAGTCAGAAACTGCAGATTCCAGTGCTGGCTACTGCAATGTAGGAGTCAGAACGTCGGTGCATTAGGGACGTGGTTTGCATCTAGGTCTGACGTGAGTGTGTGGGTATGTGTCGGTCTTGGGTTTGCTGTTACCCTCGCTTTGTGATGTTTTTTGTTTGTTTTTTTAACTTTTTTGTTCTTGTTTTTACCCCACCGCCCACCTTAACGTTCTACGCTGTGTTTGGTTTTTTCTTCTTCCATAACTGCGAGTTATTGTACGTGGCCATGCAACACATCAGTAGTAGTATTTAAGCGATGAGTTTTTATACACTCCAACCTTAGGTTGGAGTGTACCTGCAGTTTGTCATGCCGTTTGCAACACCTTCACATATTCATCGGAGAGCATATTCTGGATATTAATTTCCCAAGGATATGGATGTTTTAATAATTTAATTTCATACTTTCGCAAGTCGCTCAACTGCGATATGTGTATCAAATGAAAGAGAGGAATATCTTTTAAAAATACTTAAAACCTCATGCTTCTATCTGTATTAGTTTAGTATTAACAACTATTTAAAATTTTCTCCCTTAAAAAGTAAAACATAAATAAATTGATTAAATTTAGAGGGAAATTTAAAATGATTGTTAATGCTATACTTATATGGTTAGAAGCATGGAAATTTAAATATTTTTAACAGATATTCTTCTCTTTCATTTGATAACCGTATCGTCATCCTATGACCAGCAAAATTAGAAAAATAAATTATTAAAACATCTATATCTTTTGGAAATTAAAAGTCCTGAAAATAAAAATTGTATTACCCAAGAATATAGATGTTTTAATAATTTATTTTCATGCATCTGCAAGTCACACAACTGTGATATGGTTAGCAAATGAAAGAGAAGAATATCTATTAAAAATACTTAAAATTGCATGATTCTATCTGTATTAGTTTAGCATTAACAATAATTTAATGTTTTCCCTTAAAAAGTCAAACATAATAAATTTGAATAAACTAAGGGGAAACTTGAAATGGTTGTTAATGCTAAACTAATATGATTAGAAGCATGTCAATTAAAGTGTTTTTAGTAGATTTTCTTCTCTTTCATTTGATACCCATATCGTAGTTGTGTGATCCGTAAAAGTACGAAAATAAATTATTAAAATGTCTATATCTTTTGGAAATTAAAAATCCTGAAAAAAATGTATTACCCAACGATTATAGATGTTTTAATAATTTATTTTCGGACTTCAGCATGTCACTCATCTGCGATATGGATATCAAATGAGAGAGAAGAATATCTATTAAAAATACCTAAAATTACTATTTGTATTAGTTTGGCATTAACAACTATTTCAATTTGTCTCTCTTAAAAAGTTAAACGAAAATAATATAAATAAACCAAGGGGAAAATTTGAAATATTTGATAATGCTAAACTAATACGGTTAGAATCATAACATCTGAAGTATTTTTAACAGACATTCTTATCCTTGACATTAACAACTAGTTTAATTTTTCTCCCTTAAAAAGTTAAACGAAAATAATTTAAATAAACCAAGGGGAAAATACCTTGTCTATTTTTAAAAAAAGAATAAAAGATATTGAATAAAAAATGAATTAATATAGTTTAATTTTACAATATATTTTATATATAATTTAATAATACGTATATAAATTTGTAAATTTTAGTATTTTGTTACCAACTTGCTCCAAAAAGCCATTATTGAGCGGGGCACAATTTTTTTTAATGTTTTAATATTTTTTAATATTGTAAATAAATATTGAATTAAAAAAGCCCCAAATGTACTCTAACGGGATGTAATAGTTGTAACGAAGAAAATAAAGCCTATTAGCTATTTAACAAAAAATTTTAAATCATTAAAAATCATGACTATTTTAAATATTCATTTGTGTTTATAAATAGGGCCATAACTTTTGCATATAAGCATAGACTTTATTCATATAGACATTTTTTCTTCTTTAGCTATTAGCTATTAAAAATTAAAACTAAATACATTTCAATTTTTTTTTCTCTAACTTGTATGGATTTTTTGATGCCATCAAAAAAAATTTTTTTTCTAAAAAAAATATTCTCCATTTTTCGAAGACTATTCCTTAACCACAGTTCCTATATGAAAGTTTTATTTTTTCTTTAGAATGAATTCTTTAGAATAGAATATTAAAAAATAAAAAATATTATTTTGCCAATTTTTCTCTCAATTTTTATTTTTTTGGATTTTTTTGAGCCAGTAATAATGATTTGTTCAATCAAAAAATCTCCATTTTTCGAAGACAATTCCCAAACCACTATTACTATATGAATGTGTAATTCGCAACACTCGTGGCCGTTATAATTACCTTTAATTGGACATATAAGGGAATTTTATTGAACTTATATTTTCAAATATTAAATGTACCTTTAGCGAATATTGAAATTTTAATAAAAATTTTTTTTAAAAAATCCATAAAAATATTTTTGTATATCATTTTGTATATCATTTTTGCTATTTTTGTTCTTTTTTTCGTGCCAGCAAAAAAAGATTTTTTTGCAAAACAAAAATGTTTTCCATTTTTCGAAGGCTATTCCTAAACCACTGTCCCTATATGAGAGTGTAATACGCCAAAGTTGTAGCCATTATAATTATTTTTAATTGGACATATAAGGAAATGTTATGGAACTTTTCGACAAAAATTGAAATTCCCTAAAAATATTTTTTAATATAATTTTCGAGTTGAAATTAACATTAACAATATTGTTCTTTAGAATGTTAGTTATTAAAAAATATTTTTGTGCGAATATTTTGCTATTTTTTATAAATTTGTTCGATCCAGAAAAATATGTTTCTTTTCAAAAAATCTCAATTTTTCGAAGACTATTTTCACCACTGTCTCTATATGAAAATGCCCATGAACATATAAGGGAGTGTTATGGAATTTATATTTTCAAAATGAGAGTGTAACCTTTCGACGGAAAATGAAATTATCGTAAAAAATCCTTAAAAATAATTTTTAATATCATTTTGGAAGATTTAAAAAAAAACATCTCCATTTTTCGAAGACTATTCCTAAACCACTGTTCCTATATGAATGTGTAATTCACCATATTTGTAGCCATTATAATTACCTTTAATTGGACATATAAGGGAATGTTGGGGAACTTATATTTTAAAAATGAGAGTACAAATATTAAATGTACTTTCAAGGAATATTGAAATTTTAATAAAAAAAATTAGAAAAAAATACTTAAAAATATTTGTTAATACTATTTTCGAGTTGAAATGGACATTATATTCTTCTTTAGAATGTTAGTTATTAAAAAATAAAAAAAATATTTTTTGTCTATTTTTCTCTCTATTTTTTTTATAGATTTTTTCAAGCCAAGAATAATGTTTTTTTTTTATAAAAAAATCTCCATTTTTCGAAGACTATTCCTAAACCACTGTTCCTATATGAGTGAGCTATTCGCAATATTTGTAGCCATTATTATTACCTTTAATTAGACATATAAGAGGATGTAATGGAACTTATATTTTCAAAGTGAGAGTACAAATATTAAAGAAACCTTTCGACAAAAATTTAAATTCCCTAATATATAAATATTTTATTTTTAATATAATTTTCGAGATGAAATTTACATTATTCTTTAGAATGTTAGCTATTAAAAAAAACAAAATATTTTTGTTTGCCTTTTTTAATTTTTTTTATAGATTTTTCGAGCTACCAAAAATGTTTTTTTTTTTTTTCAAAAAAAGAATTTACATTTTTCGAAGACTATTCCTAAACCACTGTCTCTATATGAAAATGTAATGCGGGATTGTTATGCAACTTATTATTCTTTGTTAGAATGTTAGCTTTTAAAAAATTAAATACAATTTTTTGCCAATTTTTTTATGAATTTTTTTCGTACAAGATTTTAAAAGAACTACTCCACTTTTTGAAGACTATTCCTAAACCATTGTTCCTATATGAAAGTGTAATTAGCCATATTTGTTGCCATCATAATTACCTTTAATTGGAGATATAAGAGAATGTTGGGGAACTTATATTTTCAAAATGAGAGTACAAGTATTAAAGTAACTTTTCGGCAAAAATTGAAATTTTAGTAAAAAATTCAAAAATATTTTTGAACATCATTTTCGAGTTGAAATGGACATTTTTCTTCCTCTTTAGAACGTTGGCTATTAAAAAATAAAACTAAATTTTTTTTTCATTTTTTTCTCTATATTTTATGTAATTTTTGTGCCAGCAAAAAATATTTTTTTTTTAATTTAATATCATTTTTGAGTTGCGAGAGTCAAAATACATCAATGTTATACACGGGCCTTCGGAAATGTTTTTGTAGCATAGTGTAGTTAGAGTTTGTTCATTTTGCAATACCACGAGGGCTACAGCTCTTTGACATATGTATATTAAGCTGGGTTACGAAATAAAAATTGATTAGGTCATCCCCCAGAAAGATTGAATAGTTTAATGATGATCTGTTAAATATTTCGTCGCTGGTAAGCTAAACGCTCTGGAAATCTGTCTCTAAGATTTCATGTAAGTTTGAATCAAACTTAAAGTAGTTTGAATCAAACTTAAATTAGTTTCTTCTTCACGTTTGATTCAAACTACTTTAAGTTTGACTCAAACTTCTTTGAGTTGGATTCAAACTACTTTAAATTTGATTCAAACTATTTTAAGTTTAATTCCAACTATTCGAACGACTTGAACACGCTTAAGATTCATTCAAACTACTTTAAGTTTGATTCGTACTACTTTAAGTTTGATTCAAACTACTTTAAGTTTGATTCGAACTACTTTAAGTTTGATTCAAACTACTTTAAGTTTTATTCAAACTACTTTAAGTTTGATTCAAACTACTTTAAGTTGGATTCAAACTACTTTAAGTTTGATTCAAACTACTTTAAGTTTGATTCAAACAACTTTCAGTTTGATTCAAACAACTTTCAGTTTGATTCGAACTACGTTAAGTTTGATTTGAATTACTCTACTTTGATTCAACTATTTCATGATTTTCTTGTATAATTTCTTTATGTTTCGTTTTTAACCAAATATAATTTCTAAATTGAAATATAAATTTGTAGTCTTGTCTTAGAATAACTCATTGATCGTATTATTGAACGTTTAGTGTCGTTAAAAGTCCACGCAATTCAACACGACAATTTTGCTTTCCACAATTGTCGTACATTGTATTATTGCAATTTATTGTTGGTTTAGCGGACACAGTGCTCTTCTGTGGCTCAAACTCATTTCGTTTTGTTTGTTGATGTGTGGCAAGGGATTTCAGACCCAGATCTGCTTTTTGCTCTCTCTCTCTCTTCCTCCCACGGTACTACCACAATGTAATGGCTGTGGGGCTGTTGCCCCTCCTCGCCCTGGTCCTCAGTCCCCTGTCTGGTGTCCTCCATTTTTATTTCCATTTGCCATTTTTCCGCTCTCTCTTTCTGATGTCCCTCCCTTACAATGCTTTTATTATTTCTTTATGCTGGCTCTGGGTATTTGTATGAGTGTGTTGGCGTGTGTTTGTATGCTGTTGATTATTAATTTGGCTCCATGTCCTCATTTTTTATTGTTTCTGTTCTTGGCGTTCTTTTTTATTTCATTTTATTTATTTTTGTTCTATTCTGCACCAGCATTATTATGCTGCTGCAGTTTTTCTATGCTGCACCCTACTTTTGGATTTTTGTGTTGTTTTTTTTTTTTCATTTTTGCTCCATCGTTCTTGTTCACTCAACTTCTTTTGTTTCAATATTCCCCCGGTTTTTTTCCTCTGTTTGTTTTATTATTAATATTGTATTTATACAAACGCACACTCGCACAAAGTACTCTCAAATACATACATATACATAAGGGTATTCTGCGTGTATGTGTGTGTATTTCCATGCGTATTTGCAACGCTGAGATTTCCCTATTGTTGCAGTGTTGGCTTTCAAATGGACATATTGCTGCATATTGACATCGTTTTGCATGGTATCGTATCACAGTTGGTCGGCCCACTGTGGGTGGGCGATATGGAACATTTCGAAGAAATCATATATCAAACAATTCCATTCTAGAGTATTCTTTTCACACTTGAAAAGGGCCACGAAGGTTGTTCAGCTGATATCATGATATCCCAGGCTGTCCTTCGTCGATGTTAGGGACAAAATTTAAAGGATCCGTGCAATGAGAGATATATACGTGGACTCGTTATATTAAGATATATATGTATATATATATTCCTCTTGCTCCTATGTGGATCATAGGGCCGTGGAATATTAATAGACTGGCCCTAAAATGTTGAAAATATTACGAAAACCACACCGCAAAGCATTGAAACCCTTCGTATGTACTATATACTTTTTTTCCGTATGATTCAGTTAAGTTTGATTCAAACTACTTTAAGTTTGATTCGAACTACCTTAAGTTTGATTCAAACTACTTTAATTTTGATTCCAACTACTTTAAGTTTGATTCAAACTACTGCACGTTAGATTCGAACTACTTTAAGTTTGGTTCAAACTACTTTAAGTTTGATTCCAACTACTTTAAGTTTAATTCAAACTACTTTAAGTTTGACTCAAACTACTTTAAGTTTGATTCAAACTACTTTAAGTTTGATTCAAACTACTTTAAGTTTGATTCAAACTACTGCACGTTAGATTCGAACTACTTTAAGTTTGGTTCAAACTACTTTAAGTTTGATTCCAACTACTTTAAGTTTAATTCAAACAACTTTAAGTTTGACTCAAACTACTTTAAGTTTGATTCAAACTACTTTAAGTTTGATTCGAACTACCTTAAGTTTGATTCAAACTACTTTAAGTTTGATTCGAACTACTTTAAGTTTGATTCAAACTACTTCAAGTTTGATTCAAACTATTTTAAGATTGATTCAAACTACTTTAAGTTTGATTCGAACTACTTTAAGTTTGATTCAAACTACTTCACGTTTGATTCAAACTACTTTAAGTTTAATTCAAACTACTTCACGTTTGATTCGAACTATTTTCGATTTGATTCAAATTATTTTAAGTTTGATTCCAACTATTCGAACTACTTGAACACGCTTAAGATTCATTCAAACTACTTTAAGTTTGATTCGAACTACTTTAAGTTTTATTCAAACTACTTTAAGTTTGATTCAAACTACTTCAAGTTTGATTCAAACTACTTTAAGTTTGATTCAAACTACTTTAATTTTGATTCAACTACTTTGAGTTTAATTCGAACTACTTTAAGTTTGATTCGAACTATTTTAGATTTGATTAAAATTATTTTAAGTTTGATTCCAACTATTCGAAGTACTGATTTGAACTACTTGAACACGCTTAAGATTCATTCTAACTACTTTAAGTTTGATTCGAACTACTTTAAGTTTGATTCAAACTACTTTAAGTTTGATTCAAACTACTTTAAGTTTGATTCAAACTACTTTAAGTTTGATTCGAACTACTTTAAGTTTGATTCGAACTACTTTAAGTTTGATTCAATCTATTTTAAGTTTGATTCAAACTACTTTAAGTTTGATTCAAACTACTTTAAGTTTGATTCGAACTACTTTAAGTTTGATTCGAACTACTTTAAGTTTGATTCGAACTACTTTAAGTTTGACACAAACTACTTTAACTATGATTCGAACTACTTTAAGTTTGATTCGAACTACTTTAAGTTTGATTCAAACTACTTTAAGTTTGATTCGAACTACTTTAAGTTTGATTCCACCTATTCGAACTACTGATTTGAACTACTTGAACACGCTTAAAATTCATTCAAACTACTTTAAGTTTGATTCGTGCTACTTTAAGTTTGATTCAAACTACATTAATTTTGATTCAAACTATTTTAAGTTTGATTCAAACTACTTTAAGTTTGATTCGAACTACTTTATGTTTGATTCGAACTACTTTAAGTTTGATTCAAACTACTTCACGTTCGATTCTATCTACTTTAAGTTTGATTCGAACTACTTTAAGTTTGATTCAAACTACTTTAAGTTTAATTCGAACTACTTTAAGTTTGACTCAAACTACTTTAAGTTTGATTCGAACTATATTAGATTTGATACAAACTATTTTAAGTTTGATTCCAACTATTCGAACTACTACTAACGACTACTACTGATTTGAACTACTTGAACACGCTTAAGTTTGATTCAAAATACTTTAAGTTTGATTCGAACTACTTTAAGTTTGATTCGAACTACTTTAAGTTTGATTCAAACTACTTTAAGTTAGATTAGAACTATTTTAAGTTTGATTCGAACTACTTTAAGTTTGATTCAAACTACTTTAAGTTTGATTCGAGCTACTTTAAGTTTGATTCGAACTACTTTAAGTTTGATTCAATCAATTTTAAGTTTGATTCAAACTACTTTAAGTTTGATTCAAACTACTTTAAGTTTGATTCAAACTACTTTGAGTTTAATTCGAACTTCTTTAAGTTTGATTTAATCTACTTTAAGTTTGATTCGAACTACTTTAAGTTTGATTCAAACTACTTTAAGTTTGATTCGAACTACTTTAAGTTTGATTCAAACTACTTTAAGTTTGATTCAAACTACTTTAAGTTTGATTCAAACTACTTTAAGTTTGATTCGAACTACTTTAAGTTTGACACAAACTACTTTAACTTTGATTCGAACTACTTTAAGTTTGATTCGAACTACTTTAATTAATATAGTTTCCCGAGAACCTTGTCATGCCGAGTTCTTACTAGATCTGGACAGTAACGAAAAGATGTGTTCAGATGTGCTTCATTCGTCGTCGTTTACAATTGGACAATAACCTGTCAGCTTTGCGATCACTCGTTGCTTCTATTTTGGTTTAGAAGGTCTCTGATACTCTATTTCGGCCCTTAATTGTCGTTGTGCGTCTGATGAAGCATATTTTCGACATCCCCGCTGCTTCTGTTCTATGCTTGTAGTCATGTTCTCAATTTTTTCGTTTATGATACAGTCCCTCCTTGCAACCACACGCCTCATTTTCTCTGATATATATTTAACAAAACAATTATTGATTGCAGCAATTTTATTCCTTCATTGCACCTAATTAATTATATCTTGTTTTTGCTCTCTTCTTTTTTCTTCTTCTAGGTAAGTGCCATTCACAGTCTCTATCCATCTTTGTTAGCGGTGAGTGTCATAAAATAAAAAAAAAAACGAATTCAAATTATTTCCACACAAGAATCACAAAAACTGACAAATTCTTACGAATGACACAAGTGAATGTTGTTATGTTACAGCGATGAAATGAATTCACTTCGGTGAATTCTTTCGCCTATCCCGCCACGGATAGGAATACATATATACATAATCCGTTTCCTAAGGCAATCCATCCATTGTCGACGTTCTACGTTCGCCCCAAGAACATCATCGGCCGGCCGGGAGGGAACAACAACTTTGGCAGAATTTCTTTCGTTGGTCTCATATTTTTATGTATTTTTTGTCAAGCTATTTTTAGGCGGCAATTTATCATCGTATTTAGTACTTAACAGCTGTTCAGATGTCCAGAATATAACGACTGCTGCACATGAGAAACTGCTGATGATGGTGCCGGGCCGCGTTCCCGGCCCCGTGTACATTAATTCTCTGGTGGAAACTGTCTTCGCCATAATTCGTCTTAGTTTTGCCTGTTGTTGGTTGGACTACTTCTTCGCGGCACTGTTAGGTTTTCCAAGAGACGATGTTGGTGCAGCAACAGCTACAACTTCGGTTGCCAATGAAATGTTGCCAGGCCGCCCATACTTAATATGAGTGAGGCAAGCCTGCCTGCCTGCTCACGAACATGTATTACATGCCTGTATGAATGTATGCCGGTTTCTGTGTATGTGCGTGTAGTTGTAAATAATTTGTATGCAAATATCTTTTGCCAAATACAATTCACAGTTTATGCGGCATTTCCAATTGGGCGCGTTTAATAAAAATTGAAAATATTGCAACGTGTTGTCATCATTATCATCGTCGTCGTCGTTGTCGTTGTCGCCGCCATGGTCTTTGCCAGCCTCATCGATGAAAAATGCAGTTGTCGGTCGTTGTGGTGATATGCTGTCGCAAAGTTTGGTCTTGGTCGAATTTCAGATACCCTACTGAACTCGACATAAAACCTCAGGCAAACATGACCAAAGTCCAAATCGATGTCATCATCGATAGATCGTCAACAGGTTTTCTGATAATGGAGATATCGGTCGGGAGTTAAGAACCCCTTCGATCGTTGCTAGAAGGATAGAGAATTCTTCGAAATTAATTTTTTGAGTTCCGGCAACCTTCCGAAAATGTGTCTTGAAACTTTTTACACCCGCCTCCCATAGGCCGCCCATATGAGCGGCACTAGGCGGTATGAATTTCCATTCAAATCCTTGAATTGCATACCGTTCTGTCACTCTTTTAGCCGAAAGTTTCATAAAGTCAGCATATTCTTTTAAAAAGGACCGACTTGCACCAACGAAATTGGTACCATTATCTGACATTAGACACTTCGGCAGGCCCCTTCTTCCTATAAATCTGGTGAAAGCAGCTAGGAAGGCGTCAGACGAAAAGCTTGTGCAAGCTCTAGATGTACTGATTTTGTCGCGAAGCATACAAATATACATGCATATGATTTGTGGTACGGAGAGTTTCTCAACATACTAGCCTTAATCTGAAATGGTCCAGCAAAGTCGACACCAGAATATGTAAATGGTAATGACAACGATGAGCGTTCCAATGGCAACGCAGACATAATCTGGGTCCGTGTTCTTAACTAATACCGGAAACATATAAAACATCCGTGGACACATTTCTTAATTACTCCTTTAAGACTGAGAATATAAAATTGACTTCGAACCGTGCTCATCATAAGGGACACATCTGCATGGACGAGTACTTTATGGACGAATCCGAGAAATATTTGACAAAGTTGAGATGAATTCGGAACTATTATCGGAAATCTCTCATCGTACGTCATCGATGTATTGGCGAGTCGCCCATTAACTCGAATTACACTTTGACCATCTAGGAAGGGTTTCAGGGCGCGCAGAGTACTCTGTCTCGACAAGGGCTTTGAGGTACTCAGTTCATCATATTCTTGGGTAAAATGGGAGCGTTGTGTGATCCGAACCAGGACCATCTTCGCGTGAGTAAGTTCCGCTTGAGAAAGCGTATTTTCCCGTCTGGTCTTAATATCAGATTTTTTGCATGCCGCTTTAATAAATCTATACATATAGGCAATGACAGCTAAGGCTCGGCGATAAGACGAAAATCGATCACAGAGACTCCTATCTATTTGTGCGGAGGAGCAATGAACATAAACCTTCCTTTGTTCAGGTGGAGTAGTAGACGGTGGACTTGATGTTGGCCAATTATCCTGCGAACTTAGAAGCCAGACTGGGCCATGCCACCATCTTGGATTCTGTGCTAAATCTAGAGAATTACATACCCGAGTACCAAGATCTGCTGGATTGCATTCATGCTGTGCATGGAACCATAACTATTAGCTTGTATAAGTAAGAAACAGTCGATCACTTTTTATGCGACTGCCGCTCTAAAAATCCATGGCACAAGGCCTTTGGGAAGGAAATTGTCACGTATCTTTCGGCGAGGAGATATAACCAGGTGTATCGACCTAAGACAGATGCATGATGTGGTTGGCCCTCCCTCTAACATCCTGGAAGATTCATATGGATTGGAGCATACACCAATGTTGAAAGATAACATATCAACACCATTCTTCGGGCTGAATGGTCCGCGTAGTCTTTTCTCACTGGAGCTTTGGATGATGTCGTTGATTCTCAGCTGGAATTTCTTCGCTACCATACCTTAAATAATGTCTCCTTGCGACTCGGCCGAGATTACTCCAATTTAAGTTCTGGCCCGACCTAAAATACCATGAGGTTGGGTTACCCAATCTTTGTTTACGATACTCGGGTTTCCAGGATGCACCCCGTTGCTGATGGGAGTTGAGGCCCGATTTTCCAACGTAAGCCAGAGGAAATAATTATAATAATAAGAACTGGTCTTTTCCTATGAATATTTCTTTATCAGTTCTCCAAGTTCTTGCGTCTAGAGACCTGTGAATCTTGATAGCTGTGTTGAGTCCAACTGGTGTCTCGTGATTTTGGGCTAGTTAATGGTCATAGCCTCTCACATTTAAAAGCTGCCTTACATTCTTACGGTCATTAAAGAGTTTAGCGAACGATTTTGAGGTGGATATTTTCATATTCTTCGTAAGTTGGATTGTTTGTGAGGTTATGTTGATATCCAGGAAAATTGGTTAGTTTGATCTGTGAGCTCTCCGGTTGTTTGAGTTGCTGGGAGGGTTGCTGTTTGGATTATCCCTTAGAAGTTGATGTACTGCTTAGTTTCTTGAATTGGTTATTGTTGGTTCTGTAAGCTGGCTGGTGGTTTATAAGGTTGGTTAGTTGGAAGATTGCTTAGGTTAGTTAATTTTGATGTGGATATTCTCATATTCCTCGGAAGTTCTGTCGGCTGGAGATTAGTGAGGTTAGAGGGCTGTAGTTTGGATTATCCCTTAGAAGTTTATGTCCTGCTTAGTTTCTTGAATTGGTTGTTGTTGGTTCTGTAAGCTGGCTGGTAGTTTATAAGGTTGTTTAGATTGTTGGTTAGTTGGAAGATTGCTTAGGTTAGTTAATTTTGATGTGGATATTCTCATATTCCTCGGAAGTTCTGTCGGCTGGAGATTAGTGAAACATGATAGCTGTGTTGAGCCCGACATGCAACTTAAAGAAACGATGGATTTTCGGTTAAATTGAAGTATCATTGCCCCTCATCCTTACGATCCATGTCGTTAAGAGTTTAGCGGACGATTTTGATGAGAATATTTTCATATTCCTCGTAAATGGTTTAGGTTATCCTGATATCCAGCAAAACTGGTTAGTTTGATCTGTGAGGTCTTCGGTTGTTTGAGTTGCTGGGAGAGTTGTTCTTAGTTTATTAATTATGTTGTTGGTGGTTTGATAAGTTGACTTGGTTGGTTGGGTTGTTGGAAGCTTGCTTAGATTGTTGGTTAGTTGGACGGTTGCTTGCTTTGATATGAAGGTTCAGAATGCTCCCACTTTCTGTACTCCGTAGATATCTTTGGCGTCTGAAAAATACGGAAGGCTGCTTAGGCTTTGATGGGGATGTTTTCATATTCCTCGACTGTTGGATAGGTTGGTTGGATGTTGTTTAGGTCTGTGGTCTGTGAGCTCGTCGCTTGTTTGAGTTGCTGGGTGGCTTATAGGTTAGATAGTCCCATAGATGATTATGTGTTACTTAGCTTATTGAATAGGTTGTTGCTGGTTTGATAAGTTGGATAGGTTGTTGGAAGCCTGCTTAGATTGTTGGTTAGTTGTTTGGGTGGTTGGAAGGTTGCTCTGGTTAGTTAATTTTGATGAGGATATTTTTATATTCCTCGTAAATGGTTTAGGTTATCGTGATATCGGTTCGGTTGTTTGAGTTGCTGGGAGGGTTGTTCTTAGTATATTAATTATGTTGTTGGTGGTTTGATAAGTTGACTTGGTGGGTTGGGTTGTTGGTGGTTTGATAAGTTGACTTGGTTGGTTGGGTTGTTGGAAGCTTGCTTAGATTGTTGGTTAGTTGGACGGTTGCTTACTTTGATATGAAGGTTCAGAATGCTCCCACTTTCTGTACTCTCGTAGACTCGCCTGAATCCATTGCCTGTATCTTTGGCGTCTGAAAAATACGGAAAGTAGCTTAGGCTTTAATGGGGATATTTTCATATTCCTCGAATGTTGGATAGCTTGGTTGGATGTTGTTTAGGTCTGTGGTCTGTGAGATCGTCGCTTACTTGTATGAGTTGCTGGGTGGATTGTTGGTTACATGGTCTCATAGATGATTATGTGCTGTTTACTTTAATGAATTGGATGTTGCTGGTTTGATATGTTGGATAGTTTGTTTGGGTTGTTGGAAGCTTGCTTAGATTTTGGTTAGATGTGAAGGTTGGAAAGTTGCTTAGGTTAGTTAATTTTGATGTGGATATATTCATATTCTGTGGATGTTGGATAGGTTGATAGGATGATTGGATGTTGGTTAGGTCTGTGGTCTGTGAACTCGTCGCTTACTTGTTTGAGTTGCTGGTTAGATGATGAATTGTTTGAATTGCTGGTCCCATAGATTTATGTATATGCGTTGCATAGCTAATTGATTAGGTTGTTGCTGGTTTGATAAGTTGGATAGGTTTGTTGGATTGTTGGTAGCTTGCTTAGATTGTTGGTTAGTTGTGGTGGAAGTAAGGTGGTTGGAAGATAGCTTAGGAAGTTGGATAGGTTGAATGTTGGTTAGGTTATCTGTGAGCTCGACGTTCGGTTGGTCTATTAGATCGTCGGTTAGTTGTTGGAGGATTGTTGCAGCTTAGTAAGCTGACAACTTTGCATAGTTTGATGTTGGAAGCTTGCGTAGATTGTTGGTTAGATGTTTGGGTGGTTGGAAGCTTGCTTAGATTTTGGTTAGTTGTGAAATTTGCTTAAGTAAGTTAAGGTAAAGAAGTTGGATAGTTTGGTTGGATGTTGGTTAGGTTATCTGTGATCTAGCCGTTAGGTTGGTATATGAGGTCGTCAGTTAGTTGTTGGAGTTGAAGTTGGTGGATGGTTGTTGTAGCTTAGTATGCTGACAATTTTGCTTAGTTTGATGTTGGAAGCTTGTTTAGATTGTTGGTTAGATGTTTAGGCGGAGGATGGAAGGTTTGGAGGTTTCTTAGGTTGTTGCTTATTTTTTGTTTGTTTGGGAAACATGATTGGTTGGACTGTTGGTTATTTGCTAGGATGGTTTGGTTGTGGGTAACTTCATGTGTTGGTAGGTTGGCAAGCATTGCTTAGTTTGATGTTGGAAGACCGCTTATATTTTTCGTTAGTTGTTTTGGTGGTTGCATGTAGATTGTTGGTTAGTTGTGGTGCTAGGAAGTTGGTTGGAAGGTTGTTTAGGTTAATTAATTTCGATGTGTATATTTTCATATTCCCCCGAAGTTGGATATGTTGGTTGGATGTTGCTTAGATTGGTCTGTGAGCTCGCCGTTGGTTGATCTATGAGGTCGTCCGAGAGTTATTGGAGTTGGTGGATGGTTGTTGTAGCTTAGTAAGCTAACAACTTTGATTAGTTTGATGTTGCTGCTTAGATTGTTGGTTAAGTGTTTAGGTGGCGATTGGAATGTTTGGAGGTTTCTTAGGTTATTTGTTTGTTATGGAAAGATGATTGGTTGGATATTCGCTAGAATGGTTTAGCTCTTGTGTAAGTTCACTGCTTAGGCTGTCTGTAGGTTAGTAAGCTGACTACTTTGCTTAGTTTGAAGGCTATTGGAAATCTATGAACTGATTTATTGGTGGTTATCTGTTATAAACAGATAAATCTGTCCATCTGATATAAACAGATGGACAAATTTTGACTATCTCGCCTGTACTGTAGCGACTTTTGAGGAACCAAACCGAGAAACTATCGTCGATGTCGTAGACAACACCACCGGCAAACACTAAAAAGGCTATAAAAACAAACGAAATTTATTGATTTGACCATGGATGCCATTCATGCTTACAATTGCCTGGCTATGCAAGCAGCACCTAGCTATGTATGTATGTCTGCATAGTACAAACATGCTTATGCATGTCATTATAAACCGTTTGAACGAGTTATGCATGCATATTTTGTTTGCAATTTTTTTTCTAGCTGCAGCTACAACACCAATACCAAAACCACCATCAGCACCATTGCTGGTTTTTCGTTCGTCTTCTTCTGTGGCGTGTCTTGGAAGTGTGAGGCACTGGCCAACAAATTATTGGCAAATGTGCTATTATTGCTGTACATATTTGATTTATGCTAGCCAGCTAGCCTTTGCTGACATATGTTTGTATGCGGGAAATTTATAAAGAAGTCGTAAAATATTTGTCGTTTTTTTTGTCTCGTTTTCTTCAATTTCAAAGTCCAAAATTGTCGTCGAACCGCAGACATTTCCAGCGATGGTGGCATGCCATGCTTGCGCAAAGGCGCTGGCGCTGGGGATGATCCAATGATGACAGCCACTAGTTAAGTTGGAAGTTGGTTGGAAGCTCTGCTGGCCGCTATGCGGCTTTTCGTGATTTCCATAAGCAGGCGTGTTAATGTACCCAATCGCTTATGGTATGCAAATTTGGCAACATCGGAGCTGCTGTTGCCATCTTGTCAGTGTAATCGCCAACGTTATCCGTCAACAGCACAGCTGACTGACTTTTCGGGGTGACATGCCGTCACTATGTTGATGGCATTCATTTCATTTGCATGCCGAGAGGGGGAGACAATTTTTGGCATATTTGAATTCAGATTTCAGTCTCTGTACCATCGCGTTAGTAAGCAACGTTAGTTTGGATGATTTGCTGCCCAAACGAAACACGTTTGGCGACCTCAGAAGCTTTGGAGTCGGCAAAAGGCAAAAAGACTTGACATCTTAAATAATCCGAAAGTGGACAACTTTGATTGAATCAATCTAATATAGGATGACCCAAATGAGACGTATGTAGTCGTTGTTGGTCGGTCTTAAGATCCATCTTTTCGCGAGGCTGAAATAAGCCCTCACAACAATCCTGAAGTCTTTGAGGAAAATAATTGATTATTGGAGTTACACTCCACTTCACGAGGCTGAAATACGGCCTCGCGACATACAATCATTTTGAAATCTTCGAAAACCGCAAACCGTTCAATATGTAGACCATCGCGATTTATTAATTTATCAATCGCGTGACCACTTGTCTTCTTGAACGTTTGTCGTAAACGTTTTTCGATTCTCATAAAAGTTTTCAGAGGTTTTGTCATGACTTGTCACTTGTCTTCTTGAATCCAAGAGAATTTATAAGATTCGTTTACGAGTTATTCCATGTCAAGCGGTACGATTTTTGAACTCGTTACTTTGGATTGTTTCGAAAATTTGTGTATGTCGAGGTCAAAAATCGTACCGTTTGACATGAAATGACTCATACATTTTAGGTAGACTCCTAAGAATTAGATTCAATATCAAATAAATAAACTATAATGAAGGTTTGTCGTAAACGTTCTTCGATTCTCATAAAAGTTTCCCGCGATTTTGAATGTCATGAGCCGCTTGGGGGGTAAACAGTAAAACCTGTTGTTGCTACAAACGAACTTCGTTTCCTATAAAAATAAAGTTAAACACCAATCGCCTGTGGCATAAAATGGAAGATCATTTGAACACAACACATTTTCCCTTGTTCTAAAACCTGGTGTAATATTCGCACAAAACAGGGAAGAAGTTGTTTGTTGTTAAACAAATTTCGTTTGCGGCAACTGCAGTTGTCAAAAATTTTAAATTGAATTTGAAATTCATTCATGTTTGCTTCCTCTTCAAGATTCTTTTTTTTTTCTAGGTTCCATTGCAAGACGAAGAGATCGCTGTGGTTATATTCAAACAGGACAGGATTTTTGTTCAATAATTAAACTGCTTGGATTGTTGATTAGTTTGAAGGTTGCTTGGTTTGGTATGAAGGATCAGAATGCTCCCGCTTTCTGTATACTTGGAGACATGCCTGGATCCATTGTGCGTAACCTTGACTCTGAAAATTACAGAAAGTTGCTTAGGTTTGTTTATTTTAATGTGGATATTTTCATATTCCTGTGGATGTTGGATAGGTTGGTTGGATGTTGTTTAGGTCTGTGATCTCGTCGCTTACTTGTTTGAGTTGCTGAGTGGATTGCTGATTAGATGATCCCATATATGTTTTTGAGTTGCTTGGCTTATTGATGAGGTTGTGTCTGGTTTGATAAGTTGGATAGGTTGGTTGGGTTGTTGGAAGCTTGCTTAGATTGTTGGTTGGGAAGTTTCTTTGGTTCGAACAGGACTCGATGTTTGTTGGCAACTTTATCAATATTTCAGGGCTTTGTTTGTCCACTGCTTCGATTTAAAGGTTGCTTTTCACATTCCTCGGATGTTGGTTAGGTCTGTGAGCTCATCGCTTACTTGTTTGAGTGGCTGGCTGGGTTGCTGGTTAGATGGTCACGTAGATTTTTATGTGTTGCTTAGCGTATTGATTAAGTTGTTGGTGGTTTGATAAGTTGTATATGTTGGTTGGGAAGTTGGAAGCTTGCTTAGATTTTGGTTTGATGTTTGGGTGGTTGGAATGTTGCTTAGGTTAGTTAATTTTGATGTGGATATTTTCATATTACTCGGATGTTGGATAGGTTGGTTGGATGTTGGTTAGATCTGTGAGCTCATCGGTTACTTTCGTTTGAGTTGCTGGTTAGATGTTTAAGTGCTGCTAGTTTGGTTAGTGACTTGGTTGGTTAGGTTGTTGGAAGGAAGGACATTGGAAGGTAGCTCGGATGTTGGATAGGTGCGCTGGATGTTGGTTAGGTCTGTGAGCTCGTCGCTTACATGTTTGAGTTGCTGGGTAGATGGTCCCATAGATGTTTATGCGTGGTATAGCTTATTGATTAGGTTGTTGCTGATTTGATAAGTTGGATAGGTTAATTGAGTTGTTAGATTGTTGGTAGCTTGCGTAGATTGTTGGTTAGTTGTGGTGGAAGGAAGGTGGTTGGAAGACAGCTTAGGATGTTGGATGTTAGTTAGGTATTATGTGAGCTCGCCGTTAGGTTGGTCTATTAGGTCGTCGGTTAGTTGTTGGAGTTGTTGGATGGTTCTTGCAGCTTAGTAAGCTGACAACTTTGCATAGTTTGATGTTGGAAGCTTGCGTAGATTGTTGGTTGGATGTTTGGTTGGTTGGAAGCTTGGTTAGTTGTGAAATTTGCTTAGGTAAGTTCATTTAAGGAAGTTGGATTGTTTGGTTGGATGTTGGTTAAGTTATCTGTGAGCTAGCCGTTAGATTGGTCTATGAGGTCCGTCGGTTAGTTGTTGGAGCTGGTGGATGGTTTTGCTTAGTTTTGATGTTGGAAGCTTGTTT
>OX377619.1:51091658-51224158 GCA_947397865.1 Polietes domitor
GAAAATAAAAATTGAAATTAGGAAATGTAAATTGAAAATGAGAAATGCAAATTCAAATTGAGAAAAAGACAAACTAAAATTCAGAAATGCAAATTGAAATTGAGAAATAGAAATTGAAAAAATATAAATTAATGCTCAAAAAATTAAATTGAAATTGAGAAAAAAAAACAAATTGAAATTGTGAAAAAATTGAAATTGAGAAAATAAAAATTGAAATTGAGATGTAAATTGAAATTAAGAAAAGAAAAAATATAAATTGAAATTAAGAAAATAAAAATGTAAATTGAAATTGAAAAGAAAAAACAAATTGAAATTGAGAAAATAAAAATTGAAAATGAAAAAAAAAACAAATTAATTGCAGTTCAGATTTCTAAATATCAATTTGTTCATTCTCAATTTTCGTTTCTGAATTTCAATTTAAATGTTTTTTTTAACATATCCAATCCAAAAAAGTAAATAAAAATAATTTTATAAATAAATATAAAATATTTTAAAAAGTATAAATAAGGCAGCAATCTTCAAAAAAGCTTAAAAGTTTTAAATATTGCGGGATAGCGGTTCATTTTCAGTCACAGCCGTTAGCTTATATTTCCATCCTATTTTAATTCCAAAAGTATTAATTTTGAAAATCCATTATTTCTTACGTACAAAGTGCAAGATAAACTAAATTCATGATTCTAGCAATTTTTGTCGTAAAAGCAACAAAATAAAGTACGAATTTTGATAAATCCTTTTATTTTCTGTGTCTATGCAGCCAGAGCAATGTATACACCGAATTCCATGATTCTAGCTGCGGTCTTTTGATCGGCACCATTTTTATCCCTCTGTTCCCATTGTATTCCTTGAAAGAACGAGTTTGGAAAACCTTTTTATTTTGCGTGTTTACGCAGTCAGAGGAATGTATGCACCGAATTTCATTATTTTAGGTGCCGTTTGATTGGCACCATTTTACCCCTTAAAAGTACGAATTTGGAACAAATATTTTTATATTATATATCTACTCAATCAGAGAAATGCACACACCGAATTTCGTGTTTCTAGCTGTTGTCGTTTGATAGGTCCATTTTGATCCCTTTTTGGCCCATTTCACCCCCTACGAATAAGAACCACATTATGGTGCGCGATTTTGTTATAGAGGGAATGCGCCTACCCAATATCAAGTAAGTACAAGCAGATATGCTTAAATACTCTTAAATATTAGGGGTATTTTCAGTCCTTGGTATTTTCAGTCCTTGTGAGGGAAATTTTTTTCCCTTTTGACCGATTTCGCCCAGTTGCAATTCCAACCGATCTACGACTATTAGACACATTTATGGGAAATTTGGACATAGGACAGCTCCTTTCGTTTATATGCTAGCGTGCTTTCAACAGACAGATATGACTAGATCGTCTTAGATTTTTATGATGATCAAGAATATATCGTTACCCATATATAAAAAAAGACTCATCCTAATTTTTTTTGCAAATATATATTTTTGTCTATTATGGCCGAATTTGTTGTGTTTTGTTAAAATAACCAAAAGTCTCGATTTTCAAAAAAAAAATTAGTTCAATCTTTTTTTATATTTTTTATGTAACGATACTAAAGGGTGATTTTTTAAAAATTAAAAATTGAAAATAAGAAAAAAATAATTACAATTTAGAGTTCTAAATATCAATTTGTTTATTCTCACTTTCAATTCATCTATCTAATCTAATGCAAATTAATGCATTTTCTCAACTACAATTTCAACTTTCATTTCTGAATTTCATTTTTAATTTTCTCAATTTCAATTTTCATTTCTCAATTTCTCATTTCACATTTTAAATTTGCATTTTCTCAATTTCAATTTACATTTCTTATTTTCAATTTGTATTTGCTCAATTTATTTTCCATTATTCCGTTATTCTATTATTCTATTATTCTATTATTCTATTATTCTATTATTCTATTATTCTATTATTCTATTATTCTATTATTCTATTATTCTATTATTCTATTATTCTATTATTCTATTATTCTATTATTCTATTATTCTATTATTCTATTATTCTATTATTCTATTATTCTATTATTCTATTATTCTATTATTCTATTATTCTATTATTCTATTATTCTATTATTCTATTATTCTATTATTCTATTATTCTATTATTCTATTATTCTATTATTCTATTATTCTATTATTCTATTATTCTATTATTCTATTATTCTATTATTCTATTATTCTATTATTCTATTATTCTATTATTCTATTATTCTATTATTCTATTATTCTATTATTCTATTATTCTATTATTCTATTATTCTATTATTCTATTATTCTATTATTCTATTATTCTATTATTCTATTATTCTATTATTCTATTATTCTATTATTCTATTATTCTATTATTCTATTATTCTATTATTCTATTATTCTATTATTCTATTATTCTATTATTCTATTATTCTATTATTCTATTATTCTATTATTCTATTATTCTATTATTCTATTATTCTATTATTCTATTATTCTATTATTCTATTATTCTATTATTCTATTATTCTATTATTCTATTATTCTATTATTCTATTATTCTATTATTCTATTATTCTATTATTCTATTATTCTATTATTCTATTATTCTATTATTCTATTATTCTATTATTCTATTATTCTATTATTCTATTATTCTATTATTCTATTATTCTATTATTCTATTATTCTATTATTCTATTATTCTATTATTCTATTATTCTATTATTCTATTATTCTATTATTCTATTATTCTATTATTCTATTATTCTATTATTCTATTATTCTATTATTCTATTATTCTATTATTCTATTATTCTATTATTCTATTATTCTATTATTCTATTATTCTATTATTCTATTATTCTATTATTCTATTATTCTATTATTCTATTATTCTATTATTCTATTATTCTATTATTCTATTATTCTATTATTCTATTATTCTATTATTCTATTATTCTATTATTCTATTATTCTATTATTCTATTATTCTATTATTCTATTATTCTATTATTCTATTATTCTATTATTCTATTATTCTATTATTCTATTATTCTATTATTCTATTATTCTATTATTCTATTATTCTATTATTCTATTATTCTATTATTCTATTATTCTATTATTCTATTATTCTATTATTCTATTATTCTATTATTCTATTATTCTATTATTCTATTATTCTATTATTCTATTATTCTATTATTCTATTATTCTATTATTCTATTATTCTATTATTCTATTATTCTATTATTCTATTATTCTATTATTCTATTATTCTATTATTCTATTATTCTATTATTCTATTATTCTATTATTCTATTATTCTATTATTCTATTATTCTATTATTCTATTATTCTATTATTCTATTATTCTATTATTCTATTATTCTATTATTCTATTATTCTATTATTCTATTATTCTATTATTCTATTATTCTATTATTCTATTATTCTATTATTCTATTATTCTATTATTCTATTATTCTATTATTCTATTATTCTATTATTCTATTATTCTATTATTCTATTATTCTATTATTCTATTATTCTATTATTCTATTATTCTATTATTCTATTATTCTATTATTCTATTATTCTATTATTCTATTATTCTATTATTCTATTATTCTATTATTCTATTATTCTATTATTCTATTATTCTATTATTCTATTATTCTATTATTCTATTATTCTATTATTCTATTATTCTATTATTCTATTATTCTATTATTCTATTATTCTATTATTCTATTATTCTATTATTCTATTATTCTATTATTCTATTATTCTATTATTCTATTATTCTATTATTCTATTATTCTATTATTCTATTATTCTATTATTCTATTATTCTATTATTCTATTATTCTATTATTCTATTATTCTATTATTCTATTATTCTATTATTCTATTATTCTATTATTCTATTATTCTATTATTCTATTATTCTATTATTCTATTATTCTATTATTCTATTATTCTATTATTCTATTATTCTATTATTCTATTATTCTATTATTCTATTATTCTATTATTCTATTATTCTATTATTCTATTATTCTATTATTCTATTATTCTATTATTCTATTATTCTATTATTCTATTATTCTATTATTCTATTATTCTATTATTCTATTATTCTATTATTCTATTATTCTATTATTCTATTATTCTATTATTCTATTATTCTATTATTCTATTATTCTATTATTCTATTATTCTATTATTCTATTATTCTATTATTCTATTATTCTATTATTCTATTATTCTATTATTCTATTATTCTATTATTCTATTATTCTATTATTCTATTATTCTATTATTCTATTATTCTATTATTCTATTATTCTATTATTCTATTATTCTATTATTCTATTATTCTATTATTCTATTATTCTATTATTCTATTATTCTATTATTCTATTATTCTATTATTCTATTATTCTATTATTCTATTATTCTATTATTCTATTATTCTATTATTCTATTATTCTATTATTCTATTATTCTATTATTCTATTATTCTATTATTCTATTATTCTATTATTCTATTATTCTATTATTCTATTATTCTATTATTCTATTATTCTATTATTCTATTATTCTATTATTCTATTATTCTATTATTCTATTATTCTATTATTCTATTATTCTATTATTCTATTATTCTATTATTCTATTATTCTATTATTCTATTATTCTATTATTCTATTATTCTATTATTCTATTATTCTATTATTCTATTATTCTTGTTAAATCCCTAATGGAATTTTGTTAATAACAATGTGGAATGTCGGTGTTTTACTAAGGATTGCCACTGGTTTTGTGATAATGTATTCACTAACTCAACCAGTGAAATGTGACTAAGATCACGAGATTGAGGACTTACCGTCGTCCATAAATGACTATACGTGATTAAGATCGCGAAATATTGGACATTACGACGTCCGAAGAGATGTGATTTAGATCACTACCCATATATAATTTATCCAATTTGTGTCCTTACGGTCGTATATCAAGGACAATTTAGATTGTCCTGGTTGTTACCTTGTACAAACAAAACAGAGTTTTTGTTTCAAATCCAAAATTACATATTTATTGAGATTGAGATTAGTGGGATTACTGCACGACTGATCTGGCTGCACGGCTGGTCGGAAAAAGGGAAGAATTAATCCAGCTTTGCTGTCAGGCAGGCTTTGCAGGCAGGCACGCTTTGTAATAAAATGGTGATTTGACAAAAGGAGAGGTCACTAATTGCCAGATCGTAATAAAAAATACTGGGGGTTTTATACAAAGCTATGACAGGATAACTCAAATAATTTAAATAATAAAGTGGTTACTCACTATCTAATTCAAATAATACAATGAGTAAATACTAGATATAAAATAGGAATTCATGGTATTTGATAAATATGTTGAAGGCATGAACTACATTAAACAATTCTATTATTCTATAATGTAGATGAATTCGAGGGTAAAAATAATAAAAAACATAGGATTTTTATTTCTTCATTTTTTGACGATATCTCTTAAAAAATAAGTTTTAATATTTATTTAGAAAAAAATAAAATTTAAAAAATATATATATTTTTAATTTCCATTCGACATTTTTCTGCTCAAAACCAACAATTCTCCTGGAAAAAAATGTCTCAATATCTTTTACAGAGCAAAAGTTATGAATGCTTAAGTAAACCCCGTTTTGTAAAATATACAAAACTTGAAGTTAGAGGGTTGCCATCCCTCCGTCTGTTCATCAACCAACCATCTGCCTTTCTTTACATACACCTCTTCATCCCTTCATCCCTCCATCCATCTATACATCTACTTACTCATCCATTCGCCCACCTGTCCGTCCTTCGTCTTCAATTTTGAAATGCTTGTGATGTCTGTCCCCCCATCCGTTTGTCTGGCCATTCTCTAGCCAGTCCCTCTGTCCGTTCATCTATCTACCTGTCTGTGCATTAATCTGACCGTTAATCTGTCCATTCATCGGTATTTCCTTTCATCCATTAGTTCATTACTCCATCCATCTGTTTTCCCATCCGTCTTCCTATCCGTCCTCCTGTCTGTCTTCCCATCCATCCGTCCTCCTATCTGTCCGTCTATCCGTTCGTCTGTCACTTCGTACGTTTGCCCATCCGTCTGCCCATATATCCATTATTCACCTATCCATCCATCCACTAGTCTACATTTTTGTCCATCTGTCCGCCTTTACGTCTTCCCACCCATCCGAGTGCCCATCAGTCTGTCCATCCACCCATCTATCCTTTCCGTACAACCGTACATCTGCCCACGCCTCCGTCTTTCCCTCAAACCACACGCAGAGAAGATATATGATTGATGCAAGCATAATATGATTACTGCAAAGGAAATTGGAGGCTATCATATTATGGTTGAAAATTATGATTGTGGCTAATCATAACATATTTGTAGCTAACATGAAATGGTATTATGATTGGCTACAGTCCTACTATGATTACCCCATCCATAATCGCAATCAAAATATGATGCTCTTCGAATATGATTGCAGCAATCATATCTCTTCTCTCTTAGGCTCTCCTAGTATATGAAATTGTCATAATTATCACCTTATGATTTGCTACGGTCATACTATGATTACCCTAACTATAATACCAATCATAATATGATGCTCTTCGAATACGGTTGCAGCAATCATATTTCTTCTTTCTTCGGCTCTCCTAGAACCTGCCGCCTTCCTACCCGTCAATCTACTAGCCTGCGTGCCCGTGACTTAGTTCGTCCGTCCGTATCTCCTTCTTCCCATCCGAATTTCTCTTCGTCTGCCCCTCCGCCAGCCTATACGTCCGTCTGTCCCTCCACCTTCTAATCTAAGTTAGCTAAAGTTGACTTTACTATTTTGAATTTTATTGTTTTTGTTGATTATATTCGATTCGGTTTGGATACCAACTTCAACAAAAAAACAGCAATTCACGATATGCATTCATGCAGACTTCATCTCAAACCCACAATCCCTCATCTCACCACCACCACCACCACTAAATACATTCGTTCGGTCTATTCAAGCCAAACAAACATCATTAACAATAATAGTTTGCGGCCAGACAATGAGTTTTGGTTTAAACAAAAATTAAACGTCAAAATAGCACCTACTGTTCGCGGCGATAGCACAGCAAAAGTCCAACAAAAAATACAAAACAAACCCCCTCCCCTTCCAAAAAAAAAAAAGACAGACATCGAAAGTCATTGAAAGACTGGCTACTGTCTTGATTGACTTTACCACGAACGGTCGAACTACCGACCGCAAGGAATGCTGGCGATGATGTTGGAATTGTTTTGTTTTTAGCTCCCCCCTTCCAACACCACAATTATATCCAACGATCTCAATATTTCTGCGAAATCTGTGACTCTAATCTTTTGGTAAACAAAACAGTCAGTCGAGTAATAAAAGATTTCTTTGATTCGATTTTTTATGTTTTTGTATTTTTTTTTCTTTTCGGCTGTCTGTAATTGTGTCTAAACAATTCATTTCAACTGAAAGAACGAGCTGCGTTCCAATGAAAAGAAAAAACACAGAAAAAACTCGTTTGATTTCGAAAATAATTGCGGGGTTTCTGTATTTCGAATGTGAAGTTCGTCAAAACAAAACAAATCGCACAAAAAACTGGTATGAAATTCTCAAGTGTTTTTTGTTTTGTTTTTGTGGTGTGTGCCCCAAACAAAAGACAGACAGGCAGACAGACAGACAACTTTGACGAGAAGTGAAAAAAAAAACAAATTGGAACGCTCACAAGAACAGGTGTAAAAATATGGATATTTATGAACGGGGGCCATAACAAGACACCAAATCGAAATAAGAAGAAAAATAACCAGAAAAATAAATATAAATATTTGTGGGGCTACAAGAACTGATTTGTGGAATAAAGAAAGGGGGAACTGAGAGAAAATTAATTTAATAAAAATAAAATAACAATCAGTTTTTGGATTTTCAGATTTTGAAATGCGACAATTTTGTTGATTAAGAAAGCCAAAAAGATGTAAATGAGAGTATTCTTTGAAAATGAATTTTTCAAGTATTTCACCACTCGTCGTTCTCGTGAGTGAAGAGCTCAATTTTTAAATGAAAAAATAGTACCTTTTGTTTCCTGGAGTCATTTAACACAACCCATCTGATTCACTCAAACCTCAAGCAACACTCGCTTCTGCATCTCTAGGGAAGAATAAGTGCACCACTTTCAAATTGAAATTTGAATACCCATTCCCATTCCATTCCATTGGCTGACTTTTTGCCACCAGTAATTAATGGATGTTTGTCGCATTTCATGAACTCTGCTTTTTTTTTTGGATTTGCACATCGAACGAAGATCACACCACCAATGCTCGCTCGGGACGGGATTCTGTCGACGGCTGTGCGGATGACTCTTTTCGGTGCGGTGACTGGTGAAAATAAATGGTTTTCGGTTAGTGAGTGAGTGAATGAGTGTGTGCCCGGCCCGGCCCGGCCGCCCGTCCGTACAACGGAATTTACGACCAACAATTACCCGACGCGCAGAGGCAGCAGCCTGTGATTAATTTGATTTAAGATGTCTGCATTTCGGATGGGCCAAAACAAATGCAGCAGCCAACCAACGCCGCCACCAAAATCAAGCGCACGGCACCTCAACTGACTTAAGGTGAATTTATTACTCATGCCACGACGTGACACTTTTGTTAGCTCGTTTGTGAAAAATTGCAAGGCGAAAAAGAAAAAAAATATTCTTCGGCAGACCAATTTATTCTCTTGAAAATGAATAAATGAAATGAATAATTTCCTTTTGATTTTCCACACATAATTATGAAATGCCAAAGAAATGTTTAGACATCGGATTAACAACGCATGTTAAGTGGCCGGTAACACCAACCACAACCCGGAAGTGCAATTCAAAAAACGTCTGCTTCTGAGACTCCTTCCGTGATGGCATTGTAATTATTGCATTCAATTTGTATACTTTGTTTATTAAGAATCGTTTAAAAGCGGGATGAATGAAAACATTAAAACGATTTTCTGCTGCAACAACAAATAATAAACAGAGCAATTTTAAATTTAAAAAAGAAACAGATAAAAAACTTTATTGATAAACAATCTATAAACAGCCAGTTTAATAAGGTGTTGAAAGCTAAACTCATTTTCCGCAAAAATATTTGTTGAGTGAATCGTCAGAGAAGTCGCCAAGACGAGGAAGGGGAATAATTGAAAAATTGAGTAATTCGAATAACGGAATATTAAAATAATAGACTAAAAAAATAATAAAAGAAGTATACCCTCCACCATGGATTGCATTCCATACAAGGCAAAGCTACCAATACGTTTATACTATACTAGCACTACCCGCTGTTTTGCACGCGAAAAGTCAGTTATTTGTTATCAGTTCTATCCGTCTCTGTTTTAGGATAGTATTTATTTCATTTTCTTTTCTAAAATAGTAAATTGGAAACATAGCACTCATATACAGTCAAAGGAATGTGCTTGTCGATGTGCACTGTTCTAGCTGAACTCCCTTCGTAAATATATTTTTTTCATTTTCTACCCAGTTGTTAACAAAAAAATTACATCCGCAGAGCCTTTTATTCGAAAAATAATAAATTTTGATGGCGCTTCTAAAGGGTGATTTTTTAAGAGCTTGATAACTTTTTTTTTTAAAAAAACGCATAAAATTTGCAAAATCTCATCGGTTCTTTATTTGAAACGTTAGATTGATCCATGACATTTACTTTTTGAAGATAATTTCATTTAAATGTTGACCGCGGCTGCGTCTTAGGTGGTCCATCCGCTTAGTCCAATTTTGGCATTTCCACGTTTTTGAGTAACAGAGACCCAATTGGTGCGAACGGCGACGAATCGAAAATTGGTGGTCATCATTAACACTGGCCGATACAGCTGCGATATTTTCTTCAGTTCGCACTCTACGTAAGCGTGTTGGTGGTTTAATGTCCAACAATGTAAATTTGGTGCGAAATTTAGTCACAATAGCCCGAATAGCCGCTTCAGTGGGTCGATTAAACTGACCATAAAATGGAAGCGCGCAATGAACTTTCTTAACAGAGCACGCATTTTGATAATAAAATTCAATAATTTGCAAGCGTTGTGCGTTTGTAAGACGATTCATGATGAAATGTCAAAGCATACTGAGCATCTTTCTCTTTGACACCATGTCTGAAATCCCACGTGATCTGTCAAATACTAATGCATGAAAATCCTAACCTCAAAAAAATCACTCTTTACATGGTCAGAGGAATTAACATACCATTTTTACCATTTTTATCCCTTTTTGTCCCGCTCTCCCCTTAAAAGTACAAATTTCGAAAAATCCGTTTATGTTGCAAGTCTACGTTGTCAGAGGAATTTACGCACCAAATTTCACGACTATAGCAGCAGTATTTTAGTTGGTACTATTTTTATCCCTTTGTATCCCGCTCACACCTTATATGTATAAATTTCGAAACAATCCATTTGGATTTGCGCCTCTACCTTGTCAGAGGAATTTACACACCAGATTTCACATTTCATAGCTGCAATACTTAAATTAGTACCATTAATATTCCTTTTTGTCCCTCGTAACCTTAAAAGTACAAATTTTGAAAAATCCAATTTAATACATGGTCCGAGGAATTTACATACCAAATTTCACCATTCTTGCTATAATAATTTAGTTGGTACTATTTTTATCCCTTTTTGTCCCGCTCACCTCTTATAAGTACAAATTTCGAAAAATCCAATTTTACTGCGCTTCGACATGATCAGAAGAACTTACACATCAAATTTCAAGATTCTAGCTGCAATAATTTAGTTGGTACCATTTTTATCTCTCCTTGTCCCGCTCACTTCTTATAAGTACAAATTTCGAAAAATCCAATTTTACATGGTCAGAAGAACTTACATATCAAATTTCAAGATTCTAGCTGCGATACATTAGTTGGTACCATTTTTATCCCTTTTAGTCCCGCGCAACGCTTAAAAGTACAAAATGCATTTATATTCCGCTTCTATGTGGTGAGAGGAATTTACACACCAAATTTCACTAGCTACAATACTTTAGTTGGTACCATTTTTATCCCTTTTTGTCCCGCTCACCCCTTATAAGTACAAATTTCGAAAAATCAATTTATTTTGCAAGTCTACGTTGTCAGAGAAATGTAAATACCGATTTTCATGATTCTAGCTGCAATTCTTAAATTGGTACTATTTTTATCCCTCTTTGTCTCTTTTCTCCCTTAAAAGTACAAATTCCGAAAAATCCATATTTGTAGCTCGTCTGCATGGTCATTTCAAGGAACATACCGAATTTCATGTTTCTAGCTACTGCCGTTTAGTCAGGACGAAGGTTCGATGTTTATCCTTTTTTGTCCCATTTTACTCCCTTAAAGTACGAATTTCGTAAAACCCTTTCTTAGTCGACGTCTACGTCATATTTGGGAACTATCCTGAAAATTTCATGACCATGGCTTCAGCCGTTTGGTCTCGGGCCTGGTCAATGATAAGTCAGTCAGTCAGATATATCGAAATAATACTTCAAGTCAATTCAAAAAATAAATACTCTTATATATATATTTTCAAAAAAGCTTAAGTGCCATAAATATTGGTAGATAGTAGGTGCTACACTTGGATGTATTTCCATTCTATTTTAATTCCACAAGGACAAAATTTTGAAAATCCATTATCTACGTAAATAGTGCAAAATGTCCAACCTTCATGATTTAACCAATTTTTGCCGTAAAAGTAAAAAGTACGAATTTGGAAAAATAAAAAATATAGTGCGTGTCTATGTCATCAGAGAAATGCATACACCGAATTCCCTGATTCTAGCTGCGGCCATTTGGTTGGTACCATTTTTATCCCCTTTTTCCTATTATGCCACCCTAAGAGTACGACTTTTTAAAATATCTTTATTTTACCTGTCTACGCAATAACAGGGATGCATACACCGAATTTCATCATTATAGTAAGTCGTTTAGATGGTACTATTTTTATCCCTTTGTACTCATTGTATCCCATGTATCCCTTTTTTCCATTTTTTTCGAATTTCATTATTTTAGGTGCAGCCGTTTGCTTGGTACCATTTTTATCCCCCATTTTACCCTTTAATAGTACGAAATTGGAAAAAAATCTTATATATTATGTATCCACTCAATTAGAGTAATTTACTCACCGAATTTCATGTTTCTAGCTGTTTTCGTTTATAGGTACCATTTTTATCCCTTTTCGCCCCATTTCACCCCCTACGAATAAAAATCACTTTATGGTGCACATTTTTGTTATAGGGGGAATGCGCATACCCAATATCAAATAAGTTCAAGCAGGCATATTGAAAAAATGTGCTTCCTTCACAAGGATTAAAAATACCCATAATATTCCCTGACAATACTCTAAAATATCAGGGAATATTATGGGTATTTTTAGTCCTTGTGAAGGAAGGAAAATTTTTCTAGCGTGCTTTCAACAGACAGACGATTATGGCTAGATCGTCTTAGAATTTTATGGCGATCAAGAATATACATACTTCATAGGGTCTCAGGTCGATATTTCAAGGTGTTACAAACGGAATTACAAAGTTAGTATACCCCCACCCTGGAGGTGGAGAGTATAAAAATAAAATAAATTGGAAATGAAAAAATATGTAATTTTGTTTAGTGTAACACCCCTGAAGATGATCGACAAAGTCGAATCGAAATATTGGGCAAAAATTTAAATAAAAAGATAACAACAAAACCAAAACAATCCAGGTTTTATCATTTTATGGCCTCAAGCTGGACAATATCAAAACCAAAATATGTATTTTTTTTTAATTTTTTGTATTTTTTTTTTCAAAATATATTTGAAATATTTTATTTTTTGAAAAAAGTCTCAGATTTTTTTAGGTAGTTTGAGATATTTGGTAAAAAATGTAGAAGTGCTCCTATGTTTTTAGTATTTTTTCTTTTTATTTTTGCACTTGAATTCTTCTACATTTAAATTTACAGAGTATTTGCTGATAAAAAATCGAAATTTTCTTTTTGTGCATTATTATTTTCATGTTTTTTAATTTCAAAAAATATATTTTTTTAATTAAAAAATATATATATTATATATTATATTAATTAAAAAAATATTTTTTAATTTCAAAAACTTTATTTTTTCATTTCTTTGGCAAAAACTAACGAGTCTTCTGCATTTTTTCTCAATATCTGTCAAACAACAAAAGATATGAGTAGTTCTTTCTTCCTCAAAATATGTTTAATATCAATGTGAGTTTATTTTTTATAAATAATTTGTTCTTACTTAATATTTCGCAATACCAAACAAGTTCACCAAATTTAATCAAAATCGGAAGACCGAAAAATTTGCATTTTTTTATGTGGAATTCCTCAATAATAGTATAATAGTTTAATATAATAAAATAATATATATTCTGAACAAAAAATTAAAATTCCATATATCTCAAAAAGAAGAAATATAACAGGTTAAGGCACGTTCGCAAATCTGGAATCCTAGGAATTTCAAAACTAAGAAATATCGTCCACTTTCCATAGACCATCGAACACAACTCCCATTGGCTATGGTCAGCCTCCTTGACTTGTGCAACCGTTGTAGACCGCCTTAGCTACACCATGACATGCTGCTCCTTGTCTTTGGTGTGGGTTGTGAGTTGCTTTTTGGCTTTTTTTATTTTTTCTTATTCATTAAAAAACGAGCTCGGTTGTAATTTCATTGAGAAAAAAATATTGAATTATTTTTTATTGTTTACGTTCGTTGGTCTTATGCAAAGTGTATGATTGTTTTCGTTGTTTTATTTGTGTGGCAATATTTTTTGAAAAATCCATACAAGCTGGCCGCCTGTCTGTCTGACAGTCTGTGCCCGCCGACCATATGGTTGGGTATTGTGAGTCGACTCTGATGGCTCGCTTCTTGGTTCATGCGTTTGTTTCTGATTTTTTTTGTTTGACATCAAACAACTGACGAAACAAAAGAAGCCTAACATTGAATGAAACTGATTGACTTGCAGAATGACAGCTACAGCGTAATGAGTTGGAGTTTGATGTTATGAATAGCATTTCATGTTGTGTTGTTGTTGTCTCTTTGAATAGAATTACTTGTTTTGTTTGGAGTTTGATTTGGGAAATTTTGAATTCGTCATGTTGTGTGTGCTTATTTATAAGTACTTAGGCTTAATAGATTGTGAAATATAATCGTGATACGGATGGAATGGAATGTTTTTAAGCCATTTTTATCAGTGTAATAAATATGGTGAATATGAAAGGGATTAAAAAAGTCTTTGAGTTGCTGAGCTGTTGGTATTTTAATAGAGATGTAAGCCAGATATATATTGAAACAAAATAACAAAACTATTTAATGGAACAGAATCATATTTTTCCCAAATAACAAGTATCTTACTACGGATGGTAATAGAGGGGGCAAACAAAGAAAATACGTGTACCGGCGAAAGTTTATGCAAGAAGGTCGTTTTAGAAGGGGTCAATATTCCCCCTTTTGCACATTCTTATGATGAATTGTTATTGGAAACTTTGTTATTATTTCTTTTGTGGCACAGGATGTGTTTAGCAATATTACTTAAAACAATACGAGCGACATTTTTGTGGAACATTTTAAACCTGTAGCTCTTCACTAAAGGGGCCTTTTTGGTCCCTTTTGTATAAAAAGGTAAAAACACCCCTAAAACAAGGGTTTAAATGGTCAAAATGTCCTACAAAAATATTTGCCATAAAATTCTACTATTAGTCTCTGAATACACCAAAACTCAACATTCATGTTAAATACCAGAAATAAGACAAAACTTAAAAATCATTTTAGGGTTAATTTCGTACTTTTTCACATTCTTATGATGAATTGGGATAGGAAACCTTGTGATCCTTGCATTTTTGGCATATGATGTGTCAGCAATATTACTTAAAACATTACGCGCGACATTTTTGTGGAACATGTTAACCCTCTGGCGCCTCAATATAGGCGTATTTTTGGTCCCTTTTGTGCAAAAGGGTAAGGAACACACCTAAACCGGAAATTTGACGGGTCAAAATGTTCTACAAAAATATTTGCCATGAAATTCTACCACAAATCTCTGAATACACCAAAACTCAACTTAAATGCCAGAAATACGACAAAACTTAAAATTCATTTTAGTTACTTTTTTCCAATTGTATTGTATTACAATTGTATGCGGCATAGGAAACCTTGTGATCCTTGCATTTTTGGCATAGGATGTGTTCAGCAATATTACTTAGAACACAAAGCGCGACATTTTTGTGGAACACTTTAACCCTCTGGCGCCTCAATATAGGGGTCTTTTTGGTCCCTTTTGTGCAAAGGGGAAAAGAAACACCCTTAAAACGGGAATTTAACGGCGCAAAATGTTCTACAAAAATATTTGCCATAAAATTCTACTAAAAGTCTGTGAATACATCAAAAGTCATCTTAAATGCCCGAAATTAGTGGAAACTTAAAATTCATTTTTGAGTTCAATTTCGTACCTTTTTCGAATCGATGCGAAACTCTCCCACAAAACTAAATTTTAGGGCGGTGGTGTGAATGGAAAAAATATTCTACGTCAAATTTCACTATAAGTCACCGAACAAAAGAAAGCTGTAGCTATAATATATATAAATAAAATATCGCTACCAATTTGGGTATTTAAACAAGCATGTAATTTTTAAGGAGGTTCCATATTTACCATTTTTTGATGAATTGGCTTAGGAAACCTTGTGATCCTTATATTTTTGACATATTATGTGTTCAACAATATTACTTAAAACTATGCGAGCAACATTTTCATGGTACATTTTAACCCTCTGGCGCCTTAATATAGGGGTCTTTTTGGTCACTTTTGTGTAAAAGGGCAAAAAAAAAAACTCCCCCAAAACAGGGGTCTAACGGCGAAGAATGTTCTACAAAAATACTTGCCATTAAATTCTACTATAAGTCTATGAATACGCCAAAATTCAGAACTCAAGTTAAATGCCAGAAATACGTCAAAACTTAAAATTCATTTTAGGGTTAATTTCGTACTTTTTTCCAATTGGATGCGGCATAGGAAAACTTGTGATCCTTGCATTTTTGGCATAGGATGTTTTCAGCAATAATACTTAAAACTCTACTTGCTACATTTTTGTGGAATACTTTAACCCTCTGGCGCCTCAATATAGGGGTCTTTTTGGTCACTTTTGTGAAAAAGGGTAAAAATCACCCCTAAACCGGGGATTTAACAGGTCAAAATGTTCCACAAAAATATCGGCCATAAAATTCTACTATAAGTCTGTGAGTACATCAAAATACAAAACTCATGTTAAATGCCAGAAATAAGTCAAAATATAAAATTCATTTTTGTGACTAATTTCATACTTTTTCCAAATTCATGCCAAACTCCGCCACAAAACTGCATTTTAGGGCGTTAGTGTCAAAGGAAAAAATATTCTACATCAAATTTCACTATAAGTCACCGAACAAAAGAAAGCTGTAGATATAGTTCAAATAAATAAAATATCACTGTCAAGTTGGGTATTTAAACGAGAAATTATTTATTAAATATTGACCATATTCTGAGAGTCTAGTTCGCCTAAAAGTTTCGATTTCATTTGAACTCTGAGCAATTTATGTTGTTTCTAATCAAGCAGAGGACCGACTGACCGCCTGACTGGCTGGCGGGCTGGCTGTCTTTCTGTCTGTTGAGCATTTGGTGCCAACCGAGTGTGTCTGCTTACATAAGTAATTAACCACCAGACACAAGAGACGGCCATAATTCTTGTGTCACCTAATAAATTAACGCAATAAATTTTCTAGTTGAATGACCAAAAAAAAAGAGCAAAGAAAACTGGCAAATACCAGCGGCACAAATAGGAACAGCAAACTGGCAGCTAGACAGACAGCCAGGCAAGAGTAAAGGAATAAAACGCATCATCTTCAAGTTTTTTGGGAATTGGTATTTTGCTAGAATTTTCCCCGGCAGACTTGCACAAACATACCAACCAGACAGTCTCATATCACACACACACACTCACTCACTCTTGGCTAGAGGACGGTGTCTCCTCTGGGGCCACAGCTATAACAATCGCCTTCCCTACGTACGAAAGCGTCCAACAGCGAATGGGTGCGATGTCGGTTTGTTTGTGCCATAAAACACGCACTAAATAACATACAGTGACATTTTCACACATACACAGTGAGTGTGACTGAGTTATTCCATGTGTTTGTGCGTGTGTTTGAACAGTGTCCTTTTGTTTATTCATGCTAAGAGGAACTTTTAGCAGTTCCTCCTCGTCAGTGCTGTTGGTTGTGATGGTGATAATCATGCTGGTGATGATGATGATGACTTTTGTTTTGTTGGAGATCGGGAACTGTGCTCTGGGGCACATTTTCCGTGCCTGGTGACGCCACGTCAAAATGGCGACAACAATGTGTCGCCGCCAATTTAGCCGATAGTTATGGCTGCTAACAACATCACGATGATGCCGCTTCCTCTATCTTTCGTTTGCCACCAGTAAATGGTTTTATAATCATCATAAATTTGTTTAAAAAAACTTAGATAATCGTGATACGCCAAGAATACAAAATCATCAAATAAATTCCCCTTGAAACATCATCAAATCATCAGCAAAATCAATGAGAAAGATTTTAATCGACTAAAACGATTAAAATATATCTACAGAGAGTGTCCAAGAATATTGATTATAATATTGAAATCTCTCGTAGGCTCGTTTACACAAAATATTTAGTTCGTGGAGAGAAAGCTTTTGTGTGCTGAAAATGGTAATGCCAAAGGTTTCAGGTAGATTACACTGTGTGCAATTTTTTAAGTCTACGGACATAAGTATACGGACACCACTAAGTGATAAAAAACCAAAAAAGACTCGTGCCTCCCAACTTTACCTAAAGTCATGCACTTTTTTATTGGCCCCAAAGATTTGGAGCCTCGGTGTCATTTTTGTAAAAAAAATGATCATTTTCTCAGGCTCATATCTTGCAAACCGTTTGGAATTTTGATCTACTCTCTGAGGCAAATTTGTAGCTCTTGTCCTAAAGAACAAAAATTGTGAACATATTAAATCAAAATAATTTCATCTTCAAGGTCAAAATCGCAAATGTCATCGTACATAGCGTATACGTGCTGTTGATTAAGGATAATATCACTCATACGCACTGTAGTCGAACTGACCACTAACAGTCCTTCATGATATATTTTTCTTACCTAAACGGTGTTAAGAGTCATTCCTAGGAAGTTCATATATTCAAGAAAGTTGTTTATTGAGATCTTAGGTACTTTTTTGTAGTTGATTGTTTTCTTGAATTTTGAACGGTTTGCTACCTATGACCTGAGCAGGAGAAAGAAGTCATGTCTCCCAATTTTGCCCAAAGTCATGCACTTTTTTTTAATGGCCCCACCAAAAGATTTGGGGCCTCGGTGTCATTTTTGCAAAAAAAAAGATCATTTTCTCAGGCTCATATCTTGCAAACCGTGTGAAATTTTGATCTACTCTCTGAGGCAAATTTGTAGCTCTTGCCCCAAAGAACAAAAATTGTGAACGTATAAAATCAAAATAATTTCATGTTCAAGGTCAAAATCGCAAATGTCATCGTACATAGCGTATACTTGCTGTTGATTGAGGATAATATCACTCATACGCACTGTAGTCGGACTGAACATTAACAGAAACAGTCCTGCATGATATATTTTTCCCACCTAAACGGTGTTAAGAGTCATTCCTAGGAAGTTCATATATTCTAGAAAGTTGTTTATTGAGATCTTAGGTGCATTTTTGTAAAGGGTGATTTTTTAAGAGCTTGATAACTTTTTTTAAAAAAAAAACGCATAAAATTTGCAAAATCTCATCGGTTCTTTATTTGAAACGTTAGAATGGTCCATGACATTTACTTTTTGAAGATAATTTCATTTAAATGTTGACCGCGGCTGCGTCTTAGGTGGTCCATCCGCTTAGTCCAATTTTGGCATTTCCACGTTTTTGAGTAACAGAGACCCAATTGGTGCGAACGGCGACGAATCGAAAATTGGTGGTCATCATTAACACTGGCCGATACAGCTGTGATATTTTCTTCAGTTCGCACTCTACGTAAGCGTGTTGGTGGTTTAATGTCCAACAATGTAAATTTGGTGCGAAATTTAGTCACAATAGCCCGAATAGCCGCTTCAGTGGGTCGATTAAACTGACCATAAAATGGAAGCGCGCAATGAACTTTCTTAACAGAGCACGCATTTTGATAATACAATTCAATAATTTGCAAGCGTTGTTCGTTTGTAAGACGATTCATGATGAAATGTCAAAGCATACTGAGCATCTTTCTCTTTGACACCATGTCTGAAATCCCACGTGATCTGTCAAATACTAATGCATGAAAATCCTAACCTCAAAAAAATCACTCTTTAGTTGATTGTTTTCTTGAATTTTGAACGGTTTGCTACCTATGGACCTGAACAGGAGAAAAATGTTAAAAAATATCGATTTTTTTTTGGCCTTGAATGTGAAGTTGTTTGATTTTATATGTTCACAATTTATGTTCTTTTTGACAAGAGCTACAACTTAGCCTCAGAGAGTAAATAAGCAAATAAGCAATATTGCCGCTTATGGGTTGCAGAGACCCCACAGAAGCCAATGCATCCACAACGAGTCACTGTTTGCTGTGAATTTTGGGTTGTACTGAAAAATTGGGTTGATCGGATGAGGTACTGCCGAGCCAGTCATGGTAGTCATATGAATGCTATTGTGTTCCATTATTAAATGGCAAAGTCCAAACTTTCCAATAAAACCAGAAATTTGAAAAAGTAATCAGTAGTTTTTTTAAAGTCGATTCTAAATTAAAGTTTTAAATGGTCCGCCTCATATATCCTAGATTTCATATTTCTTAAGTCAAGTCTCTCAGACGGTAAATGGAACGTCGTCAGTTTAGCTCACACAGACGTGACTCTTTCCTGAGGAGTCTAGAGGCTGGCTTACACACAAATATGTAATGGGTGACTTCTTAAAAGCTATAGGAAAGTTTTTCATAAAAAAACACATAAAATTCAGAAAAATTCATGAAATCTTTATTTGAATCGATAGTACGGCCCATATAATTTAAAGTTTGAAGATTATTTCATGCAAATGTTGTCCAATTTTGGCATTTCCACGTTTTTGAGTAACAGAGGCCCAATTGCTGCGAACAGTGCAACAGTGGTTCTGCAATTCAAGCACCACTATGACGGTTCGTTAGTGTATCCAAAATGATGACGATTGCCTAAAGGATTTTTTCCTGAGGTACCCGTTTTCGCGGGACGCCCTGGCGCGCTCGCCCCACCCACTTTTGTTATCTTATGGTCTTTTGTTTGTCATAACTCGAGAACGGCTGTCCCGATTTAGGTGAAATAAATGTTGAAAAAATAAGAATTTTAATTCCTTTAATCTATTCCTATGCTCTTTCTCGATATTTTAAACAGTTTCGCATTCCCTAAAAAATTTAAATTTTTGTTTTTAAAAATCATAAAAAATTCAAAACGGAAAAATATGTCAAGGCTTATTACCATATAGAAGAGGAATGCCCGCAAACTCTTGTTTTATTTCGAAATTTATTTACACATAAATATGGAAAAGTAGTGACTAACATTAAAATAAAATGTTCTAGCTATTTAACCTATATTAATTATGTTTTAATGAGTTGAGCAATTATTTGATGATTAACTCTTCAGGCGTTTATTCGATTAATTGGAAATTCTTAGCTTTCGAATAAACAATTAATCGAATATCTTAGAAGTCGGAATAATTGGATACCCTAGTTATGATACTCTTTCTAGAGACAGAAAAATAATGTAGTGTGTGTAGGTAACGTATACTTACTGGTTATTGAGGGTAATATCACTCATACGCAATGTAGTCAGACTGAACATTAACAGAAACAGTCCCGCAATTTTTTTTCATAAATTTATTTATACCTGCGAAACTGTTTTTTTAAATTTGCAACTGCAAATTGTCGCACTGTGTAATTGATGGCCATCATTTACACTGCCCGATACAGCTGCGATATTTTCTTCAGTTCGCACTCTACGTAAGCGTGTTGGTGGTTTAATGTACAACAATGTAAATTTGGTGCGAAATTTAGTCACAATAGCCCGAATAACCGCTTCAGTGGGTCGATTAAACTGACAATAAAATGGAAGCGCGCGATGAACTTTCTTAACAGAGCACGCATTTTGATAATAAAATTCAATAATTTGCAAGCGTTGTTCGTTTGTAAGACGATTCTTGGTTAAATTATAGACCAAACTGAAGATGTTTGACAGTGAAACAAAACACGAAACGTGCGTCAGCTGTTTACACCAGTGTTGCCAAAAAGATAATAGCTAAAAAATCACCCTTTATTAGACTGGGTGCATACACAAAAAAATAATTTCCAATTATCCCACGGACACAAAGTTTTGATTGTTGTTGGAAAATATTCCGTTCCTAGATCAGGCCGTGTAATTTTTTTACCCTCCACCATTCCATTGTAGATATATATATATACTTGATCTTCATAATTTCTAAGACGATCTAGCCATGTCGGCTCGAACGTGCGTCTATTCAAAGCATGCTAGCATCTAAACAAAACGAACCAGGATAGCCAATTGTTCCCAGAATACGTCTAATAGTCGTAAATCGGTAGGAAAGTGGGCGAAATCGGTCCAGAGGGAAATTTTTAAAACGATGATATCTTAAGTTTTCTTATTTATATAATATCTATCGAAAGTTCCAGTTTTTTTCTTTTCAAATCCGTAGAGAAAGCTAAAATCGCTAAGCTAAAACCAAATAAGTAACAGAATTATAAGTGTTCAAAGTCTATGAATACACCAAAATTCCACACTCAACTTAAATGCCAGAAATAAGTAAAAACTTAAAAATTATTTTAGGGTTAATTTCTTACTTTTTTACCGAATGGATTCGGCATGGGAAACCTTGTGGTCCTTACATTTCAGGTATAGGATGTGTTCATCACTATTATTTAAAACACTATGAGGAACATTTTTGTGGAACATTTTAACCCTCTAGCACTTTGATATAAAGGTCTTTTTGGCCCCTTTTTTGCAAAAGAGTAAAAACATCCCTAAAACTGCGATTTAACGGGTCAAAATGTTGTATAAAAATATTTGCCATCAAATTCTACTATAAATCTCTGAATACACCAAAATGCCTTACTCAACTTAAATGCCGGAAATAAGTAAAAAACTTAACAATCATCTTAGGGTTAATTTCGTACTTTTTCCGAATTGGTGCTAAACTCTCCCACAAAACAGAATTTGAGGGGGATGGTGTAAATGGAAAAAATATTCTATGTCAAATTACACTTTCAGTCTCCGAACAAAAGAAAGCTGTAGATATAATGTATCTGAAGAAAATATCAGTAACAATTTCGGGAAATTATTCAATAAATTTTTCTTTTAGCTCTTGGTAATTCTATACACCTATATTGAGTAGATGGTGGGTTAATATGTTTCACAAAATTTTTCCTTGTAGTGTTTTAAGTAATTTTGCTGAACACATCATATACCTGAAATGTAAGGATCACAAGGTTTTCTATGCCGAATCCAATAGGGAAAAAGTACAAAATTAACCCTAAAATGGATTTTAAGTTTTTCACTTATTTCTAACATTTAAGTTGATTGTGTAGTTTGGGTGTATTTAGAATATTATAGAAGAATTTTATGGCGAATATTTTTGTAGAATATTTTGCGTTGTTTTTTTATTTTTACCCTTTTGCACAAAATGGACCAAAAAGACCCCTATATTGAGATGCTAGAGGGTTAAAACGTTTTTTTCTCCCCTCAGTTGTCCGGATCATGTTATTTTTCCACAGTGCAATTTAGAGGTCCCAACACGCCCTCTAATACCAATACCATATATAATATGGTTTGGCATGTAATGCCTGGGTTTTTCATTATTTTTTCTGATTTAATTCCATTTCTCGCGAATTGAATTGTCTAACATTTCTTCGTTCTATCAAAACAAAGCCATAAATATTGTCACCCTGCTCGGTGACATGTACACCACTATGTACGTGCCATTTGCCATTTTAAATTAGATTTCTTCTTCGTTTTTTCTCTCTCTTTCTCTCCCAACGAATGTGAAAGAGCTGCCGCCACTAAGAAATGATTAGACATCCAAAGGAAAAAGTACACAAAACTTTGTGAACAGAACTTTCCATTTCATTTGAAGGAAAATGAAAAGACAAATTGCTGCAGAAAACGAGATGTCGGCCTGTATTCCCCAATGGGCCGCGCCGCGGTATGTAATGAAAATTAATGCCTGCCAGCGTAGCAACATAAATCGTGTGTGGCAAACGTATGTACGTTGCAATGAAACTGAAAAAAATAATGCAAAATATCAGAAAACTGCGAAAAAATCAGAAGAAGCCACCACGACACATACGGAAAATAATTTCGTAAAATTTGTCTAAAACTGCAACATAGCCAGGACAAGTATATATCTTTGTCATTGTAAAGACGTTCATGATGATGATGATGATGATTGGCATTAATGGTGACGCACAGTGGGGGAAATATATCAATCGCAAACTTATAAAAGAGCTGAAATTTTAATCTTCCAGTTGTAAAAGAATAATAAATAACTTCTTGTTTAAATACCCAAATTGGTACTGATATTTTATTTATTTATATTATAGCTACAGCTTTCCTTTCGTCGGTGGCTTATTGTGATTGACGTAGAATTTTTTTTCATTCACACCAGTCCCATAAAATTCAGTTTTCTGGGAGAGTTTAGCCTAATTTCGGAAAAAGTACGAAATTAATCCTAAAATGAATTTTAAGTTTTTGACTTATTTGTGGCATTTATGTTCAGTTTTGAGTTTTGGTGTATTCAAAGACATATGGTGGAATTTTATGGCAAATAGTTTTGTAGAATATTTTGGCTCGTTTAACCCCCGGTTTAAAGGTGTTTTTCACCTTTTCAACAAAACGGGCCAAAAAGACCCCTATATTGAGCAGCTAGAGGGTTAAAATGTTCCACAAAAATGTTTCTCATAGTGTTTTAAATAATATTGCTGAACACATCCTATTCTTAAAATGTAAGGATCACAAGGTTTTCTATACCAAATATAATTGTGAAAAAGTAGGAAATTAACCCTAAAATGAATTTTGAGTTTTTGACTTATTTCTGGTATTAACCACGAATTTTGAGTTTTGGCGTAATCAAAGACTTATAGAAGAATTTTGAATTTTGGGAAATATTTTTGTAGTACATTTTGACCCTTAAACCCTTATTTTAGGGGCGTTTTATGAACTTTGCAAAAACGGTACCAAAAAGACCAATATGTGTACGAGCTAGAGGGTTAAAGTGCTCCACAAAAATGTTCCTTGTAGTGTTTTAAATAATATTGCTGAAGACATCGTATACCTGAAATGTAACGATCACAAGGTTTCTTATGCCGATTGCAATTCAATGTACGAAATTAACCCTAAAATGAATTTTAAGTTTTTTACTTATTTCTGGCATTTATGTTGAGTTTTGGTGTATTCAAAGACTTATAGAAGAATTTAGAATTTTGGGAAATATTTTTGTAGTCCATTTTGACCCGTTAAACCCTTATAAACATTTTTACACTTTAAACCCCAGTTTTAGGGGTATTTTTGCCCTTTGGCTCAAAAGAGACCAAAAAGACCCTTATAGCAATGAACTACAGGGTTAAAAGGTTCCACAAAAATGTACCTCGTAGTGTTTTAAATAATATTGCTGAACACTTCCTATACTTAAATTACAAGGATCTCAAGGTTTCCTATGCCGCATCTAATTGGGAAAAAGTATGAAATTAACCCTAAAATATATTATAAGTTTTTGACTTATTTCTGGCATTTAAGTTGATTTGTGAGAAATTGTGCATTCAGAGACTTGTGGTAGGATTTTGTTGCAAATATTTTCGTAGAACATTTTGACCCTTGAAACTCTCGGTATAGGGGTGTTTTTTACCCTTTTGCACAAAAGGGACCAAAAAGTCCCGTATATTGAGCAGCTAGAGGTTTAAAATGTTCCACAAAAATGTTCCTCGTAGTGTTTTAAATAATATTGCTGAACACATGCTATATCTGTAATGTAAGGATCACAAGGTTTCCTATGCCGCATCCAATTGGGAAAAAGTATGAAATTAACCCTAAAATTAATTTTAAGTTTTTGACTTGTTTCTAACATTTAAGTTTAGTTTTCAGATTTGCTGTATTCAGAGACTTATAGTAGAATTTCATGGGAAATGTTTTTGTAGAATATTTTAATCCTTTAAACCCTAGGTTTAGGGGTGATTTGTACCATTTTGCACAAGAGGAACCAAAAAGACCCCTATGTGGAGGAGCTAGAGGGTTAAAGTGTTCCACTAAAAAGTTCCTGGTAGTGTTTTAAGTAATATTGCCGAACTTAACCTATACCTGAAATATAAGGATCACATGGTTTCATATGCCGATTCATCATAAACTCTTGTTTTATCAGTGTTTTTACACATTTGCACAAAAGGGACCAAAAGGACCCCTATGTGGTGTAGATAGAGGGTTACAGTGTTCCATAAAGATGTTCCTTGTTGTATTTTAAATAATATTGCTGAACACAACCTTTACCTAAAATGTAAGGATCCCAAGGTTTCCTATGGCCATTCATCATAAGAATGTGCAAAGAGGGGAAATATTGAACCCCCCCCATCCTAAAAAGGCCTACTAAGTTAAACTTTCAAAACACCGATACATAAAATGAATATACGATTTTTGACCCCCTCTATCAGAATTCATAGTTACAATAGTTGCAATTAAACAATTTGGACGTTCTGTTTTACTTTCTTTTATATACCACCCCACTGTGCAGTGCAGCTACATAGGCTGTTGCTTATGATTTTTGCCACAATGCGATTGTTGCTAATTTTGTTGTTTGCCTTTGTTGTCAGCCTGGCCGGCTATTCAATTTATTCTCACTGTTGCATGCCACACTTGTGGCACATTCAAATTCACTTTCAGCATTAATGTTTCAAATGATGAGCGAGCCGAAAACACAAACAAAACGAAACAATCTCATTAGTTTGCATATTTTTATCATAATTTTTTGACGGCGGCAACACCGGTCTACAAGGTTTTTTGTGTGTATTTATTTATTTTTCTGAAAGTTCTCCAAAGAAAATATTTGCAATTTTTTATTTTTTTCAGTAGCCCAGCGTTTTTTGTGGTGCGTGTTCTCTTCTTCATTCCTCTGTGTTGTTGTTCTTTTTATAGATTCTTTGTGTTTGCAGCCAAATTTTTCTATGGACATTTCAAAATTTTTCAATTGGCCGAATGTGGTTCTGTGCGATGCACTTTGTTGCATGTCTAATTCGTGATGACTTTCAAGCAGCAGGAGGAGGATGTTAAGGGGGAGGTGTGATTTGTATATTTCTCGCATTCGATCCAACAAATGATTAAATTATTTCTTAATAATTTCGCTTGCTACAAATTTGTTTATACTTTAGATTGTGTTGCGACAGTGATTTTTATTGACATCTTAATTATAATCGTGAATAAATTTTGGTTTGAAAGAGTGTTCGGCCTAAGTTGAAAATTCTACACATTTTTCAATTGTAATTCAAAAGACATCACTTGAAATTCAAAAGACACCAGTTGAAATTCAAAAATTCCATTTGAAATTCAAAAAATGTCAATTGAAATTCAAAACTCGTCATTTGTAATTCAGAAGACAACATTTGAAATTCAAAAGTCGTCATTTGTAATTCAAAAGACATCATTTGAAATTCAAAAAACATCATTTGATATTCAAAACTGTTCATTTGCAATTCAAAACTCGTCATAAGTAATTCAAAAGTTTTCATTTGAAATTCAAAAATTATTCCAATTGCAATTCAAAAAGGGTAAACAAAATTATTTAAGCAAAATATAGATTAGGTTGGGTAACATTTTTTTATTTCTACCCCACCTAATGTATATTTTTCTTAAATAAGTTTGTATACATTCTTGAATTTCAAATGGAATCTTTTGAAATTCAAATGGAATAATTTTTGAATTTTAAATGAAAACTTTTGAATTTCAATGGTGTATTTTGAATTACAAATGACGAGTTTTGAATTTCAAATGACGAGTTTTGAATTTCAATGACGAGTTTTGAATTTCAAATGCTATTTTTGAATTTCAAGTGGAATTTTTGAATTTCAAGTGGAATTTTTGAATTTCAAATGGTGTCTTTTCAATTACACTTGAAAATGGTGTAGAGAGGGAGAAGGTCTCATAATGGAACAAAATCTGTGGGAGGGGGGTCTAAGCCTAAGTCTAAGTCATAACTTTTACAATCGTATATTTTCAATCGTATTCACATTTATTAATGTTTGTTTTCTATTTATTTGCAGGTATGTCGGTTGATTCATCTTATGCATGATAAGGGAAAAACTTAAGGTAACAAATCGTTAACGTTATTAAATTGACAGAGTTTCATGCGTAAGCACAAGCTTTGTAACGGATTTTAAAATTTAAAAAATAAGATTTTTTTATTATCATCACTATTTTTGGGGGATATTACAATTACACATGTTTATTTAAAGACTTCTATTAAACCTAACAGTTTTCCCCCTTCTGCTCAGTCTCAATCCATCCATCCATCCAACCAAATTCGAGTATAGAGATGTAAGACCTAATTTTCGTGCACACTCATGTCTGTCACTAATGCCAAACACGCGCCATTCCAAACACAAACGCAAACGCAACAACAGGCGAACAAACCAGCCAGCCAACAGCAGCACATAAACACACTCACACATAATATCCTCTCAGAGGCCATATAGTACGAATGGAAATTCATCATTTGAATACAGACACATCAAAACATCCAAGCAAACCTCGCACACCCAGCCGTGTACAACGTTAGCCATAATCGTCGACACAACAACAGCGACAGCAACGTTAACAACAACTAACTACTGCAACGGCAAAGAAAAACTGCCATCAGTTCGTTAAAAAGGGGGAGTGGGTTAAACAGCTGTTTTGGGGGGCAGCGGCATTGCTGCTACAACAATAACAGAATGCAAATGTTTACTTCCAACAACGAACGCATACATTAGGCTCTTCCTAAGACCGAAGATGATCAATTTTATCTGTTCATTATTTAGAAAATTAACAAAAAATATTTAAAATAAATTTTCAAGGATAACGATGTGCTGCACTGTGGTTGGAAATCGATTAAATATTTGGAATTTATTTCCCCATTTTGGGAATTGTGGTATTTAAAAAAAAATTGTTCCAAAAATTGTTTTCCAACAGTAACGCGTTTACAAAATTCATAAACAAAACTAAATTCCACAATCAAATCATTGGGATTTATTTCGCCCGCTTTAGGAATTGTGGGATTTTGATGAGTTATCCCAAAAAGTTCCCTTTTTATGAATTGTGAGATTTTTGTATGAATTGTCTTTAAAATTGTTTACCAACAGTTACACATTTACAAAATCTTAATGTGTAAATCTCAACATCGAATATTTGGGATTTATTTTCCCCATTTTGGGAATTGTGGCATTTTCATTGTATCGTATAAAAAAATGTCTTTCAGCAGTTACACGTTTTCTTAATAACTAAATCCCATAATCAAATATTTGGGATTTATTTTCCCCGTTTTAAGAATTGTGGGATTTTTATATGAATTATCTCAAAATTTGTTTTCCAACAGTTATACGATTGCAATTTTTTAACAACTAAATGTCAATATCAAATATTTTGAATTTATTTTCCCCGTTTTAGGAATTGTGGGATTTTCATAGTAATTATCTCAGAAAATATAATTATAATAACTCTTAATACGTAAATTCCAAAATCAAATCTTTGGGATTTATTTTCCTCTTTTTGGTAATTGTGTGTTTTTTATATGAAAAAAAAATTGTTTTCCAACAGTTACACTATTAATTTTTTTAGGAATTTTGATATGAATTATCTCGGAAATTATTTTCCAATAGTTACAGCATTACATTCTTAGCAATTAAATCCCAAAATCAAATGGGATTTATTTTACCCGTTTTAGGTAAAAATTAAAAATTCTTAGCGAACAATTACACGATTATAAATTCATAAAAAAAACTAAATCCCAAAATCTAATATTTGGGATTTATTTAGTAATTGTGGGATTTTAATACGAATCCCAATTCAAATATTTTGGATTTATTTTCCCCTTTTTGGGAATTGTGATATTTTGATGAGCTATATCAAAAATTGTTAACCAACAATTCAAAAACTTATAATAACTTAATCCCAAAGTAAAATATTGGGATTTATTTTTCAATTTTTAGGAATTGTGGAATTTTTCTATATCTTATATGAAAAGTCCATAACCAACTGTGATGTTGACTACAAATTCATAAACATAACTTAATCCCAAAAACAAATACTTTGGATTTATTTTCCCCGTTTTGGAAATTGTGGTATTTGTATATGAGATAGCTCAAAAATTACAAATTCATAAAAAACGAAATCTCAAAAATTGTTAAACAACATTTACACGATTACAAATTCTTAATAACTCAATCCCAAAATCAAATTTTTGGGATTTATTTTGGCCGTTTTAGGAATTGAGGGATTTTTATAGGAATTGTCTTAAAGATTGTTTTCCATCTGATACACGATTAAAAAAATAAGTCCCAAAATCAATTCTTGGGGATTTATTTTCCTCGTTTTAGGAACTGTGGGTTTTCATATGAATTATCTCAAAAATTGTTTGCCAACAGTTACAAATTCTTAAAAAAAAACAGGCCCAAAATCAAATCTTTGCGATTTATTTCCCCGTTTTAGGAAGTTGGTGATTTTAATATGAATTTGTTTTCCAACAGTTATAAAAAATTCATAAAAACTAAATCCCAAAATCATATATTTGGGATTTATTTTCCCCGTTTTAGGAATTTTGAGATTTTGATATAAGTTATCTTAATAACTGTTTTCCAACAGTTACAAAAATTTTTAAAAACTAAGTCCCAAAATCAAATTTTTGGAATTTATTTGCCCCGTTTTAGGAAATGTGGGATTTTGATATGATTTCGCTCAAAAATTTCATATCAAATGTTTAGGATTTATATATAATACTATTACAACATTATAATAACTAAATCCCAAAATTAAATCTTTGGGATTTATTTTCCCCGGTTTTTGGAATTGTGTTATTTTTTATAAGAGTTACCTCAAAAATTGTTAAAATTAAAAATTATGACTACAAATTCATTAAATAACTAAATACCAAAATCAAATATTTTGAATTTATTTCCCCATTTGAAGAATTTTGGGATTTTGGTCTGAGTTATCTCAAAAAATGTTTTTCAACAGTTACGTGATTACAAATTAATAAAATAACTAAATTTCAAAATCAAATATTTGGGATTTTTCCCCGTTTTATGAATTGTGGGATTTTAAAAATTAATTATCTCAGAAATTATTTTCCAACAGGTACATAATTACAAATTTATAAAAAACTAAATCCCAACATCAAATATTTGGGATTTTTTTTCCCAGTTTGTGGTATTTTTTATATAATTTATTTCAAAAATTGTTTTCCAACATGAACAAATTCTTAAAAAATCCCAAATTAAAATCTTTGGGATTTATTTTCCCCCTTTTTTGGAAATGTGGGATTCTTATTAAATAACACAAATTATCTTAATAATTGTTACACGATTACAAATTCATAAAAAAACTAAATCCCATAATCAAAAATTTGGGATATATTTTCCCCGTTTTAGGAATTGTGGGATTTTTCTATAATTAATCTCAAACAGTTACAAATTTAAAAAAAAAAACATCCAAAAATCAAATCTTCCTAAAGAACAATCCCAAAATAAAATCTTTGGGATTTAGTTTCCCTGTTTTAGGAATTGTGGGATTTTAATATTCCTTATCTCAAATTATTTTCCGACAGTTAAATGACTACAAATTTATAAAAAACTAAATCCCAACATCAAATATTTGGGATTTATTTTCCCCGTTTTAGGAATTGTGGGATTTTTTATATAATTTATGTCAAAAATTGTTTTCCAACATTAACAAATTCTTAAAAAACAATCCCACAATAAAATCTTTGGGACTTATTTTCCCCGTCTTAAGAATTGTGGGATTCTTTTTAAATAACACAAATTATCTCAATAATTGTTACACGATTACAAATTCATAAAAAAACTAAATCCCATAATCAAAAATTTGGGATTTATTTTCCCCGTTTTAGGAATTGTGGTTTTTTCTATAATTTATCTCAAACAGTTAAAAATTCTTAAAAAAACATCCAAAAATAAAACCTTTGGGATTTATTTTCCCTGTTTTAGGAATTGTGGGATTTTTCTATAATTTATCTCAAACAGTTACAATTTCTTAAAAAACTATCCAAAAATCAAATCTTCCTAAAAAACAATCCCAAAATAAAATCTTTGGGATTTTCCCCGTTTTAGGAATTGTGGGATTTTGGTATTAATTATCTCAGATTTTTTTAATAGTTACACGATTAGAAATTCTTAATAGCAAAGTACCAAAATCAACTTTTTGGGATTTATTTTCCCCGTTCTAGGAATTTTGGGATTTTTTAATATTCATTATCTCAGAAATTATTTTCCAACAGTTAAATGATTACAAATTTATAAAAAACTAAATCAAATCAAAAATTTGGGGATTTATTTTCGCCATTTTAGGAATTGTGGGATTTTTGTTTATATAATTTATCTCAAAAATTGTTGTCCAACTTTAACAAATTCTTAAAAAACAATCCCACAATAAAATCTTTTATTGGGATTTATTTTCCCCGTCTTAGGAATTGTGGGATTCTTATTAAATAACACAAATTAGCTCAATAATTGTTACACGATTACCAATTCTTAAAAAAACATCCAAAAATAATGGGATTTACTTTCCCCGTTTTAGGAATTTTGGGACGTTTCTATAATTTATCTCAAACATTTACAAATTCTTAAAAAAACATCCAAAAATAAAACCTTTGGGATTTTTTTCCCTGTTTTAGGAATTGTGGGATTTTTCTATAATTAGTCTCAAACAGTTACAAATTCTTAAAAAACAATCCAAAAATCAAATCTTCCTAAAAACAATCCCAAAATAAAATCTTTGGGATTTATTTTCCCCGTTTTAGGAATTGTGGGATTTTGATATTAATTATCTCAGAATTTTTTTTAATAGTTAAACGATTAGAAATTCTTAATAGAAAAATACCAAAATCAACTTTTTGGGATTTATTTTCCCCGTTTTAGGAATTGTGGGATTTTAATATTAATTATCTCGAAAAAAATTGTCAATGGTAAAACGATTAGAAATTCTTAATAGCAAAATACCAAAATCAACTTTTTGGCATTTATTTTCCCCGTTTTAGGAATTGGTAATTTCTTATTTTTCCCAAATGTTTGAGCCATAGTTCTCAAATACAAAAACATTCTATGAGGCAGCCTTATGTACATTGCACAGCAGGTACATTTACTTTTTGTTGTTTACCCGGCACGGAACTGACAACAACAAACACTTGTGTTCCAACGTAGGTATGTATGTTTGGTTTTCGTATAACCAGCGTCGTCTGTCTGTTGTGAAAAGCTTTGTAAGAATCGGTATACTATGTACAGACATACATACATATATCCTTATTCATCCAACAGAAATCTTTTGTATATAATTCTCATTATTTTTTTGGGAATGTTTTTTTGTGTCTATGTACACACAGATTAAGTAAATATGTAGACGAAATACTTACTGAGTTACAGAGAAGTAGATATATATGTTTTTATAGAGACGAGGGTGGTGTAGTGGATTTCGGGTAACTATTGCAGCTCTGCCTAACCAACTCCAACTCCTACTTACTCATCAATTCATTGACAAAATTTGCCGACGAATTTATCTAAGATATGTTTTAGGAAATGAGACATTCTTCAGTCTCTTCGCTAGTCCTCTACGGACCAATAAAATCCAACATTGCCACCAACACGCTGCACCCATTCACATCGGTCCATTATTTCCCATCACTTGTGCTTTGCCTTCGTTTTTTGTGTGGGAGCTATGGGGGGTGTCTACATTTCAATAGTGGGACATCGTTCACTAACAAGTGCCTCCAACAACGGAACAGCAGTAGTACATGGAGCAAAGTAACGATAACGACAATGATGACGACGACGAGGACGATGGCAACGTACAAGAAGAAGAAGACGAAGGCGAGGATGACGACTATGACGACGACGACGAATACTAATAAAATTGCTAGACAGGCAGACAGCAAAATAGTTGCGACAAACAAACACTCACACATACACGCATACTGCATACCTAAGGACTCATTTCCTTCCACATACACATACACACAAACTCAGACAGACAGATAGCTACAGATACATACCCTTAGATATCCAACATCCATCCACTCTGCCAACAAGGGCTCATGGAAGCAACATTTTTGTGTATTCAAAAATAACACGCGCTTTTCTACCCCCTCACCCTATCTGCTCTTCCTGTCAACGTTCGTCCTTTAGTCTTCGTGCTTTGTCAAGTACGGGTTTTTCCTTCTTTTTTACTTTGTGTTAGTATGTGAGTGGGTGGTTGGGTGAATGTGTGATTAGACTTGATAACACAAACTTATACACAGACACAAAAATGAGAAGAGAACAAGCACCATGACGGCTGGTGAATGGTGAATGGCTGAAAGGGTGGGCGGTTGTGTGTGAATGAAGAGTCCGTCATACAGTGCCTCCACCCCCAAGGCAGCTTTGTGTCTGTGTATATAGTGTGTGTGTGTGTGTGGAGAGAGCTCCTCACCATACCGCAACCTACAGCAACAAAATTCGTATAGAACTTTTGCTAGGGCTTTGCTTTGATGATATGATGTTGTTGTCGTCGTTGTTGCTGTGGCTGCTGTAGCTCCGGCTGCTGGTGGTGGCAGTGGTGTTAAACAAAAAAAAACATACTTTGTCGATTTTTCAAAACGAGGACATCCCTATTTACTCACCCACACCATTGACCGGGTTGCCGGCTTCCCCAGCCTTTGTTGCTGTATTTCTCACCCCTCCTCTTTCCCAAATTTAATTTAGGTGGCACAGTGGCATGGGTTGGTTGTTGCGAATGTATTTTTGGAATATATATTTTATTTTATTATATTTTAGAGAGGAACTCCCACTTACTCGGTAGATATTTTGTTAGCAAGTGAGAATTTTTCCGAAGGGTCATGTATAACATTTTCTGATGTATTTTGGCTTGCTAAACTCGAAAATGATGTTCAAAAACTTCTTATGGATATATTTTTTAAATATTTTACTAAAATTCCTATTTACGCCGAATATATCTTCGATAATACTAAAATAAATTACTGAATAAATTTTTGAATTCTACCGAAGGTCCATCTATAACATTTTCGGATGTATTTTTTACAAATATATTTTTTTATTAATTTTTTGCTCAAATTCAAATTTACGTCGTGAATAATATTGAAATAAATAAATAATTACACAAGGCAATACAAATTTTTTCGAAGGGTCTTGTAAAGGGTGTTTTTTATTGAGGTATAGAACTTCGAATTGAAATAAAACACAAGAAAATCGTTTGAATGTCCATCAATTTGGCTTTATTGGAAGGATAATTTTATGCCATTAATGTTTAAATATGATTTCGGGCATGTGGCCGCCGCGGCTGGCTCGAATATAGCCAACTCTACAGGTTCAATTTTCCAAAGCTCCAATTGCTGTGTACGGTGGCGAATCGATTCATTCGGATCCTCTTCAACACTTTGCTCTACAGCGGCAATTGTTTCTTCGGTGCGCACTGTTCGACGTCTCTGCGGATGCGTATTATCACATAGAGTAAACGTAGTGCGAAAACGATCCATGGTTAACCGAATTAATTGCTCTGATGGACGATTATGTCGACCATAAAATGGACGGAGCTTGCGGTGAACTTCGCGAACTGAACCATTACTTTCGAAATAAATTTGCACGATTTGCAAGCGTTGTTCTTTGTCTGTCAACCTGTTCATGATGAAATGGCAAACCAAACTAAATATTAATCACTTGACAGCTGACAAAATGGCCGCCAGTTAAAAAAGTGATGCCAACTTAAAGTTCTATACCCCAATAAAAAACACCCTTTATAACATTTTCTGAAGTATTTTGGTTTTGTAAACTCGAAAACGATACTAAAAAATTTTATGATATTTTTTTTTATTTTTTCTTGCTAAAATTCCAATTTTCGCCGAAGGCACCTTCAATATTTGTACTCTTATTTTGGAAATAAAGGGTGATTTTAATTTTTTTCAAAAAAAAAAAAAATACATAAAATTCAGAAAAATGCATGAAATCTTTATTTGAATCGATAGTACGGTCCATATAATTTAATGTTTGAAGATTATTTCATGCAAATGTTGACCTTGACTGCGCCTCAAATGGTCCATCCGCTAAGTTCAATTTTGGCATTTCCACGTTTTTGAGTAACAGAGGCCCAATTGCTGCGAACGGCGACGAATCGACAATTGATGGTCATCATTAACACTGGCCGATACAGCTGCGATATTTTCTTCAGTTCGCACTCTACGTAAGCGTGTTGGTGGTTTAATGTCCAACAATGTAAATTTGGTGCGAAATTTAGTCACAATAGCCCGTATAGCCGCTTCAGTGGACCGATTAAACTGACCATAAAATGGAAGCGCGCGATGAACTTTCTTAACAGAGCACGCAGTTTGATAATAAAATTCAATAATTTTCATGCGTTCCTCGTTTGTAAGACGATTCATGGTTAAATTATAGACCAAGTTGACAGTGAAACAAAACACGAAACGTGCGTCAGCTGTTTAAACCAGTGTTGCCAAAAAGATAATAGCTAAAAAATCACTCTTTATATACCGTTCGAAAGTTCTAGGCTTCTTCTTTTCAAAGCCCATGTGAAAGTGCAAATCGGTTGATATCCAACTAAGTTGCAGACATATAAGTGTACAAAGGTACGAAAACTATTTTTTTACCCGTAACTCCATACTTTGGGGGTGTTTGACAAATTTCAAATACAAATTCTTGTTCTACTTGACAATACCTCCAAGAAAAATAATATCACTTCCCAAAGTTTTGGGACTGTGGCACCGTGTAATTGGTTTGTTGAAAACAAAATATACAAAATAAATTAACAATTACACTATCCAACCCTATTTTTTCCGAGGGGACATGTTTAATATGTTCTGAAGTATTTTGGCTTTCGAAACACGAAAACGATATTAAAAAATTTGTGTACATATTTTTTTAATGTTTAATTAAAATGCATTATGCATTACGATGCATTTTGAGGCTCTAAACTCGAAAACTATACTATATACTATACTACTATATATAAAATTATAAATAATTTTTACTAAAATTCCAATCTTTTTCGAAGTTACCTTGAATACTTGTACTCTCATATTGGAAATATATATCCGATAACACTTATATGTTCAATTAAAGATAATTATCTTGACAATAATACAAATATTGCGAACTAGCAGTACCCGCTGCTTCGCACGCGGTAAAGCCATCGCACGATTTGCTATTAGTTTTATCAGTCTCTGTTTTTGGATAGTATTTATTTCATTTTCTTTTGGTGGATATTGATAAATCTAAAGTAATAATTTGGAAACCTCTTATTAGATAGCACTCATATACAGTCAAAGGAATGTGTTTATCGATGTGCACTATTTTAGCTCTTCGCCCTTCGTCTGTATAATTTTTATCATTTTGTACCCAGTTTTGAACAAAAAAAAAAAACAAAAAGCAAGACCTTTTATATCCTCGATCTCATGTTTCTAGATGCAGCCGGCCACTTTATAACGTTTTGCACCTCTTTCCCAAAAAGTTAACATTTTGAAAAGTCACCATGTAGGTAACATATGTTTTTGCTTCTTCTAAAAACATGTACTTTATTCGATAACATGTTCATCCCTTGCCGTTCCGTTAAAGGGCTGTACACCATTTTTGTGCCGCGCATAAAGTACAAATTTCGAAAAAATTCAATCTTACTACGTTTACATACCAAATTTCAAGATTCTCGCTGTAATACTTTAGTTGGTACCATTTGTATCCCCTTTTGTTCCGCTCACCCCTTAAATGTAAAAATTTCGAAAAATCCATTTATGGTGCACGTCTACATGGACGGAGGAATATGCACGCCAAATTTCACGAATTTAGCTACAATACTTTAGTTGCTAAAATTTTTATCCCATTTTGCCCCGCTTACCCCTTAAATGTACAAATTTCGAAAAATCCATTTAGATTGCGCTTCTACGTTGTCAGAGGAATGATCACACCAAATTTAACGACCACAGCTGCAATTCTTAAATTGTGTACAATTTTCGTCCCGCGCACCCCCTAAAAAGTACAAATTTCGAATAATCTAATTTTACTGCGATTCTACATGGCCAAAGCAATTTACATACCAAATTACACGATTCTACCTGTAATACTGTAGTTGGTACCATCTTTAATCCTTTTTGTCCCGCTCACGTCTACGTGGTCGGAGGAATGTATACGCTGAATTTCACGATTCTAGCTACAATAATTTAGTTGGTATAATTTTTATCCCATTTTGTCCCGCTCACCCCTTATAAGTACAAATTTAAAAAAAAATCCATTTAGATTTGCGCTTCTATGTTGTCAGAGGAATATACACACTAAATTTCACTACTATAGCTGCAATACTTATATTGGTACAATTTTTGTCCCGCTCCTCCTTAAAAGTACAAATTTCAAAAAATCCAATTACTGCGTTTCTATATGGCCAGAGGAATTTACAAACCAAATTTCACGATTCTAGCTGTAATACTTTACTTGGTACGATTTGTATCCCTTTTTGTCCCGCTCGCCCTTAAAGGTACAAATTTCGAAAAATCCATTTATGTTGCAAGTCAACGTGGTGAGGGGAATTTACACACCAAATTTCACGATTCTAGATGTAATACTTTAGTTGGTACCATTTTTATCCCTTTTCGTTCCGCTCGCTCCTTTAAGGTACAAGTTTCGAAAAATCCATTTATGTTGCAAGTCTACGTTGTCAGAGAAATGTAAACACCGATGTTTACGAATATAGTTGCAATACTTAAATTGTTGCCATTTTTATCCCTTTTTTGTCTCTTTCCTCCCTTAAAAGTACAATTTTCGAAAAATCCCCATTTATAGCCCGTCTGTGTGGTCATTGCAAGGAACACGCCGAATTTCATGTTTCTAGCTACTGCCGTTTAGTCAGGACGAAGGTTCGTGTTTATGCCTTTTTGTCCCATTTTATCTCCTAAAAGTACGAATTTTGTAAAATACCGATGTCTACGTCATATTAGGGAAACTTCTGGGGGCTGAGTCAGTCAGACACGACTCTTTTATATGTAGATTACACTTTCACATAGAAATAGCAAATTGAAAAACAAATGGCTGACAAAACCATAAAAAATCGAAAAAATAGTTTGTTTTATGTTTAAATAACACAATTATAATCGGCTATAAAAATGTTCTGATTACTTTTTTTCAATTTTCTGGTTTTATTGGAAAGATTGAACGTTGTCATTTAATAATGACATATTTAATCATATTTCATAAATCTACAAACAAAATATATCCTCTGGCCTTCATTTAAAAATATATAAAAAAATATCAGTACCAATTTGTGTATTTTAACAAGAAATTATTATCGCTGGTTTATGAGCTTCATAATATATTTTTCCGCAATGAAAATATTGGAATTTCTAGCTTTAAGTATTTTGGACTCTTAAGTCCTCCACTTTTCTTTTTTTTTGATCAGGACTTATCTCATACACAGTTGATCATGCCACTGTACGGTGTCCTTTTCGCAAAGTTGCTAGTTGTACAACAACTTTTCACTTCTCTTACTTTTGCGATTCCCCGCCCCTTCCATCATTCCCTCTTTTCCGTAACACCCGCACACACTCGCTATTGTCGCCCATCAATCCCTTTGCCCATCACGCCAGCCCACATCCTAGCTTTTCGCTTGCCGCAACTTTCAAAGATTCGAAAGGACTTTAGCATGGCATAGTTAGGACTCTGTTGTTTGTGTTGTTGCCTTTGCCACTTTCAAACAGCAAAGAATACACAAGTTGTGTGGGGAGGCGTCGGCGGCGGGCGGCCAGAGTTTGGGATGAAAACTTTTTCTTTCAATTTTTCACTTCAGTTCAGTTGAGTTCCCTCCGTTGTGTGTGTGTTGGTGTAAAATGTTTTCCGTTCTTACTTTGAAAACAAAATTAAAGCAGCAGCAGCAGCAACGGCAGCAAACACAAAATAAAGATGACAGCAAAAAACTGGGAAGAAGAAGAGAAAAAAAACAACCGAAAACTTTTGCAAGTCAATTCCTAACGAGTCTTTTTGTCTCAAGGGTGCTTACTGCTGGGGCTGCTGCCTCCTACATTTCACTTCAGAGTCCTTCTGATACCCTCCACCAAAGGAGGGGGTGTATATATCTGATGTCGTGCAATTGGCAACACTTTGAAATGTTCATTGAGGACCCTGTAAATATATATTCTGGGTCGCGGTAAAATTTCAAAGACGTCCATCCGTCTGTGGGTTGAAAGCACACATATGTGTCTTATGCTTGCAGATCGTTTGGGATCGAAATTGGAACAGTGGGAAAACGCACCCCCCGAAATACCGCTCATATGTAGAATATTTAAGCAATTTTTTGACAACGAAATATTTAATAAATAATTTCCTTTTTAAATACCCAACTTGGTACTGATAATTTATATATATTTATTATATCTACAGCTTTCTTTTGTTCGGTGACTTATAGTGAAATTTGATGCAGAATATATTTTCCATTCACACCGACCCGCTAAAATTCAGTTTTGTGGGACTTTTTAGCACAAATTCGTAAAAGGTACGAAATCAAACCAAAAAATTAATATTACGTTTTTACGTATTACTGGCATTGAAGTTAAGTTTTGGTTGTTAGTGTATTCAGAGACTTATAGTAGAATTTTATGACAAATATTTTGGTAGAATATTTTGACCCGTTGAATTCCTGTTTTAGGGGTGTTTTTTAACTTTTTGCTTAAAAGGTACCAAAAAGACCACTATTTTGAGGAGCTAGAGGGTTAAAGTGTTCACAAAGGGTTTTAAGTAATGTTGCTGAACACATAATATAATAGAATTGTATGGCGAATACTTTTGTAGAATATTTTGCGCCGTTAACCCCATGTATTAGGTGCGTTTTTTACCCTTTTGCACAAATGGCACCAAAAAGACCCCAATTTTGAAAAGCTAGAGGGTTAAACTGTTCCACAAAAATGTTCCTCGTAGTGTTTGCAGTAATATTGCTGAACACATCGTACACCTGAAATGTAAGGATCACAAAGATTCCTGTGCCGATTCATCATAAAAAAATGAACAAAAGTGAGAAATATTGACCCACCTCGAAAAATTCACTCCTGTTTAAATACCCAAATTGGCACCGAAATTTTGTTTATATATACTATAGCTACAGCTTTCTTTTGTTCGACGACTTATAGTGAAATTTGTCTTAGAATATTTTTTCCTTTCACACCAACCCCCTAAAATTCAGATTTGTCGATGAGTTTGGTATCAATTCGGAAAAAGTACGAAATTAACCCTAAAATGAATTTTAAGTTTTGGCTTATTTCTGGCATTTAAGTTGAGTTTTGAGATTTGGTGTATTTAGAGACTTATAGTAGAATTAGATGACAAATATTTTTGTACAAAATTTTGACCCGTAAAATTTCTGTTTTCGAGGTGTTTTTTAACCTTTTGCTCAAAAGGTTACTAAAAGACCCCTATATTGAGAAGTTAGAGGGTTAAAATGTTCCACAAAAATGTCGAGAGTAGTGTTTTAAGTAATATTGCTGAACACATCCTATACCTGAAATGTATGGATCACCAGGTTTCCTATGACGTTTCAACATAATAATGAGCAAAAGTGAGAAATATTGGCAATCCTCGAAAAATACATTCTTGTTTATATACCCAAATTGCGACTGATACTTTTTATTATATTATTATAGCTATAGCTTTCTTTTGTTCGATGACTTATAGTGAAATTTGATGCAGAATATTTTTTCCTTTCACACCAACCCCCTAAAATGCAGTTTGGTGTGACATTCTAGCACAATTTCAGAAAAAAGTACGAAATTAACCCTAAAAAAAGTTTTGACTTATTTCTGGCATTTTAATTGATTTTTGGGTTTTGGTGAATTCAGAGACTTGTAGTAGAATTTTATGGCAAATATTGTTGTAGAACATTTCGAATCGTCAAACCCTATTTTAGAAGTGTTTTTTACCCTTTTGCTAAAAAGGGACCAAAAAGACCCCTATATTGAAGAGCTAGAGGGTTAAAATGTTCCACAAAAATATTCCGCAGTGTTTCACACGGTTTCCTATTCCGTTTCATCATGAGAATGTACAAATTTCGGGAAATATTGAGCCGCCTCAGAAATGTTACTGTGGCATGCACCATGTATGGTGTAGGGCATATAAAAATAGGTTCTGCCGCACTTGTTTTACTTGTTTCTATTCCTTATTGTTGTCGTTGTTTTTGCAACTTTTTTGTTTTTGTGGCCTGACTGCTGCTGCTACCGTTGCCGCTGCCGCGGAGTCGAGTCATCTTTATGTGCGATTGCAACGTTGTTCTCATTGATTTCCAGACTTATAGAGATAAGTTTTATCCTTCCTTCCAGTCGCTCCACGCTTAGGTTCTTTCACACACACACACATCAACATACAGCTTCTTTCTGAGTGTCCTGTGTCTGTATCCGTTGTGTGGTGTGGTGATGACATAAAACCTGTGAGTGTGAGGTTGGGTGGCAGGGAAGATGTTATTGATTTTTTGTGCACCGACCCACCCCCAATTTTTTCTTTAATTCTTAAACTACCCATTCTCTAGTCAGTGGCTTATATAGTGTCTACCCGTGAGTATCCTCACATGGACATGGGGGTGGCTGAGAGTATGTATGTGTATGTGTCTGCCCGTTTGCTGTGCAAATAATCAACAATAGAACGTTAACTCAGCTGCTGGCTACTGGCGTGTACTATTTACTCTGTTGCTTGGTTGTTGGCGGATGTTTGTCGTGACCGACAGTAGCCTCCGCCGTTGTCACCCAACAGGAGTCGTGATCATCTTCTTTAGCGGAACATTTGAACGCGCGGGGAAAAGATTTACGAGTGGTTGGACTCATACCACTCAATCACACGTGGACGGACTTGTCGAAGAAGGTTTGAACGGACGGCCGGATGGATGAATGGACGGGTCTGATAGGCAAATAGACATGACAGGACAGATAAATTAACGACGACGCACACAGTGGTTCTGAATTAAATTTCAAAGGCCAGAAATGCTATAACTTTGGATTTGGTAAACATTTTTTGGGTTTTGTAAAGTGATGAAGCTCATTTTCATCTTAGTGGCTATGTCGATGAACAAAATTGCCGCATATGGGGTTCAGAGAAGCCATATGTGACTATTGAGAAGCCAATGCATCCCCAACGAGTCACTGTTTGGTGTGGATTTTGGGCTACCGGCATCATTGGGTCATGTTCTGAAAAAATGGGTTGATCGAATGAGGTACTGCCGAGCCAGTCATGATAGTCATATGAATGATATTGTGGTGTTCCATTATTAAATGACAAAGTTCAACCTTTCCAATAAAACCAGAAATTTGAAAAAAATAATCAGTACTTTTTTATAGAAGATTCTAATTTAAAATTATTATTTATTTTATTTTTTTTATTTATTTTATTTATTTTTATTTTTTCGATTTTTTCCCTTAAGTCTGCACAAAATTTAATCAGTCTGAAACCTTTCCACAATAAAGGATATTTTTTCCATAGAAAACACCCCCTGATAAATCAAAACTATAGAAATTGCAGCTGGTTCGGGTTCAATGGAAAGTCTCTTCTATCATCCACTTCATATTTACTTTTGACTTTGCTTTCTCTCGTCGCCGCTGATGCTGCTGGTGCCAGCAGGCGGTGGATGGGAGGGATTCAATCCATTTGACCATGTTATCAGCCATTTGTAATCTGTGTAGTTTTCGCATGAAATCATCTGAGAGCGTTGAACAACATTTAGGACAGTATTAGCAGTTTGAGAAAGAAATCTTGTGATTACTTCTATATATAAATTAAACCCCTTATCAGTGACACTCATATCGCCAACAACAACAATAGTACGATGATGAGTATTTCATCTTCATCATTATTGTCATCACATTTTTTTTGTTATACATACATACATAGAACATATACAATATGTACGTGTATTGGTAGTCTTAGAAAGTGAGGGTAGTAATAAGAAAAGTCACTAATTTTTGCATTGACTAATTACTAAAGAAAAAGACTATTTATACGTATTTACATTTCCATGGTAAAACGGTTAGTTTATTATTATTTAGGAATAAATATTGCAAGAATATCACGTATGGTGGTCATTTTAGAGGGCGGTCAATATTTGCCCCATTATTAAGATGAATCGCGATGGAAAACCTAGTGAGCCTTACATTTCAGGTATAGAATGTGCTCAGCAATATTACTGCAAACACTACGAGGAACATTTTTGTAGAACATTTTAACCCTCTAGCTCCTCAATAAAGGGGTCTTTTTGGTCCCTTTTGTGCAAAAGTGTAAAAATGCCCCTTGGAACATGGGTTTGGCGGGTCAAAATGTTCTACAAAAATATTTGCCATAAAAGTCTGCCTCAAGTCTCTGAATATACCAAAACTCTAAAGTTAATTTAAATGCCAGAAATAAGTCAAATCTAAAAAATCATTTCTGGGGTTAATTTCGTACTTTTTCTGAATTGGTGTCAAAATGTCCCACAAAACTGAATTTTAGTGGGGTGGTGTCAAGGGAAAAAATATTCTACATCAAATTTCACTATAAGTCACCGAGCAAAAGAAAGTTGTAGCTACAATGTATATAAATAACATATCAGACATAAGACAAAACTTAGAATTCATTTGACAGTATTAATTTCGCCCTTTTTCTGAATTGGTGCTAAATTGTACCACAAAACTGAATTTTAGGGGGGTGGTGTGAAAGGAAAAAATATTCTACGGCAAATTTCAATTTAAGTCACAAAACAAAAGAAAGCTGTAGCTAAAATATGTATACATAAAATATCTATACCAATTTCGGTATTAAAACGTGGATTTATTTTTAGAGGTGCGCCAATATTTCCCCCTTTAGCATATTCTTATGATGAATCGGCTTGGAAAACCTTATGATCCTTACATTTTTAGTATAGGATGTGTTCAGCAATATTATCAAAAACACTACGTGGAACATAGAACATTTTCCTCAATAAAGGGGTCTTTTTGGTACCTTTTGCGGAAAAGCGGAAAAAAACGTCATTAAAGCATTGGTTTAACGGTTTAAAATGTTCTACAAAAATGTTTGCCTCAAAATTCTACTATAATTCTCTGAAGGCACCTCAACTCAAAGCTCAAGTTATATGCCTGAAATAAGCCAAAACTTAAAATTCACTTTAGGGTTCATTTTGTACTTTTTCGAATTGATACTAAACTCTGCCACAAAACTGAAAATTTGACTATAAGTCACCGAACCAAAGAAAGCTATAACTATAATATATATAAATAAAATATCACCTACAATTTGGGTATTTAAACTGGGATGTATTTTTCGAGGTGGTCCAATATTTCTCACTTTTGCTCATTCTTATGATGAATCGCCGTAGGAAACCTTGTGTTCCTTACATTTTATGTACAGGATGTGTTCAGCTATATTACTGAAAACACTACGGGGAATATTTTTGTGGAACGTTTTAACCCTCTAACTCCTCAATATGGGGGTATATTTGGTCCCTTTTGTGCTTCTCAATATAGGGGTCCTTTTGGACCCTTTTATGCAAAATGTAAAAAAAAACATCCCTACCACAGGGGTTTTGCGGATCAAATTGTTTTACAAAAATATGTGCCATAAGTCTCTGAATGCACCACAACTCAAAATTCATCTTAAATGCCTGAAATAAGTCAAAACCTAAAATTCGTATTAGTGATAATTTCGTACTTTTTCCGAATTTGTGCTAAACTCGGCCACAAAACTGCAATTTATGGGGTTTGTTTGAATGGACAAAATATTCTACGTTAAATTTGACTAAAAGCCACCGAACAAAAGAAAGCTGAATCTAATATATATGTAAATAAAATATCACTGACAATGTGGGTATTTAAACTGGGATGTATTTTTCGAGGTGGGCCAATATTTCTCACTTTTGCACATTCTTGGTATGGACGGGTCAAAATATTCTACAAAATTATTTGCCATACAATTCTACTATAAGGCTCTGAATACAACGAAACTAAAAAGTCAACTCAATTGCCAGAAATAAGTCAAAACTAAAAATTCATTTTAGGGTTAATTTCGTACTTTTTCCAAAATGATACCAAAATGTTCCACAAAGTGAACTTTAGGGGGTTTGTGTGAATGGAAAAAATATTCTACATTAAATTTCACTATAAGTCGCCGAACAAAAGAAAGCTGTAACTATAGTATATATAAATAAAATTTCGGTAGCAATTTGGGTATTTAAACAAAAAATTATTTATATTTTTTTCTTTTAGCTTTCTATGAATTTTTAAGAGCTTGATAACTTTTTTTTAAAAAAAAACGCATAAAATTTGCAAAATCTCATCGGTTCTTTATTTGAAACGTTAGATTGGTCCATGACATTTACTTTTTGAAGATAATTTCATTTAAATGTTGACCGCGGCTGCGTCTTAGGTGGTCCATTCGGAAAGTCCAATTTTGGGCAACTTTTTCGAGCATTTCGGCCGGAATAGCCCGAATTTCTTCGGAAATGTTGTCTTCCAAAGCTGGAATAGTTGCTGGCTTATTTCTGTAGACTTTAGACTTGACGTAGCCCCACAAAAAATAGTCTAAAGGCGTCAAATCGCATGATCTTGGTGGCCAACTTACCGGTCCATTTCTTGAGATGAATTGTTCTCCGAAGTTTTCCCTCAAAATGACCATAGAATCGCGAGCTGTGTGGCATGTAGCGCCATCTTGTTGAAACCACATGTCAACCAAGTTCAGTTCTTCCATTTTTGGCAACAAAAAGTTTGTTAGCATCGAACGATAGCGATCGCCATTCACCGTAACGTTGCGTCCAACAGCATCTTTGAAAAAATACGGTCCAATGATTCCACCAGCGTACAAACCACACCAAACAGTGCATTTTTCGGGATGCATGGGCAGTTCTTGAACGGCTTCTGGTTGCTCTTCACTCCAAATGCGGCAATTTTGTTTATTTACGTAGCCATTCAACCAGAAATGAGCCTCATCGCTGAACAAAATTTGTCGATAAAAAATTTCGAACCGAACACTGATTTTGGTAATAAAATTCAATGATTTGCAAGCGTTGCTCGTTAGTAAGTCTATTCATGATGAAATGTCAAAGCATACTGAGCATCTTTCTCTTTGACACCATGTCTGAAATCCCACGTGATCTGTCAAATACTAATGCATGAAATTCCTAACCTCAAAAAAATCACTCTTTATAATTTTATAATTTCTGGAATTGTTTTTATGTCTAAAATCATTATGTTTTCTCCTTCTCTAGTAAATAAACTTTTGTTTAGCGTCTTTTTTTGTAATATATTATCGAATTGTTACAATGAAATGGTTTTGTTGCACCAATGAAATCGTTTCATTGCTCCATGTGATCAGTTGTTCACCTTACCGGGGACCTTTGATTTCTTCAATTAGATCACTCCGTGAAGTAGTTCCCTGAAAATGGCAACAATTATGTTGCTCTGATCCAAAAAAAATCTTCTCAAGGATCTGCCTGACATTCCTACCATATCATAGTCCCTTGCCCTTTAATATTAAGTAATTTAGTCTGAACATGGAACCAACAACGTTTAAGCTTTTCTGCCAAATGCAGCTCTACAAGCTACAGTGTGTGTGTGTGGTGTGAGTTTTTCTTTGTGGAGTTGATCCACTCCTCAGTCCAGGCCATCAACACTGATTAAGATGTAACTAACTAACAGCCAGCAAGCGAAAACACCCAGGAATTCTTGGCCAGTTTTTTTGCCATGGCCACAGGAAACAATGTGTCACTTTTAATGAACTTAACTTCCAAGATAACCATGATCTACAACAGTAACAGCAATAGCAACATAAGGCAGCAGCAACATCAACAGTAGTAGCAACATAAACCACAGCAGCAACAAGAATGAAAAACATTCAAGATATCATGCCCGTGATCAGTAAATAACAATCTCCCTCTCTTTTCCTCTCTGAGCCAATCTGACATTCGACATGGACACATCTCGACATCGACATCAAGACAAGACTATCAGAATTGTACAGCCATCTATCTATGTATGTATGTATGTACTTACATACATATGCACATAGTTGGATATAACAAATTGCCCACTCAATTTTAAGATTAGCCAACTATCAAGCTACCGCCACTACTGCCGCTCTTAATGCTGCCACATTGGCCTGTCCAATCCTCATTTAAGCCTTGGCCGCCGCCGCCGCCACTCTACCACCATCATCTTAGACACGACGTTAATAACACCATGCCACAAAGAAATAACAATTTTTGTGTGTGAGCTAAACAATTCTTTTTTGAGAGAAAACTGATTCATAAAATCAACACAAAAAATATGGATAATTAAAAAATATGTATTACTAAAAAAAGATTATGGTTTAATTTAAAAATATGATTATATTTTTTTTAAAAAAATATGGTTCAATTAAAAAAAATATGGTTAAATTCAAAAAATCATTATAGTATTTAAATAAAATTATGGTTAAATTAAAAAAGATATGGTTAAATAAAAAAATATGGTTAATTTTTTTAAATTGATGGTTAAATTAAAAAAATATGGTTAAATTTAAAAAAAACTTATAGTTAAGTAAAAAAATATGTTTACATTTTTTATTTTTTTTGTGCTTAAACTCCAATTTTCCCCGAAGGTACCTTTAATATTTGTTCTCTCATTTTGAAAAAAAAAAATATGAACTTAAGAAAAGATTATGGTTAAATTAAAAAAATATGTTTAAATTAAAAAATATGGTTACGTTTCGAAAAAAATATGGTTAAATTAAAAAAAATCATTAAAAAATTTAAAAAATTATGGTTAAATTAAAAAAATATGGTTAAATTAAAAAGTATGGATATTTTTTAAATTTATAGTTAATAAAAAATTATGTTCAATTTTTTTAATTTTTTTTTGCTTAAATTCCAATTTTCCCCGAAGGTACCTTTAATATTTGTTCTCTCATTTTGAAAAAAATATGAACTTAAGAAAAGATTATGGTTAAATTAAAAAAATATGTTTAAATTAAACAATATGGTTACGTTTCGAAAAAAAATATGGTTAAATTAAAAAAAAATCATTAAAAAATTAAAAAAAATATGGTTAAATTAAAAAAAAATATGGTTAAATTAAAAAAAAATATGGTTAATTAAAAAAAATATGGTTAAATTAAAAAGTATGGCTATTTTTTAAATTTATAGTTAATAAAAAAATTATGTTAAATTTTTTTAATTTTTTTTTTGCTTAAATTCCAATTTTACCCGAAGTTACCTTTAATATTTGTTCTCTCATTTTGAAAAAAAAAAAGGTTATGAACTTTAAAAAAGTTTATGGTTAAATTAAAAAAATATGTTTAAATTAAAAAAAAATATATATAAATACATTTAAAAAAATATGGTTAAAATATAAAATATGGTTAAATTTAAAAAATGTGGTTAAATTAGAAAAATATGGTTAATTTTTTTAATTAATGTTTAAATTAAAAAATATGCTTTTTTTTTAATTTATAGTATGGTTAATTTTTTTACCTTTAATATTAGTTCTCTCATTTTGAAAAAAATTATGAACTTAAAAAAAGATTATGGTTAAATTAAAAAATATGGTTACGTTTAAAAAAATGGTTAAATTTAAAAAAGTCATTAAAAAATTAAAAAAATAATTGTGGTTAAATTAAAAAATATGGTTAATTTTAAAAAATATGGTTAAATTAAAAAATATGTTTATTTTTTTAAATTTATGGTTAAATAAATTCCAATTTTCCCCGAAGGTACCTTTAATATTTGTTCTCTCATTTAAAAAAAAAGGTTAATAACTAAAAAAATAGATTAAAGAAGTAATAAATAATATGGTTAAATTAAAAAAATATAACTACATTTAAAAAATATGGTTAAATTAAAAAAAAATATGGTTAAAATAAAAAATATGGTTAAATTGAAATTTAAATTGATAGTTAAATTAAAAAATATGTTTTTTTTTAATTTATAGTATGGTTATTTTTTTTGCTAAAATTCCATTTTCCCCCGAATGTACCTTTAATATTTGTGCTCTCATTTTGGAAATATAGGCCCGATTACACCCGCTTATATGTACAGTTAAAGGTAATTATTATTATTTCACTTTCACATAGAGATAATAGTATAGGAACAGTCTCCAAAGAATTGAGAAAAAATTGATTTTTTTCGGAAAAAAATCTTTTTTTTGCTGTCACGAAAAAATCACAAATAATGAAAAAAAAAACGGAAAAAATATTTCATTTTATTTTTCTTATAGCTAACATCCTAACGAAGAAAACAACGCCTACATGTAAAAGATCTATGGAGAAATGTAGAAGCTATGGGCCTCTTTGTAGACGCAAAATATTATTTAAAAATCATAATTTTGTATTTTTTTGGTTATAATAGTAATAATATTTCTTAAATAGCAGTATATTTTGTTTTTATTTTATATTAGCTGGGAACATCAAGAAGAAAACGAGGGAAAATTGAAGAAAATCAATGGACACATTTAGAAGTTGAGACCCTTGCTGTAGAATTCATTTTCTCCAATTTTTTGCTTAAATTTATTGAAGACAACATTTACTTCTAGAAGAAGTGTCATAACTTCTACATTTATCCACAGATTTTCTTCAAGTAGACATTGTTTTTTTTTTGGGTTAAGACACCAGCTATTACGAAATTATACAAATAGACAATTGTTTAATTTGTAAAGGGGGTTTCCCACCATTTAAACAAAAATTAGGAAAAATACTGTTTTTTAAAAATTCCTTTGCGCCCACAATGAGGGTCACAACTTCTACATGTAGACATAGATTTTCTTTAACTGGACCATTTAAACAAAAATTAGAAGAATTATTACTTTTTTAAAATTCTTTTGCGCCTACGAAGAGTGGCTCAACTTCTACATTTAGCCATAGACATACATATAAACATTGTTTTCTTCGCTAGAATATTAGCTATTTATAAATAAAACATTATAATTTTTTCAATTTTTTTCTTATTTCTGGCATTTAAGATGACTTTTGAGTTTTGGTGAATTCAGAGAATTATAGTAGAATTTTGTGGCAATTATTTTTGTAGAAAATGTTGACCCTTTAAACCCCTGTTTTAGGGGCGTTTTTTAACTTTCGCCAAAAGAGGGACCAAAAAGACCCCTATATTGAGCAGCTAGAGGGTTAAAATGTTCTACGAAAATGTTGCTCGCAGTGTTTTAAGTAATATTGCTGAACACATCCTATACCTGAAATGTGAGGATCACAAGGTTTCCGATGTCAATTCATCATAAGAATGTGCTAGAAGGGGGAAATATTGGCCCACCCCTCTAAAGTGACCTCTATACTTAAATTTTCAAAATAGCTATACATAAAATGTTGTAATATCCTTTTCGCCTTTAGAAAGCCGAAATACCTCAGAAAATGCTCTACATAGCCCTTGGGCAATATTTTTGTTGCTTAGTGTAATCATTTCTTGCTGTTGGTGTTGTGGGTTTTGTTTATGTTTAAAGGAAAAACATTTGTTAATGTCCAATCATTTTTTCATTTCGTTTCTGACTATTTCTGTGGCTCCTCATTGCCATCGTCGTCGTCGTCGTCATTGTTGATGTTGTTGTTGTTGCTTTGTTAAAGAAAATTAGACAATGTGCCGCCATCGTTACCGCCACCGCCTTAAGTTTAACCTAGTCGGCCTTCATTTATGTTGACTGTTGGCTGTTGTTTTTCTTAAGGTATGTTGTACCCTACTACAACACATTTTGCAGCCAGCAGCATGTGTATGAATGCCGCCGCCACCACCACCAACAACAACAACGACAGCATGCATGCATGCAACAATATAGTCAGTCATCATTACATGCAATGCAATTGCCAACAACACACAGTTGTCTTGTTGTTAGATTGTCGTTACATGCTTAAGATTAGGTTTTCCTGGAGAGGGCAAATGCTTGTGGAGTGATGGAAAATGTTTTTCATACGAAAGTGGTGGCGGCAACTTCTGCTAAAATGGAAAAATCTGAAAAGGAAAATCTACAAAGGAAAATAAATCAAAATTCCAAAAAATAAAAAATGTAAATTTGTTTCCAAAGGAAAGGTAACACCGTGGAACACAAAAGACAAACGGTTTCCGAGAGGGGGGGTAAAAAACAATAAACAGTATATCAGCGTTTTGGAAGTTTAGAGAGGGGTGTCAATATTTCCCTTTTTTGCACATACTTTTGATGAAGGAATCCTTGTGATCTTTACATTTCATTTATATGATGTGTTCAGCAATATTACATAAAACGTTACGAGGAAGATTTTTGTAGAATTGTTTAACTCTCTAGCTTCTCAGTATAGGGGTCTTTTTGGTACCTTTTGCAGAAAAGCGGAAAAATTTCATTAAAGCATGGGTTTAACGGGTCAAAATGTTCTACAAAAACATTTGTCTTAAAATTAAACTTCAAAATTCTATTTAATTAGTAGAAATATGTAAAAAAACTTAAAATTCTTTTTAGGGTTAATATTCCACCCTTTTGCACATTCTTATGATGAATCGGCAGTATAGGAATCATTGTGATCCTTACATTACAGGTATAGGGTACGTGTTCAGCAATATTATTCAAAACTCAACGAGGAATATTTTTGTGGAACATTTTGCAAAAGGGCAAAAATACCCCTAAAATACAGTTTTCATGGATCCAAATATTCTACAAAAATATTTGCCATACAATTCTACTATAAGTCTCTGAATACACAAAACTCAACTTGAATTCCAGAAATATGTAAAAAGAACATAAAATTCATTTTTGATGTTAATTTCGTACTTTTCCAAATTGGTGTTAAACTATTACACAAAACGGAATTTTAGGGGGTGGTTTGAATGGAACAAATATTCTATAATCATAATCATCGATTTGGTAAAATAAAAAAGTTGGGACATTTTTCATTTGGGAATTTATGGTTGACGACATTTTAAGAATTTGAGTCAAATTATTTTTTGGGCTATGTTTCATTGCCATTTTGCTTGCAGCCGTATCATTGGTCAATTTTCATATTGATTCATGATTTTTTGGTAGTTAAGGATCAACTGCTGCGATTTTTTAATATTACAGCCAAAAAATTGCTGCTAAAGTGGTCGCCGTGAAAAATCGTCCAAAAAAATAATGAAATATGACCCAAATCAAAATATGATCCAAAAAATTTATAAACGAATTTATGACCAAAAATAAATGCAAAATGCAAAAATAAATGCAAAAGTTTGCCTAAAACAAAAAATGGACCAAAAAAATAGAAAAAAAAATTATGTCCAAAGAGAATTACAAAATCTCTTAAATGAAAACTTGGGTCAAAATCGCAAAAGTAATAAGAAAATATTGCCCATATCAAAACCAAAAAATGACAAATTAAATTATGTCCCCAAAAATGCAAAATCGCCTAAATGAAAAATCGTCAAAAAAATGTGTGAAAAATAATAAAAATTGACCAAATCAAAAAATGGGACAAAAAACTCCAATAATAAAGAGTGATTTTTTTGAGGTTAGGATTTTCATGCATTAGTATTTGACAGATCACGTGGGATTTCAGACATGGTGTCAAAGAGAAAGATGCTCAGTATGCTTTGACATTTCACCATGAATAGACTTACTAACGAGCAACGCTTGCAAATCATTGAATTTTATTACCAAAATCAGTGTTCGGTTCGAAATTTTTTATCGACAAATTTTGTTCAGCGATGAGGCTCATTTCTGGTTGAATGGCTACGTAAATAAACAAAATTGCCGCATTTGGAGTGAAGAGCAACCAGAAGCCGTTCAAGAACTGCCCATGCATCCCGAAAAATGCACTGTTTGGTGTGGTTTGTACGCTGGTGGAATCATTGGACCGTATTTTTTCAAAGATGCTGTTGGACGCAACGTTACGGTGAATGGCGATCGCTATCGTTCGATGCTAACAAACTTTTTGTTGCCAAAAATGGAAGAACTGAACTTGGTTGACATGTGGTTTCAACAAGATGGCGCTACATGCCACACAGCTCGCGATTCTATGGCCATTTTGAGGGAAAACTTCGGAGAACAATTCATCTCAAGAAATGGACCGGTAAGTTGGCCACCAAGATCATGCGATTTGACGCCTTTAGACTATTTTTTGTGGGGCTACGTCAAGTCTAAAGTCTACAGAAATAAGCCAGCAACTATTCCAGCTTTGGAAGACAACATTTCCGAAGAAATTCGGGCTATTCCGGCCGAAATGCTCGAAAAAGTTGCCCAAAATTGGACTTTCCGAATGGACCACCTAAGTCGCAGCCGCGGTCAACATTTAAATGAAATTATCTTCAAAAAGTAAATGTCATGGACCAATCTAACGTTTCAAATAAAGAACCGATGAGATTTTGCAAATTTTATGCGTTTTTTTAAAAAAAAAGTTATCAAGCTCTTAAAAAATCACCCTTTATAAAAAATGGACCAAAAAATTAAAAAAATAAATTTTGTCCAAAAATTTATTGAATATTGCATAAAAGAAAAATCGTCAGTAAAAATTGGGTCAAAAACGCCAAAAATAATTTCTACAACTTTACAAATCAAGAAATGGACCAAAAAAATGCCCAAAAATAAATGCAAAATCATCTAAATAGAAAACCGTTCAAAATTGGATCAAAATCGCCAAAAAATAATAAAAAATGTTGCCCAAATCAAAAAATTGACCAACAATAGGAACAATATTTATTATTTCCAAAAATAAATGGAAAATCACCTAAATAAAAACCGTCCAAAAAAATGTATCAAAAATCTCCCAGAAAAAAATAAAAAAATGTCCAAATCTAAAAATTAATCTAAAATGAAAAATTAAATTATGTCCAAAAATAAATCACGTAATTGAAAATTCGCCAATGCCCATATCAAAAAAAGGACCAAAAAAAAATTAAAATTAAATTACGCCAAAAACAACGAAAAAGCCTTCTGAAAAGATTGGGTCAAAAATCGCTCAAAAAATAATGAAATAAAACAAAAAATGTACCGAAAGAATGAAAAATTAAATTATGTTCAAAAATAAAACTAAATGAAAAATCGCCCAAAAATGGGTCAAAAATTATCCAAATCAAAAAACTAAAATAAATGCAAAATTACCGAAATGAAATATTGGCCAAGAATTGGGTCAAAAATCGCCAAAAAAATGACTAATTATTAAGTAGAAAAATTGCCCTAAAGTATTTGGGTATGTCGAAATCCGGCTACACGGATAAATTATGTCCAAAAATATATGGAAAATCTAAATGAAAGAACGACCAAAAAATTAGGTCAAAAATCACTCAAAAAGGGCCAGAAATTGCCAAAATCAAAAATTAAATTATGCCAACAAAGAAAAATGCAAAAGTCATCTAAATGAAAAACTGACCAAATATGGGTCTAAAATTACCAAAAATGTACTAATTTTTAATTTTTTTAAAATCGCCCAAATACATGGGCCATGTGACAGAACTGTAACAAATCATAAATAGCTCCATAACGCCATAAATGGTTCCACTTAAAAAATAAATAATATTTTGTAAACATACGTATTTTTCTATTACATGTAATCTACCGAAACAATAAATTAATTTATATTTTTATGATGTTGCCATATAATTTTTAATTTTAAAATTTTCTCCAATTTAAAAAATTTTCATATTTGAATGTACGAAATTTAACCCAATGTCCGATATTTCGTTTTTGGGCGATTTTCATTATGAGAAAAATTTCACTATGTACGTAAAATCGCCCAAAAAAATATGAAAACTGTCCCAAAAAATTGCAAAAATGGACGATTATCACATGAATATTTCATATTCAAATATGAAAAATTACATTTTGGGCGATTTTTTTTAAATGCAACCGTGTGAACTTTTGATTTACGTGGCCGCTCACACGAGAACGGCAAGTAGTGCCTTAAAGCACCGGTTTGAATACATTACTCTACGTAGCCGACTTTTGGTAATACACCAGAGGAGAATATCTTTAATCCCGACCGAAGGCTTTGGACATACCCCAGATGATATATTCTTGGACGATTTTTATACCCTCCACCTCCAGGATGGGGGTATACTAACTTTGTCATTCCGTTTGTAACACCCTGAAATATCGACATGAGACCCTATAAAGTATATATATTCTTGATCGTCATACAATTCTAAGACGATCTAGCCATGTCCGTCCGTCCGTCCGTCCGTCCGTCCGTCCGTCCGTCTGTTGAAAGCACGCTAGCATCTAAACGAAAGGAGCTAGAATGCTCAAATTTTCCATAAATGCGTCTTATAGTCGTAGATCGGTTGGGATTGAAATGGGGCGAAATCGGCCCAAAGGGAAAAATTTTTCCCTCACAAGGACTAAAAATACCCATAATAATCCCTAATATTTTAGCGTATTTAAGCATGTTTTTTGAATATGTCTGTTTATATTTGCTTGATATTTGGTATGCGCATTCCCCTTATAGCAAAAACGTGCACCATAAAGTGATTCTTATTTGTAGGGGGTGAAATGGGGCAAAAAAAGGGATAAAAACGGTACATATTAAACGACAACAGCTAGAAACACGAAATTCGGTGTGTACATTCCTCTAGTTAAGTAGATACATAATATAAAAGTATTTTTTCCAAATTCGTACTTTTAAGGGGTAAAATGGGAATAGAGGGATAAAAATGGTACCAACCAAACGGCTGTACCTAGAATAATGAAATTCGGTGTATACATTCCTCAGATTTCATAGTCAAGTAAAATACAGGGATTTTTCAAAATTTGTACTTTTTGGGGTTAAAATGAAAAAAGGGGATAAAAATAGTACCAATCAAATGACCGCAGCTAGAGTCATGAAAGTCAGAGTATACATTCCTCTGACTGTATAGATACGGAAAATAAACTGATTTTTCGACATTCGTACTTTTTGGGGTCAAAATAGAAAAAGGGGATAAAAATAGTACCAACCAAATAACCGCAGCTAGAGTCGTGAAATTCGGAGTATACATTCCTTTGACTACGCAGACATGAAAAATAAAAGGTTTTTTTCAAAATTCGTACTTTCAAGGGATACAATAGGTACGGAGGGATAAAATGGTACCAACCAAATGGCTACACCTGGAATAATGAAATTCGGAGTATACATTTCTCTGTCTGCGTAGAAACGGAAAATAGACGATTTTTTCGAAATTCGTACTTTTTGGGGTTAAAATGAAAAAAGGGGATACAAATAGTACCAATCAAATGACCGCAGCTAGAGTCATGAAATTCGGAGTATACATTCCTCTGACTGCATAGACACGCCAAATAAAAAGTTTTTCCATATTCGTATACAACCAACTGTAGCACCTACTATCTACCAATATTTATGGTATTTAAGCTTTTTGAAAATATCAATATAAGATATTTTCTGATTTGAAATAAACAATGGTTTGAAATAATTAAAATATTATATTTATTTATAAAATTATTTTTTCAATATTTGTATTTGTTTTGGTTTGGCTGTATTAAAAAATTTATATTTTCCTGTAATATTACTGCATTTCTACGAAAACCGACAACCTCTGTGGAATGCAATCCATGGTGGAGGGTATATAAAGATCGGCCCGGCCGAACTTAACTCCGTTTTTACTTGTTCATATTAAAAATTACCCAAATTTTTGTGCGACTATTCACATGAAAAATAACCCAATTTTTTGGGCTATTTTTCACATGTAACCTATTTTTTTTTTTTGGCGATTTTCCACATGAAAAATAACCCAATTTTTAAGCGATTTTCCATATGAAAAATGACTAAATTTTTTTGGACTATTTTTCATTTTTGATTTGGGCGATATTTCATTTATTTTTGGGCATAATTTCATTTTTTTGGCCAATTTTTTGTTTTGTTCAATTTTTCTTATTTGTTGATGATATTTCATGTCGCCAAAAAATTACAAGTTAATTATGAAAAATAGACCCATTTTATTGGGTGATAATTCATATGAAATATTGTCCATTTTAGGTTTTTTTTTGGCGATTTTTCGATTAAATTGTTGTCAATTCACCGATACGAAGTACTTAACATTTTCTTTTAGTTTCCCTGAGTTTCCACTATTTTTTTTGTTTAAGCTTTTCAACCTCAAATTATTATCACGCCAAAAAATGTCCTTCTCCCTGGCCGCCTCCCTGGTACGTTTAAATATTTACAAAATCATTTAGCTACCATATCGTGTTGTTGTCTCTCGTTTCGCTGCTGTCGCTGCTTCTGCCTGCAAATAATAAACAACATAACTGCTAACAAACAAAACTACGACAACAAATCGTACATTAAACATTGGCATGATCGGATGATGATGATCATCAAGTCATAGTCACAATTATACTCCTCTAGTCACAGTCATAGACATATAATGATCGTCATTGTTGTTTGAACACAGCGTCATCTTCAGTGCGATCGCTGAGATCGCGCCATCCTCCTCAACTTGATCATTAGTAGCAACAAGAGCCGCTGCTGCCGACGCCGACGCCGACGCCGCCGCATTAGTAACAACTGACACTTTACAGCATGTACTACCGGCAAACAACATACAACACCGCAACAACATTACAAATAATTTAAACGAACCCATCATCTTCGTCAGCCAACCAGTCCGCCACCGAACAAGTCAACAATCATCCAACCAACCAACATCCCAATCGGGCCTTTTAAGTTTTCAATTTAAACTCTTTTTTCCATTTTGTTGTTGTTGTTAATGTTTTAACTTAAACGGCAGCAGAGTTAATGGTGTTGGTGTTGGTCATGTTGCTGTTGTTGGCTTTTCTTCTCGTCGTCGTTCTTTTTTCTGTTTTTGAATTATTTGTTCATATTTGTTATTACTTTTGGTTAATTGCGTTTGTGGACTTTTAGCGGTCATGTACAAAGGCATATAAAGCCGGCTTTGTTGTTGTTGTAACTATGGTATATTATTGTAGTTTGTTTGAACGGTTTAAACTGTCTGACAGCCTATTGCCTTTAATGATGATTTCAATGTTTGCCATGTCAACTGATAATGATGACTTTTGTGATCCCAAAAAAAAGGGGCAACAACGTGAGTGTCAATTGATCATCGCCAAACTGTCTAAAAAATAAAAATGAATAAATATTGTTTCGCGAATAAGGCTCAATTTTTTTGGAGCGATGTATTTAATCATTTTTAAATTAGGCTGAGAAATTGGTAACTAATTTATTTTTTGGCAGAAGCGTAATTTTTTATTACAAAAAATTTCGGGAATTAAAATTCGAAAAGGACATTAAATAAATTGCACTAAAGGTGGGATTTTTTTTCATTTTAAGCATAGGATGTGTTCGGCAATATTGCTTACAACACTACGAGGAACAATTTTGTGAAACATTTTAACCCTCTAGCTCTTCACTAAAGGTGTCTGTTTGGTCCCCTAAGGCTGCAGCCAAATTTGTTAATTTAATTCTAATAACAGGGAGGAATCTTAAATAGCCTCCACCGCGGAGAGCATTTTTACGGGTTTAACAATGTTCTAACAACGGATTCTGATGGAGGATGGGTAAAAAGAATTTTCATGTATCGGCGTTTTGAAAGTTTACCTTTGGTGGTAATTTTAGTGAGGGGTCAATATTTCCCTTTTTGCACAATCTTATGATGAAATGGCGGCAAAGGAAACCTTGTAATACTTATATTTTCGATATAAGATGTGTTCGGCATTATTATTTAGAACACTAAGAGGAAAATTTTTGTGAAACATTTTAACCCTCTAGCTCCTCAATATATGGGTCTTTTTGGCCTCTTTTGCGGAAAAGCGTAAAAACACCCTGAAAACAGAGTTTTAAAGGGTCAAAATGTTCTACAAAAATATTTGCATTAAAATTCTACCAAAAATCTCTGAACACACCAAAACTCAAAACTCAACTTAAATGCTAGACATAAATTAATACTTAAAATCCAATTTAGGGATAATTTAGTACTTTTTCTGAATTGGTGCCAAAATAGACCACAAAAGTGCATTTTAGGGCGATGATGTAAATGGAAAAAATATTCCACATCAAATTTCACTATAAGTCACCGAACAAAATAAAGCTGTAGCTGTAATATATATAAGTAAAATATCAGACATAAGTCGAAACATAGAATTCATTTCACAGGGTTAATTTCGTTATTTTTCAGAATTGGTGCCAAAATGTCCCACAAAACTGAATTTCACGGCGGTGATGTGAATGGAAAAAATAATCTACGTCAAATTTCACTATAAGCCACCAAACAAGAGATAGCTGTAGCTATAATATATATAAATAAAATATCAGCACCAATTTGGGTATTTAAACTCATTACATAATTTTTGAGGTGCGCCAATATTTCCCCCTTGATGAATCGGCTTGGAAAACCTTATGATCCTTACATTTTAAGTATAGGATGTGTTCAGCAATATTATCAACAACACTACGAGGAACATTTTTGTGGAACATTTTAACCCTCTAGCTCCTCAGTATAGGGGCCTTTTTGTGCAAAAGTGTAAAAACGCCCCTTAGAACATGGGTTTGGCGGGTCAAAATGTCAATCAAAATATTCTACAGCAAATTTCACTATAAGTCACCGAACAAAAGAAAGCTGTAGCTAAAATATATATACATAAAATATCTGTACCAATTTCGGTATTTAAACGAGGATTTATTTTTAGAGGTGGGCCAATATTTCCCCCTTTAGCTCATTCTTATGATGAATCGGCTTGAGAAACCATATAATCCTTACATTTCAGGTATAGGATGTATTTAGCAATATTACTTAAAACACTACGAGGAACATTTTTGTAGAACACTTTAACTCTCTAGCTCCTCAATAAAGGGGTCTTTTTGGTACCTTTTGCGGAAAAGGTGGGTCAATATTTCCCCCTTTAGCACATTCTTATGATGAATCGGCTTGAGAAACCTTATAATCCTTACATTTCAGGTATAGGATGTATTTAGCAATATTACTTAAAACACTACGAGGAACATTTTTGTAGAACATTTTAACCCTCTAGCTTCTCAATAAAGGGGATTTTTTGGTACCTTTTGCGGAAAAGCGGAAAAAACGTCATTAAAGCATGGGTTTAACGGTTTAAAATGTTGTACAAAAATATTTGCCATAAAATTTTACCACCAGTCTCTGAGTACACCAAAACTCAAAAGACATTTTAAATGCTGGAAATAAGTCAAAACTTAAAATTCATTTTTAGGTTAATTTTGTACTTTTTCTGAATTGATGCCAAAATGTCCCACAAAACTTAATTTTAGGGGGGCGGTGTCAGGGGAAAAAAATATTCTACACCAAATTTCACTATAAGTCACCGAACAAAAGAAAGATGTAGCTATAATATGTATAAATGAAATATCAGCTCCAATTTGGGTATTTAAGCAGGAAATTATTTATTAATTTTTTAAACTCTGGGTAATTCTATCTATACCTTTTCATTTTGTTCCACAGTGTAAACTGGATTAATATGGCTTTATATTAACGTTTGTATGGTTGAAATTTGTTTATTTATTTAGTTTTGAACTGGGATATTGTCCCGGCTCAAGACCATTTTCTATATTTATTTATCTATATTTAGTAGAATGCAAATTTATTTACAAATGACATGGTGACATTTATTACTTGGCTGCAGACTACCACGATCATGATTTCGACCATGGCAAAAGTCTTTTCAAGTGGCTTCGCAGCGACTTTTCAACATCAAACCCGGCCTCTATAAGGAGATAATTCACACAAACGAACGAGAATCACAACTCACTTGCCGAATTTGCGTTTCAAAAATCGCACCAAGTAATACAGTACACATGCCATCTTACAAGCATCTCATTGAGTTGCATATGTAAGTATGTGTATATGCAGGTATAGTTACCCAGCAATACTTCTGCCGTGCCAACGCTCATTTGTTTTAGTTTTTATTTATTTTTTATACAAGCTATAGTACAACTTACTTTTCATAATAAGACATTTGCATTTTCAAAAAAAAAAAGTCGTTACACTTGAACTGCATAATAAACTGTAGGAAAAATGGAGGTATTTTGCGTTTTCACTTTTTCATGCCATCATCTAGTTGTCCCTTAAAGGACTACAGATTTTCAAAGAATTACTTTTTTCAAAAAATAAAAAATTGTTTTAAATACTTATTGACAAACCAACAATACCGATATAAGTGTCAAATTATAGAGGAGAATATCTGCTAAATATACTTTAAATTTCATGATTCTATCTGTAGTAGTTTAGTGTCCTCTACCTCGTAACTCGTTAGTGTCGACATTTTCATAATTCGATTTCTATTAATTTTTTGGCATATCCTCCAGTTAATTAAATACTCGTCATTCGAAAATTGTCAAAATTTACATTTTTCTGGGGGATACGTACATACATTTGCTATGGTAATAGGAGCCAATCGAAGAAAAAGAATATTACAAACACTGGCACAGCAGAGCACAAATGTAATGTAAAATGACAATTGAAATGGCAAAATACATGCATTGCCCATAAACAACGAAAAAGGAAAAGCCAACCGAACCGAACCGAGAACTTGGTGAAATTGTGGAGCAGGGGTGGAGAGGGGTTAGCAAAATGTCATAAAAATACCAAAGTTGACGTCAGCTATTTGTTTACCCCTTCCCCGCACCATATTTCCATGCGAGAGACAGCGGCGTTGCATACTGTGCCAGAAGAATAAGTACGAGCGACAACAGCAGCAATAACAATAATAATAATACTGAAAATGACAACAGACACAGGACAGACGACACTATACCACTTACTTACTGTTCGACACACACACCGACACATACTCTCACACACAACACCCGACGTCGCATACACAACAAAGGCTCTACTCGACTTGGCTCGGTTCGGCTCGTCCAGGCTAAATTAAGAATTCAATGTGCGACTGGTTGGTATGTATGCAGCCGGTCAGGCAGGCAGGCATGCATGCGTGAATGTGCTCGTCTGTCTGTGTGTGTTTGTTTGTGTCTTTTGTCTTTGCCTTTGTATGTGTGTGTGATTGCAAAAGAGCTCCTTTCAAACACTCACACGAATGCCTCAGTACGAGTGCGGTCTGTTAGGTTGGATAAGAATGTTAATCGGAAAAAGAGTAATCGCAGAGATTTGTCTGAAGAGAGTTTCAGAGTTTGAAGAGATGATGTGATAATGTGATGGCGGCGAAGAGAGTTTGTGCTGCAAGTTTGAAGGGAGATAGATATTGAAATGAAACAAGTAAAGGGGTGTTATCGATCGACGGCATCGAATCCTATAAAGAAAATTATAATAATTCATTATGGAAATTTCTTTATATGTATATTAGGCTGGATCGCAGTCCATACAAATACAAAAAATTCCAGTCACTCCACGGAGATAATGTTTGGATTGTTTAATAATGATTTGCAAAATATTTCTTTTCTACCACCTTTTTGAATTGAAATTGAGAAAATACAAATCGAAATTGAGAAATATAAATTGAAATTGAGAAATGAAAATTGTAATTGAGAAATGAAAATTGAAATTGAGAAAATAACAATTGAAATTGAGAAAATAAAAATTGAAATTGAGAAAATAAAAATTGAGAAAAAATTGAAATTCGGAAATGTAAATTGAAATTGAGATAATACCAATTGAAATTCAGAAATATAAATTAAAATTGAGAAAATTCGAATTGAAATTGAGAAAATAAAAATTGAAATTGAGAAATGTAAATATAAAATGAGAAATGAAAATTGAAATTGGGAAATGAAAATTGAAATTTAAATTGAGTAAATACAAATTGAAATTCAGAAATGTAAATTGAAATTGAGAAAATATATATTAAAATTGAGAACATAAAAATTGAAATTCGAAATGTAAATTGAAATTCAGAAATATAAATTTAAATTACATAAAATTGAAAAATTACATAAAATAAAAGAAATGTATGAGGTCCACCTTAAGGGTTGGAGATAGAGGCTAGGTATGTTTTGGGAAAATATGGCGGTTGGAAAAATATCGGGGGTTGGTCATACATTTGACTCCGCTAGGGGTCTCCTTGGGACAGTTAGAATGGTGGGAGCAAATTTTATAAAAATTTAAATTTTGTATGGGAGACCCTCACAGGAGTGGAGATTGGGGGAGGTTATATTCGGGAAAAATGTTGAGGAGTGGAAATTAATAAGGGTCAGTCTTACATGCCTCCCCTCTAGGAGCGACTCCAGTGTAGTTTTGGGCCTTTCTTTCATTAAAAAATTATTAAAAAATAAGAAAATGTATGATGGCCACCTTAAGAGTAGAAACTTGAGGGTGAGTATGTTCTGGGAAAATATGGGGCTTGAAAAAATATTGGTGGTCGGTCATACATTTGACTCCGCTAGGGGTCTCCTTGGGACAGTTAGAATGGTGGGAGCAAATTTTATAATATGTAGTTTTTGTATGGGTGACACCCTAAGGAGTGGTGATAGGGAGTAGATATATTCGCTGAAAATGTTGAGGAGGGAAAATTCCCCTCTCTTGTGTGATTCCCCTCTAGGGGCGACTCTAGGCAGTTTTGGGCTTTTTTCATTAAAAATAAATGTATGGGAGACACCCTAAGGAGTGGTAATAGGGGGTAGGTATATTCTGAGAAAATGTGGGGGTTGCATAAATTATGGGGGTCTTTCATACATTTGACTGCTCTAGGCGATCCCTTGAGAGAGTTAGAACGCTGGGTGCTAATTTTATAAAAATGTAATTTTTCTATGGGAGACTTCCTAATGAGTTGTGATAAGGGGTAGGTATGTTTTGGTGAAAATGTTGGGGAGGGGAAATAGTTAAGGATCAGTCTTACATCCTCCTCCCCTCTAGTGTTGACTGACTCTAGGGCAGTTTTGGGCCTTTTCAGTCAAATTTTTTCAATCAAATTTTACAATAAAAGTTTAGTTTCTGTGTGGAAGACCCCATAAGGAGAGGATATAGGTTATAGATATGTTTGGTGAAAATATTGGGGAGGAAATATTAAATGGGGCTTACAAGATTCTCCTCTAGCGGCGACTCTTGGGAAGTTTTGAGCCATTTTCCCCACTCTTAACACCGATTAGGAACCACTTGCAGTTACCCCCTTTTTGGCTCATGCTTTTTTTCGAACCCCCACAATATCAAAATCAGTCCTAATCTCAGCCTATTTTCGTTTCAACTGTTTGCAACTGTTTGTCTGGCTAAATCGTAATCTTCTTTTTGTCTTCCCCAAAAATTCCCCAAACTTATCACACCGACTGCCATGCCATATCCTTTTGCTGCTGATTTTGCGGTGGAGGGAGAGAGAGAGTGAGACGAACGAAACCGGGCAGCAAATTGTTTGAAAAAGGAAGTGGGTATTAATATGCGCGAGCCTTCAAGGCAGCCAGCCATCACGGAAACAGTGCCAAACGGAGACGGAAGGAGGGAGAACTATTGAAAAAAACGACCAGAACAGCATGTCTGTGTGAACTGTGCTGTGCGGTGCTGGCAAGCCAATAGTCCCTCACTCACACACACTCATTTATTATTACAGTATTTTCTGAAGGCCATACAACGAACTTTTTGAAAACAACATGAGTCTCAATCTAGCAAAAAAAGGAGAAGAAAAAAACGAAAAAATGGAAAATAAAAAACCTATCCCATTAAGTAGACCACCAGCACTGCCAGCAACAGCCCCCACTTCCCACACACACTTGCCTGAGCACACGGCACGAAAGGACCTTTTGTAATGCGGCTACCAAATGGATGTGTCTCTCTGGCTGTGTGGTTGTGTGTGTGTGTATTTTTACTTTCTCGACATCGGCAAACAAACTGAAAAAAAAAACGCACCAGCACAAGCACAAGAAGAAGAAGAAAATGTATAGCCAAATAAAAGCTGAACAACAGCAGTAAGTCCTTTTTATACGAGCATTGCTGCTGCTGCTGGTTTTTGTGTAGTTGTAGTTGTTGCCGTTGCTGTTGTTCTCCGAACGATGCTGTTGTTGATGATTTCCCATCAAGGACACACAATATACAATGAATGAAATGTATTTATTTAAGGACAAACAAAAACATACCCAACAACCATACATATCTACATCTATATATGGATGTGGATGTGTGTATGTGTGTGTGAATGCAAGGATATGTATTTATATACCGTGTGTACCATTTATATATAAGGGAATAACTTTTTTTAGTTTGGTTTGCTTCCATTCGGTCCGTCCGTTCATTTCCAACATTTCAAATGTCCGCTTTGTCAAGAGCCAAGTTTGAGATGTGATAAGGATAGTGTGTGCTCGCCACCCCCCACCCATCCTTCCCACACACACTCACTCACTCTCGTCGAACATAAAGGAGACTACTCTAATGACAAGAGGTAGTGGGGGATGGGGATCATGGGGGGGTGGACAACCCACTGGGTTGGAGGCAATGTGGCCGACTGTTGTGTTAAATTGTTACACGTGCCGACATTTTCAGTATAAATATGTCTGTTGAATTTTTTCGTTTTTTTTTTTCGTTCCGGGAAAATGTATATATATATAATATGTCTATGTATATATAAAGACCAACTGTAGACGTTGCAAATGGCATCCAGAGGATGCTGCGGATACGGGTGCGGCAAGTGGCAGCAAGTGGAAAATTGGCAACAGTGTACGTGGCTGGGTTTTTTATGCTCGGTTTCCCAGTTTTCTTTTTTTGCCTTTGCTTTACTGGAATTTAAATTTGAAGCAGCTTTTTGTTTGTCTGGAAATTTAAAGAATTAAATAAATTTAATTTGATGCACCGGAGATATGTCACAGGTTTATTTTTTGCTTCGACTTTGATTGGTTGGTTTAAATAGTGGCAGAGCGAGCTTCAGGACAGGTTGGCCTTGCAAAGTTTAACGAAAGGAAATTGCCTTTCCCAGAAGATTGATTTACAATAGGTTTCCTTGAGTTTTTCCGTTGTTTGAGGGATTTTTTTGGATTAAAAGAGCAGATTCTAAGAAATAAATGTTCCTAAGAAAGTTCGATAGCTAGTGCGACTTGAAGTCTGCAGGTTTGAACAGGTTTCAAAAGAAGTTTGATGTGCAAAATTAAGTTTGAAGATTGTAAAAACATCCAGCAGACATGGAGGAGGTTTCAAAAGAACTTTGAAGTTCGAAGAGCTTATAAAAGAAGTTTGAAGCGGTTTCAAAAGAACTTTGAAATTTGAAGAGGTTCTAACAGAAGTTTGAAGCGGTTCCAAAAGAACTTTGAAGTTTGAAGAGGTTCTAAAAGAAGTTTGAAGCGGTTTCAAAAGAACTTTGAAGTTTGAAGAGGTTCTAAAAGAAGTTTGAAACGATTCCAAAAGAACTTTGAAGTTTGAAGAGGTTCTAACAGAAGTTTGAAGCGGTTCCAAAAGATCTTTGAAGTTCGAAGAGCTTCTAAAAGAAGTTTGAAGCGGTTCCAAAAGAACTTTGAAGTTCGAAGAGGTTCTAAAAGAAGTTTGAAGCGGTTCCAAAAGAAATTTGATGTTCGAAGAGGTTCTAAAAGAAGTTTGAAGCGGTTCCAAAAGAACTTTGAAATTTGAACAGGTTCTAAAAGAAGTTTGAAGCGGTTCCAAAAGAACTTTGACGTTCGCAGAGGTTCTAAAAAAAGTTTGAAGCGGTTCCAAAATAACTTTGAAATTTGAAGAGGTTCCAACAGAAGTTTGAAGCGGTTCCAAAAGAAGTTTGCAATTTTAAGAGGTTCTAACAGAAGTTTGAAGCGATTCCAAAAGAACTTTGATGTTCGAAGAGGTTCTAAAAAAAGTTTGAAGCGGTTCCAAAAGAACTTTGAAATTTGAAGAGGTTCTAAAACAAGCTTGAAGCGGTTCCAAAAGAACTTTAAATTTCGAAGAGGTTCTAAAAGAAGTTTGAAGCGGTTCCAAAAGAACTTTGAAGTTTGAAAAGGTTATAAAAGAAGTTTGAAGCGGTTCCAAAAGAAGTTTGAAGATATTCTAAAAGTAGTTTGAAGTGGTTTCCAGAAAGGCTAACCTTATAGAGTTTTTCTAAAGGTATGTAGCTTTAAACTGAAACTGTGTAAAATTATATCACCCACATCTGATACATTTGCCAAAGTTGCTCCTTGATCCTTTTCGACTGTATCTGGGTATTGATTTCTTTCTGGATTAAATCAGCAGATTTTAAGAAGTAAAAGTTCGTAAGAAAAGTTGGAAAGCTAACGTGACATGAAGTCTGGATGTTTGAAAAGGTTGCAAAAGAAGTTTGAATGGTATAAAAAACTCACAACTGACATTTGAAGATGTCCCAAAAGAATTTAGAAGAAGTTCCAAAAGAAGTTTCATGAATATAAAAAACGCTGCATTAAGCAAGTTCGACATTTGACGCTATTCCAAACGAATTTTGAAGAGGTCCTAAAAGAAATTTGAAGAGGTTCCAAACGAAGTTTGAAAAGGTTCCAAACGAAGTTTGAAAATTTCTAAAAGAAGAAGAAAGGTTCTACAAAAAGTTTTAGGAGTTTTTAAAAGAAGTTTGAAGAGTTTTCAAACGTTTTAAAACAGGCTGGCCTTCGACTAAAGGTTTGAAGAGGTTCCGAACGCAGTTTGAATAGGTTCCAAAGGAAATTTGGAAGTTGCTACGAAACTTTGAAAGCCAGTGCGACATGAAGTCTTGAGGTTTCAAAAGAAGTTTGAAGTTCAGAATTATGTTTGAAGGGTTTAAAACACGCAGCTAACATTTCGATTCAGTTTTTGAAAAGGTTCGAAAAGAAGTTCGAAAGAGGTTCCAATGGAAGTTTGGAAGAAAAGATGTTTCCAGAAAGAAAAAACACGCAGCAGACCAGACAAGCAAGTTCGATATTTCAACAGGTTCCAAACGCAGTTTGAAGCGGTTCCAAAAGAAATTTGAAGAGGTCCCAAAACCTTTAAAACAGGCTGAACTTATAAAGATTGTCGAATAAGGTCGTTAAATAATATCAACTTCAGCTGATTGATTTACAAAAGATCTCGTTAATCCTTTTTGATTATTGATTGTCGGGTTTAAAGAGCAGATTTTAAAAAATACAAAATCACAAGAAAGTTGGACAGAAAGTTTGACATGAAGTATCGAGGTTTGAACAGGTTTGAAGAGAAGTTTGAAGTGTAAAAAGAAATTTGCAGAGTAGCAGGCAATCAAGTTTCAAAGTTTGAGGAGGTTCCAAAATAACTTTGAAGTTTGAAGCGGTTCCAAAAGAAATTTGAAGAGGTCCCAAAGCATTTAAAACAGGCTGAACTTATAAAGATTGTCGAAAGGAAATTGCCTTTCTGAGGTCGTTAAATAATATCAACTTCAGCTGATTGATTTAGAAAAGATCTCGTTAATCCTTTTTGATTATTGATTGTCGGGTTTAAAGAGCAGATTTTAAAAAATACAAAATCACAAGAAAGTTGGACAGAAAGTTTGACATGAAGTATCGAGGTTTGAACAGGTTTGAAGAGAAGTTTGAAGTGTAAAAATAAATTTGAAGAGTAGCAGACAATCAAGTTTGACATGTCGATTCAAAGTTTGAGGAGGTTCCAAAATAACTTTGAAGTTGGAAGAGGTTCCAAAGGAAGTTTGAAAGTTGCTACGAAGAAGTTTCCAGAAAGAAAAAACACGCAGCAGACCAGACAAGCAAGTTCGATATTTCAAGAGGTTCCCAACGCAGTTTGAAGCGGTTCCAAAAGAAATTTGAAGAGGAGTTTGAGGAGGTTCCAAAATAACTTTGTAGTTTGAAGACGTTCCAAAGGAAGTTTGAAAGTTGCTACGAAGAAGTTTCCAGAAAGAAAAAAACACGCAGCAGACCAGACAAGCAAGTTCGATATTTCAAGAGGTTCCAAACGAACTTCGGTCCCAAAAGACCAAAAACTTTAAAACAGGCTGAACTTATAAAGATTGTCGAAAGTAATTTGCCGTTCTGAGGTCGTAAAAAAATATCTACTTCAAAATAATATCAACTATATACATTAGGATGGGTCACGAAAATAAATTGCGGTCACCCCCCCCCCCCCCCAGAAATAAAGTTTGGATTGTTTAATGATGATTTGTGAGTTATTATAAGACAAGAATAACAATTTTTATCTAAAGCGCTCCCAAGGGTATATTAATTCAGAATAAAATTTGGGGAAAGATCATTATCAAACAATCCAATCTTTATTTTTGGGGGGGGGGGGGGGTGACCGCAATTTATTTTCGTGACCCATCCTAATGTATATATCAAATATATAAAATGTTGAAGTTGAATCAAAACCGAGGCATTCATTGGTAAACCAAATGCATTCGCAATTGAAAAATTTTAAAGTTATTTCCTGATTTCCATTGAGATTATATTCGTATCGATACATGTCGGTCACACTTCGGCATCAACTCTGCTATGTTTGATTAAACTTCCCATAGTTTGAACTTTACCAGGGATCTTTTTAGGAACTTGCATAGAACAGTGAAACTTCATCTGATTTGCTTGATCAAAATGAAGTATGCTCGATTCAGTCCATTGCTGAAACTCCCAAATATAACTTCTACATTTATCCATAACACTTTCCCTTAGTGGTTCTGATCTCAATTGAATCCTTTGATGGCTAGTTCCCAACTTTCCTTCAGATTATATTCGTATTGATGCATGCCAGTCATACTTCGGCATCAAACTCTGCTATGTTTGATTGTACTTCCCATGGTTCGAAGTGTTTGTAAGTTTTCCAGGGATGGTTTTTGGAAACTGTAGTCATACTGGCATATAACAATCAAACTTCAATATCAAACATCTGATTTGCTCGATCAAACTACATGCGGTTTGAAGTGTTTTGGAAGATGAAGTATACTGGATCGATCGTTTGATTCAGCGATTACTGAAACTCCCAAATATAATGGGCCATAACTTTTACATTTAACCCTAACACTTACGATTAGGATTCCTTATTTTATAATTTTCCAGTCAATTCTAATTCCAGAATCTTCTAATATATAACTATTAACAGTCGTGGATGAAAGATTCGTTGTTTGATCAACTTATAGAGTGCTCGCTTCACACTGAGCCAACGTTATAAGCTGTCGTCCACATATCATTAATTTCTGAGAAAACTAATGACGGTTCTGGTTCCTCTGAACCATTTTTAATATTTTTCCAATCCATTCAGATACTTCTATTGATCGTCGCAAATAGAAATTTCCTTGTTTGATCAAACTATATAATGTTCGCTTCACACTGAGAGGGAGTTGCAAGTTGTGGATGACAGACATTAATCTCTGAGAAATCTCCGGAATATTTCTTAAATATTTTCATCATCGAAACAATTTGTTTTTCACTGTTTTATTGTGAAAAGCTGCAGTTTTAAGTATTTATAAAAATTCAACTCTAGTGAGTGTCAAACCTTGAACAGAATTTCTTTGAGATTGACCTCTAAATTACACACGATTCTTCGTTTTGCTTGCTTTCTTCTCAATTAATCTTTCCAAAATCTCAGATCAGAGATATTTTGACTTCATTTAAATTGGCTGTGTTTTTTGCGCATTCTCACACCATTTGATAGATGTTGTGTTCGTACACAGCACAACACAATGTCATTTGTCATGTACGCTGCATTAAGCCTCACCATCGTGTGATCAGCATCAGTTGGTTCTTGGCGGCAGTTGGCAGCAATATCATCACCAAACAGTATTGCTGTCGTCAGCGCGTAATCGCGTTGTTGCCTATATAAGTAATCTAAATTTGTTGTTGTCGTTGTCGTTGCCGCTGTTGTTGTGAACATTAAAAAAGTGCCAGCATATACAGAGCATTTTCAGTTTTCATTTCAGATTTATTTCGTTTAGTTTCTTTTTGCATTTTTGAGCTTTTTGTTGTTTTGTTTTCCACACTCTGTCTTTCGGCTTTGTCGATGTGTGTAATAGATTTCTTCTTTTTTTTTTTTTGCTGCGCTGTCGGGGAATTTCAAACAAATGATATTCAGAAATTGAAAATAAAATACCATCGTTCGTGATCAAAATCATTTTCTCTGTCTCTCCCTCTCTCCGCGTGTGTGTGTGTGTCTGTCTCCAGACATGTATGAATGTTTGCTTTAGAACGCAAATAACAAATAATGACTGAAGACGAAGATGTACGATGGTCGGTGAAAGTACAAAAAACTGTGAGGAATAGGCTCGAAAGTATGGTCAGTTGGTTTGAAGAGGTTTGAGAGAAGTTTGACAGGAACTGAAGAGGTTTGAGAGTTGAACGAAAGTGTGGGCAATTGGTTGGGAACTGGTCCGGAGAGCAGTTTGAATTGACCTGAAGATGTTTGAGTGTTGGTTTGAAGTGTCCCGGAGATGTTTGACAGGACCTGAAGAGGTTTGAGCGAAAGCATGATAAATTGGTTTGAAGTGTCATGGAGAAGTTTGACAGGACCTGAAGAGGTTTGAGAGCTGAGCGAAAGTATGACAAATTGATTGCACGTGCTCAGGAGAAGTTTGAAAGGACCTGGGGAGTTTGGAGAGTTGGGCAAAAGTGAAAGTACAACAAAATGTGAGGAATAGGCTCGAAAGTATGGTCAGTTGGTTTGAAGTGCCCGGAGAGGTTTGAGAGAAGTTTGACAGGACCTGAAGAGGTTTGAGAGTTGAACAAAAGTGTGGGCAATTGGTTGGGAAGCGGTCCGGAGAGGTTTGAAAGCTCTTTGAAATGACCTGAAGATGTTTGAGTGTTGGTATGAAGTGCCCCGGAGATGTTTGACAGGACCTGAAGGTGTTTGAGAGTTAAGCGAAAGCATGATAAATTGGTTTGAAGTGTCATGGAGATGTTTGACAGGGCCTGAACAGGTTTGAGAGTTGAGCGAAAGTATGACAAATTGATTGCAGGAGCTCAGGAGAAGTTTGAAAGGACCTGGGGAGTTTGGAGAGTTGGGCAAAAGTGAAAGTACAACAAAATGTGAGGAATAGGCTCGAAAGTATGGTCAGTTGGTTTGAAGTGCCCCGGAGAGGTTTGAGAGAAGTTTGACAGGAACTGAAGAGGTTTGAGAGTTGAACGAAAGTGTTGGCAATTGGTTGGGAAGCGGTCCGGAGAGGTTTGAAAGCTCTTTGAAATGACCTGAAGATGTTTGAGTGCTGGTTTGAAGTGCCCCGGAGATGTTTGACAGGACCTGAAGGGGCTTGAGAGTTGAGCGAAAGTATGGCAAATTGATTGCAAGTGCTCAGGGGAAGTTTGAAAGGACCTGGGGAGTTTGGAGAGTTGAGCGAAAGTATGACAAGTTTATTGCAAGTGCTCAGGAGTTTGTTTGTTTCAGTTGGTTTGAAGTGCCCCGGAGAGGTTTGAGAGAAGTTTGACAGGACCTGAAGAGGTTTGAGAGTTAACCGAAAGTGTTGGCAATTGGTTGGGAAGCAGTCCGGAGAGGTTTGAAAGCTCTTTGAAATGACCTGAAGATGTTTGAGTGCTGGTTTGAAGTGCCCCGGAGATGTTTGACAGGACCTGAATGGGTTTGAGAGTTGAGCGAAAGTATGACAAATTGATTGCAAGAGCTCAGGGGAAGTTTGAAAGGACCTGGGGAGTTTGGAGAGTTGAGCGAAAGTATGACAAGTTGATTGCAAGTGCTCAGGAGAAGTTTGAAAGGACTTAGCGAGTTTGAAGAGTTGGGCAAAAGTGAAAGTACAACAAAATGTGAGGATTAGGCTCGAAAGTATGGTCAGTTGGCTTGAAGTGCCCCGGAGAGGTTTGAGAGAAGTTTGACTGGAACTGAAGAGGTTTGAGAGTTGAACGAAAGTGTGGGCAATTGGTTGGGAAGTGGTCCGGAGAGGTTTGAAAGCTGTTTGAAATGACCTGAAGATGTTTGAGTGTTGGTTTGAAGTGCCCCGGAGATGTTTGACAGGACCTGAAGAGGTTTGAGACTTGAGCGAAAGCATGATAAATTGGTTTGAAGTGCCCCGGAGAAGTTTGACAGGACCTAAAGAGATTTGAGAGTTGAGCGAAAGTATGACAAATTGATTGCAAGTGCTCAGGGGAAGTTTGAAAGGACCTGAGGAGTTTGGAGAGTTGGGCAAAAGTGAAAGTACAACAAAATGTGAGGAATAGGCTCGAAAGTATGGTCAGTTGGTTTGAAGTGCCCCGGAGAGGTTTGAGAGAAGTTTGACAGGAACTGAAGAGGTTTGAGAGTTGAACGAAAGTGTGGCCAATTGGTTGGGAAGTGGTCCGTAGAGCTTTGAGAGCTGTTTGAAATGACCTGAAGATGTTTTAGTGTTGGTTTGAAGTGCCCCGGAGATGTTTGACAGGACCTGAAGGTGTTTGAGACTTGAGCGAAAGCATGATAAATTGGTTTGAAGTGCCCCGGAGAAGTTTAAGAGATGTTCTGAAGTGGTTGGGGAGCTGGGAGACTTGTGAACTTGTATGAAACGTACACAAGGAATTTGGTAGTATATATTACAATGACAAGAGAATATAATAAGTTAAAGAATTTGCAGCTATGTTTGTCCTTTTGGAATTTCGCCTTTACATCCATTTCCGAGACTCCCAAAAATAACGGCCATAACTTCTACATTTATCCATAGATTTACTTCAAAGGCGGTCCTGTTTTCTTCGTTATGATCAGCTATTATAGAATAAAATAAAATAATCTGTTATTTTATTCATAAAACGTGGTTTCATGCTATTTCAACAAAAATTAAAAAAAAAACATATTTTTTTAATATTTTGCGCCTACAAAGAACGCCATAATTTCTATATTTATCGATAGAGCTTTTACACATTGACATTATTTTCTAGTTAAGAATATTAGATATTAAAAATCAAACGAAATATATATTTTTTAATTTTTTACTTCTATTTTTGATGGATTTTTTGTGAAAGCATTTTTTTAATATTTTTCCTAATTTTTTGGGAGACTGTTCCTAAACCCCAGTTTCTATGTGAAAGTGAAATTATCTACATTAATATCCATCATAATTACCTTTAACTGAACATATAAGCGAGTGTTACGGACTTATATTTCCAAATGGGAGTGCAAATATTGAAGGTACCTTCGGCGGAAATTGGAAAAGAAAGATTAAAAAAACATAAAAAATAATATCATTTTCGAGTTTAGAAAGCCAAAATACATCTCAAAATCGTACATATAGCTCATCGGCAAAATTTTTGTTGCATGGTGTTATTGCTCAAATTTCGAATTTAGCCAACATTCATTCTCATTCTTCATAGAGTTACTTCTGTCTGTCATATTGAAAAGTTTAAAGAAATTTTTATTTTTAGTTTAAATTATTAATCTAATCTTCCCTACCCATACGATACAGGCAATCATAACAAAATCAAACATTATTAAGTTTGATCAAACTGTAAGTTGTATGGAAGCTGTCTCTGAGATTTCTAGCCATGATGCAGGACAGTCATATCAAAATCAATCAAACATTACTAAGTTTGATCAAACTTCAAGAGTTCTGGCCATGAGATAGGGTAGTCGTCAAAATCAAACACTAATTAGTTTGATTAAACTTCAAGTGGTTTGGAAGGAGAGTTATAGCCATCAAAATCAAACATTATTAGGCTTCATCGAACTACAATTGGTTTAGAAACACTCTCTGAGAGTTCTGGTCATGAAACAGGACAGTCATATCAAACTTATGGCGTTCTGGTCATGATATTGAAAATTATATCCAAATCCACCATAATTTAGTCTCGTCAAACTTCAGGTGATTTGGAAGCTCTCCCTCTGTCTCTCTCTGATAGTTCTGTTCATGATACAGAGCAGTCTTATCAGAATATGTTAAACATTACTAAGTTTGAACAAACATCAAGTGTTCTGGCCATGGTACAGGGCAGTCATTAAATTTAAACACTATTCAGTTTGATCAAACTACAAGTGGTTTGACGTGAGCTCTCTTTGACAGTTCTGGTCATGATACTGGGCAATCATATCAAAATCAAACATTATTAAGTTTGATCAAACTTCAAGTGGTTTGGAAGCTCTCTCTTGCAGTTGTGGTCATGATACAGGGTAGTCTTATCGAAATCAAACATTACTAATTTTGATCAAACTTATGGCGTTCTGGTCATGATATTGAAAGTCTTATCCAAATCCAAACTTCAAGTGATTTGGAAGCTCTCCCTCTATCCCTCTGTCTCTCTCTGATAGTTCTGGTCATGATAGAGAGCAGTCATATCAGAATCTGTTAAACATTAAGTTTGAACAAACTTCAAATGTTCTGGCCATGTTGCAGGGCAGTCATCAAATTCAAACACTATTCAGTTGGTGGTTCAAGTGGTTTGACGTGAGCTCTATTTGACAGTTCTGGTCATGATTCTAGGCAATCATATCAAAATCAAACATTATTATGTTTGATCAAACTTCAAGTGGCCTCTCTCCCTGAGAGTTCTGGCAATTATACAGGACAGTCATATCTAAAATCAAACATTATTATGTTTGATCAAACTTCAAGTGGAAGTTGGAAGTTCTATCTGAGAGTTCTGGTCATGATACAGGGCAGTCTTATCAAAATCATACATTATTATGTTTGATCAAACTTCGATTGATGTGACATGAGCTCTCTTTGAGAGATCTAGTTATTCTGAAACAGAACATTCAAACTTCAAGCTGAATTAGTAGAGATATAGTTGAACAAAATTGTGATTTAAAGATCATTTATGCTCCAGAATATAAAGTTTCACTCAAATGTGGCTTACTTTCTTACGTTTTTGTTTGTCGTATTGAAAATTTTAGAAATTGTTCTATTTCTTTATCGATTTCCCATCTAAACGGTGCTAAGTTTGAGACACTTCCGATAGGTTGAAGGAAGTACTTTTATCAAAATCAAGCATTATTAAGTTTGATCAAACTACACGTGGTTTGGAAGCTCTCTCACCCTCTCTCTCTCAGAGAATTCTTGTAATGACATAGGACAGTCACATCCAAAATCAAACATTATTAAGATTGATCTAACTTCAATTGGAAGCTGGAAGTTCTCTCTGAGTGTTTTGGTCATGATGCAGGACAGTCATATCAAAATCAAACATTATTCAATTTGATTAAACTACAAGTGGTATGACGAGAGCTGTCTTTGAGAGATCTAGTTATTCTGAAACAGGACATTCGAACTTCACGCTGAATTAGTAGAGATATAGTTGAACGATAGGTTGAAGGAAGTACTTTTATCAAAATCAAGCATTATTAAGTTTGATCAAACTACATGTGGTTTGACGTGGTTTGGAAGCTCTCTCTCCCTATCTGAGAATTCTTGTAATTAAAGGGCCGTCATATCCAAAATTAAACATTATCAAGTTTTATCAAACTGCAAGTGGGAGTTGGAAGTTCTCTCTGAGTGTTCTGGTCATGATGCACGGTAGTCATATCAAAATCAAACTTTATTAAGTTTGATCAAACTGCAAGTGGTTTGGCGTGGCTTGGAAGCTCTCTCTCTCTGAGAGCTCTGATCATATTGTTACAAAACATTCGAACTTCAAGCTGAATCATTTTATTTTTTTAAACGATTTTCCATCAAACATTGATAAATTAGATTACACTTCCGATATGTTGAAGGTTTTCGGAAGCTTAAATAGTTTAAAGCGTTTCTAAATTTGATCAAACTTTCGAAGTTTTGAAGGCATCGAAGAATTGATGAAAATCATGAGTTTGTAAGATCTTCCCACCAACGAACCTCGTACATTCCTATTTTTGTTCTATGGGTGGTGTAAGTTTCCAGTGTAATATTTCTACTACTGCTACTGTTGTTGTTGTTGTTGTTGTAGCTGTCGCACAATCAGTGCGGCTGTTGTTGCTGTTATTTGTGGTGACTTTTAAGTGAATGCAATTTTTATGATACTGCAACACGCAGATACATAACTACACAGCTCAGCTACCTAGTCAGCCAGACGCATGGACAGACAGACATACAGTCTGTCTGTCTGTGTGTCTGTCTGTTCATACCGACAAATGTTTAATATTAACTTTATTTGATGTTTGCCGTTTTCTGATGTTTTCTTTTTCATGCTCTTGCCATTTGTTGTATCTTTTGCTGTTTTCTATTTTTCGCTTGAGAAGATGTTTATCCAATAGAAACGTTAATAACGACGATATGAGTGTGTGTGTGTGTATATACAGACAACGCTGTATGGGGATGGCTAGATAGAATGCAGAGTAACACGGCGTAGAAATGAATTGTGAATCCACACAAAATATTGTCACTTTAAAAATAGCAGCGCAGATAACACGTTTTGTTATTCTTTCTTTATGTTTTTTTGCTATTTTGATTGTTTTATGTGCTGTGCAATTTATAATAAAAGAAATTGTTCACGCAGCATAAACTCCGACAAAAAAATAATAATAAAAGACGAACAGAAACGTGCAAATTGTTGCAAGTTATGTGCTTTTTTGGCATATGTCATGATTTGGAAAGTTAAATAGAATAAATTTTGCGTTAAAATTGTAAAGGGTAATCATGATGATCAGTTTCATCAAACTTCAAGAGTTCTGGTCATGACAGAGATCAGTCATTTCAAAACAAACATTGTTAAGTTTGATCAAACTTCAAGTGGGTATTGGAAGCTCTCAAAATCAATCATTATTAAGTTTGATCAAACTTCGTTAAAAATGTCCAGCTCAATTAGCAAATCCTAACGAGTACTACTCATATGATATAGGACAGTCATATCAATATCAAACATTATTAAGTTTGATCAAACTTCTAGTAGTTTGGAAGCACTCAACGAGATTTGTAGCCATGATGCAGGGCAGTCATATCAAAATCAATCAAACATTATTAAGTTTTATCAAACTTCGAGAGTTCTGGTCATGATGCAGGGCTGTCATCAAAATCAAATACTATTCACTTTGATCAAACTTTATGTAGTTTGGAAGGAGAACACTATGATATAGAACACTCATATCAAACTCAAACATTATTAAGTTTGATCAAACTACACGTGGTGTGGAAGTCATATCAAAATCAAATATTATTATTATGTTTCATCGAACTTCAGGTTTTTCTTATTTTCGTTCAAAATGTCAATCTTCCCAGAATACTACTCATATTATATAGGACAGCCCTTATAGATATACTTATATACAAACATTACTAATTTTGATCAAACTTATGGCGGTCTGCTCATGATATTGAAAGACTTATCCAAATCCAACATTATTTAGTCTGATGAAACTTCAAGTGATTTGGAAGCTATCTCTCTCTGATAGTTCTGGTCATGCTACAGAGCAGTCTTATAAAAGTCTGTCAAAAATTACTAAGTTTGAACAAACATCAAGACCATGATACAGGACAGTCATCAAATTCAAACACTAGTTTGATCAAACTACAAGTGGATCAAACTTCAAGTGATTTGGAAGCTATCTCTTGCAGTTGTGGTCATGATACAGGGTAGTCATATCAAAATCAAACATTACTAATTTTGATTAAACTTATGGCGTTGTGGTCATGATATTGAAATTCTTATCCAAATCCAACATCATTTAGTCTAATCAAACTTCAAGTGATTTGGAAGCTCTCTCTCTCTCTCTGATAGTTTTGGTCATGATACAGAGCAGTCTTATAAAAATCTGTCAAACATTACTAAGATTGAACAAACATCAAGTGTTCTGACCATGATACAGGACAGTCATCAAATTCAAATACTATTCAGTTTGATCAAACTACAAGTGGTTTGACCTGAGCTCTCTCTGACAGTTCTGATTAAGTTTGATCAAACTTCAAGTGGATTGGAAGCTCTCTCTCTGAGACTTTCGGTAATGTTACATAACAGTCATATCCAAATTCAACCATTATTAAGTTTGATCAAACTACAAGTGGTTTGGAAGCTCTCTCTCTCTCTCTCTGATAGTTCTGGTCATGATACAGAGTTGTCTTATAAAAATCTGTCAAACATTACTAACTTTGAACAGAAATCAAGTGTTCTGTCCATGATACAGGACAGTCATCAAATTCAAACACTATTCAGTTTGATCAAACTACAAGTGGTTTGACATGAGTTCTCTTTGACAGTTCTGGTCATGCTACTGGGCAATCATATCAAAATCAATCAATCATCAATTGATCAAACTTCAAGTTGTTTGGAAGCTCTCTCTCTCTGAGACTTCCGGTAATGTTACAGGACAATCTTATCCAAATCCAACATTATTTAGTCTGAGCAAACTTCAAGTGATTTGGAAGCTCTCTCTCTCTCTCTGATAGTTGTGATCATGATGCAGAGCAGTCTTATAAAAATCTGTCAAACATTACTATGTTTGAACAAACATCAAGTGTTCTGGCCATGATACAGGGCAGTCATCAAATTCAAACACTATTCAGTTTGATCAAACTACAAGTGACAGTTCTGGTCATGATACTGGGCAATCATATCAAAATCAAACATTATTAAGTTTGATCAAACTTCAAGTGGTTTGGAAGCTCTCTCTCTGAGAGTTCTGGCATTATACAGGACAGTCATATCAAAAATCAAACATTATTAATTGATCATACTTCTAGTAATTTGGAAACACTCTACGAGATTTCTAGCTATAATGCAGGGCAGTCATATCAAAATCAATCAAACATTATTAAGTTTGATCAAACTTCAAGAGGTCTGGTCTTGATGCAGGGCTGTCATCAAAATCAAACACTATTCAGTTTGATCAAACTTTAAGTAGTTTGGAAGGAAAGCACTAGGATACAGAACACTCATATCAAAATCAAACATTATTAAGTTTGATCAAACTAAAGTGGTGTGGAAGCTCTCACTTAGAGTTCTGGTCATGATACAAATCATATAAAAATCAAATATTATTATTATGTTTGATCGAACTTCAGGTTTTTCTTGTTTTCGTTCAAAATATCAATCTTCCCAGAGTACTACTCATATTATATAGGACAGTCATTTACTTTAACCCTTTAAATTCTCAAATATACCAGAAGATTATTTAATCTTCCCAATTTATTATCCCACAAATAGTATCAGCCATTCTGAGCCGGCTGTATTCATTATAAAATTTGTAATTCTAGTTTAAAATGTCATGCTGATTAGCTAATCTTCCCACAGGACTGTCAATTCAATTCAATTCAATTCAAACAATATTAAGTTTGATCAAACTATAAGTGGTTTGAAAGCTCTCTCAGCGAATTGTGACCGTGGTTCTAAAATCAATCATTATTAAGTTTGATCAAACTTCAGGAGCTCAGGTCATGATACAGGACAGTCATATCAAATTCAAAAAATATTAAAAATTAAAAATTATGTAATCAAACTATAAGTAGTTTGGAAACACTCTGAGAGTTCTGGTCATCTCAATCTAATATTATTTAGTTTGATCAAACTTCAAGTGGTTTATAGTCATATAAAAACAAACATTATTTGATTTGAACTGGGTTATTGTCCTGGCTCCAGACCATTTTGCATATATATTTAATGAATGCAAATTTATTTACAAATGGCATGGTGACATTTATTACTTGGCTGCAGACTACCATTATCATGATTTCCATCAAAGGTCAAAGGTTTTTTTCAAGTGGCTTCTCGTTCGTTGGTGAGAATCATTTCCTTAGAGAGGCCGGGTTTGATGTTGAAAAGTCGCTGCGACCTTCAAGTGGGGTTGGAAGTTTTCTGTCTACGAGTTGTGGTCATGATACAGAGCAGTCATAACAAAATCAATCTTCATTCAGTTTGATCAAACTTCAAGTGGCTTCTAAGCTATCCCTCTCTCTGAGAGCAAAATCTAACATTATTAAGTTTGGTCAAACTTCAAGCGGGGTTGGAAACTATCTCTGTGAGCTCTGGTTCTACCGATGCTGGACATTCGAACTTAAACTGAAGTTTTATAGATATATTTCAATAAAATTAGGATTTAAGGACCGTTTGAACGAACTCTCAAATATAACGTTTTTGAAACTAGGTGACCAAAAGATTTTTTATAAAATCCAATTCCTTATAGCACAAATAGCTTTGGCCGTTCAGAGCAGGCCCTAAACAGTAGGTTCTTTTCAGTGATCACAGCACAGGTCATTGATTGAGGGAAGCCAGACCATGTTCCTTCGGCGAAGATTTGTTTTTCCAATTTCTTATAAATTATTTTTTGCTCATTTTGTGTGGAACAAGTTTCGTAGAAGAATTTAAAAAAAGTCGTTATAGTATAATCAGACGATATACGTCTGAAATTAGAGGTATTATTGAATTAATTGGCGTTTTCTGTTTTTCATTTTCTCATTTCTCCAAACGATACAATTTTTTGAAATATCGGGTGATTCATCGTGAGGTTTGATTATCAAAAGGCTTTCTTGGCATATCACGCATGACTTATATCAAATTGCTTTGTCATTTATGTTCAGTATCGTTTGGCAAGTCATCATGGAAAGACTCACACCACAAATTGTTCCGCTGTAGCTTACGAGGAAAATGTGCGTGCTGCCTTAAAATTCAATTTGAACAAGAATTGAAGCCAGGCGACATAAATTTGCGTGTTATTTTCTGTGCATGGGCTCTCCAGTCGCTGTCCTCGAAGGAGTCGTCCAAAATTGGACCACCTCAGACTAATATTTTCATGATGTCATGATTTTCACACTGTAAATGCAATAAAATGTTCTTCACTTTCAATTTTAAGTGTTTTCTTTTACATTATAAGTCAAACCTCACGTTGAATCACCCTTTATAAGACTGTACGATAATTTCTAAAAAATAGACGTTACACCAGAACCGAATGATACGCCTCTGAAACTATTATAGACATGGAATGGAATCAATTGTCGTTTCAGTTTTTCATTTCCTCATCCACACTCTCCTTCATAGAACTAAGTTTAAAGTTTAAAAGGATAACGTTTATTCAAAAAAATATTTTGACTACTTATACGCACCTAATGATGCTGGTATAAGTTTCAAATTAAAGAGGAAAATATCTTCATTAGTTTAGCGTTCACAACAATTTCAATTTTATTTGTATTTTATTTTTAAGGGGAGGAAACTTGAAATGATTATCAATGCTGAACTAATACAGATAGTATATATAAAATTTTAACTATTTTAGCAGAATATGTATTTAAAATAATTTTTGAAAAAAATTTATCCTAGTTCCCTGAATAGTTTCCTTTTGCTCAATTTATCTATCAATTTATTTCTGCTCCTTACTCTAATGCTAATTTAATATTGTTTTCTTCTTCTATTTTCAGGTAAGGTGCTAAAGTCCACATATCATAAACAAAAGGATGGGTCACGAAAATAAATTGCAGCAGGAATGAAGATTGGATTGTTTAAGCCATCTGAGAGCTAAACGCTCCTGAAAACACCTCTAAAAATCATGTTTTACCCGTGTAATTTTTTATGATGTATTTTTGTTCAAATATTTTTCTTCTGAATTTATTGACCCTTGGGAGCACTTTAAATAAACATTTTTATTCTTGTCTTAGAATAACTAATTGGCCGTAGCATTGGCCGTTTATATTGATTTTTTGTGGTTTTTCAAGGTGACGGCTAAAAACTCATATTTCTTGGAAACATTTTGTAAGAGGTGTTATGAAAAATAAATAGAAGGAATTACTACCTTTCGAATGATACCTAAATGATGTGTAACGGACGAAAAATTACGTCACTGACTCCTTGTTTGTAAAATAATTAAATACAGGAGATGGATTTTCAGAACCAACAATTTCAAACTCTTTTTACAAAAATGAGCATTGCGGCGACAATTTAATTCCGATGTTCATCATTCAGGCATCATTCGAAAGGTGTTGACAGCCGCTATTTATTTTCTATAAAATACTAATGCCAAATATGAAAATTTTTTAAAATTTTAAAATTTTTTTAATTTAAAATTACTATAAAGGTCCATTCGACCACTAAGTTACTCTAAGACAAGAATCGAAATTTATATTTAAAGTGCTTTCAGGGATCTATTATTTTAGGAAAAAATGTAACACAAAAAAAAATACATCGGAAAAATATGATTTTTAGGGTTATTTTCAGAAGCGTGATCTAGGAACGAAATATTTTGCAAATCATCATTAGACAATCCAAACTTTATTTTCGTGGGTTGACTGGAAATTGTTTTTCCATTTGTATTGACCGCGACCCAGCCTAATAAACAATGGTGTAAGTAGAAATGCATTTATTTCCCCAGCAATGCTATAAGAACATCAAGGTCTTCATATAGCCCCCCCAATGGTTCAAGGTTATTGATTATTCCAATTTTCGTTTTAATAAACTTTGGCTAAAATACTGCCAGCTAAAAAATCTTCTCCTCCCAGCAAAAAGTTGGTAATGACACCTCATTATTTTTAGCATTACCTAGTAATGACTGCTCGTTACGCCCTGCATTATTTTGAAGTATGAAATAATTACTTCCTTATAATGGTTTAAATAAGTAGTTATTGGCAAGTTAAATTTCATAGAACTTCAGATTTTAAAACTTAATTTTCTACATTTTTGTGGTGAGTCAGAGAATAGCAGTGCTGTTGTTATCGCAGCTTAGCTATCCAGGCTTAAAGAAAAATAGTCCTAAATTCTGTATTCAGATTGTTAACAAGTCGATACAAAATATATAATAAAGGGTCCGCCAAATATCTTTTTTTTTTTGAAAATGCTATAAAAAGAACTGCTGAATTTTTTCTCAAATTTCTTTTTTTATTTGAAAGTACAATCCTTCCGGTTAATAATGGAAAATAATTTCATTCAAATGGCTGCCTCGGCTCCCCACAAATAATAGTCCAACGGTTGAATAGTTGAAAAAAGCGTTAGATGACGGACCCTATATAATAAAAATGCCGTTTTCATCACTTATTTTCACCCATTATTGATAATACATTATTTGGCTAATTATCAATAATGACTTCTTTTGCACCTTCCTAGGCCACTTATTTTACAACTCCTTTAGAACTATTTATTTATTTATTTCTCGTAAGCGTGCGTGGAAGTACTTATTTCTCAACTTTTTGTAAGCGTGTGTGGAAGTACTTATTTCTCAACTTGTTGTAAGCGTGCGTGGAAGTACTTATTTTTGTACAATACCTTTATAAAAATAATTAGAAACGGATCCGAAAAATAAGTAGTGAAGGTTTTTGGTTTTTGCCTTATTCCCCACATTACTTGGTAATGAGAGTTTTTGCTGGGCTCAACCAACAACAATAAGTTTATAAAAACAAATGCCACTGCGCCCTAATGCCAGTGGGAGGGATTTTTTTCATGAATGAAAATGTGAATGTAAAAAATCAGGTCATTCTCTAAAGTATGGCCTGCTAATGACAACAACACTCTGCCAACGCCTGAATATCCGCCACCACTCTTTAGTACTCGCTATGCTCTGGATTGTTAAACATTTGTCAAGAAATACTTCAGCACTTTTGACAACACTTTGACAAAAGATAATGTGACATTCAAATCCATTTGCTTGACATGACAGTCTGTGGCTCGGTAGACAGGACAGGAAATAACAAATAAATATCAACACAACAAACCACAAAATATTCCCACAAGTGTAATTTTATTTTCAAGGCTTCAATCATATCGGTTTGGTTTTATTTTAAATCACTTCGATTTTGAGTTATATTTAAAGACGGAACACATTTCCTACAAATATAAATGGTGATGATGGCAGAAGTAGAGAAGTGTAGAGGAGAAGAAGGTGGTTTGTCATGTTGTGGTAGTCTTGAGTGAAGTATGATGACTTTGTCACAAGGAATGTAGGAGATATAGTAGTAGGTAGTGGCTACGTCCACGACAATTCAATTACGAAAATAGACTTTTTGATCCTCAGTAGTAATTGTTGTTTTTTAAATCCGAAAAAATATAAACTAATATTTATTAATAGCTAACATTCATACGAACACTCAAAGGAGATTGTGGGTTTAATGCAATACGAAAGTGCCTTTGCACTATCATTTTGACAGTCGGTTATAAATACGTTAGTTAAACTGAATGTGGGGACAAATCGCCTGAATTTTAATTATCTTCTTTAGCACCCGTGAATATTGCAAATATTGCTCCCAAAATTTTAATTTTTTTTAAAATAGTTTTTTATTGGAAACAAAAAAATCGGAACAAATATTTTGTTCCCTTTCGATGGTAGCTAGCATCCTAAGCAATGCCTAACCATGACATATCTGGATGGATAAATGTAAAAGTTATGTCTCAAATCAAATCATTTTTATACACTCCACGAGAGTATTATGTCTTTGTGCCTTTGTTTGTAACACCCAAAAGGAAACGAGATAGACCCATTGTTAATTATACCGATCGACTTAGAATCACTTTTTGGGTCGATTTAGCAATGTCTGTCTGTCCGTCCGTCCGTCTGTCTGTCCATCTATTCTTGTAATCACGACACAGGTCGCAATTGTAGACAGAACCAAATGAAACTTTGCACAACGAAGTTTTTCGGTATAACGACGAACGCTATTTAATTTGAAGAAAATCGGTTCAGATTTAGATATAGCCCCCATACGAATTTCACTCCCGATTTGACTCTTTTCACTCTAGATACCACATATTTAAACAGATTTTCTTTAAAATTGGCAAATCATCAGATCGGTTCAGATTTATATATAGTTCCCATTAAAATTTCGCTCCCAATTTGACTTTTTCCGCTCTAGAGACTACATATTTCACTTGATTTGCTTCAAATTACATTGTTTTACCTTATAATTCTACTAGAAACATCTGTGTTGAAAATGTATTAAATCGGTTCAGATTTATATATAGCTCCCATTAAAATTTCGCTCTCGATTTGACTTTTTCTGGTCTAGAAACCACATATTTTTACAGATCTTCTTCAAATTTGGCAAAATATATTATACTTTCACAAGAAACACCCATGGTGAATATAGGTCAGATCCGTTCAGATTTATATATAGCTCCCTCACTAATGTCAGTGCTGATTTCACTTTTTCGACTCAATAAACCACATATTTTAACAGATCTTCTTCAAATCTTGTAAAATATCTTATGTTTCCATTAGAAACACCCATGGCGAAAATGGGTCAGATCGGTTCAGATTTATATATAGATCCCATACAAATTTCGCTCCCAAATTTTTCCGCTCTAAAATCCACATATTTTAACAGATTTTCTTCAAAATTGCCAAAACACCTTATGTTTCAACACCTGTGGTGAAAATGTGTTAGATCGGTTTAGATTTACATATAGCTCCCATACAAATTTCGCTCCCGGATTGACTTTTCCACCCCAGAAACCACGTATTTTCACCGAATTTCTTCACAATGAGCATAACACGTTTACTTGAACTGAAAAAAACATATTGTGCAAGTTAGTCACTTCATTCCATGTTTGGATATAGCCCCGATACAAATATTCCTCTCGATTTGACAAATTGGGTCAGGTCATATTAGCCTATGATTAGGAAACATACAAAAAGTCTTCCCGTTTTCACTTTTTTACCGAATTGAATCGTATATTCGGTTTAAAGTGGAGTGTATCATATAGTCGGCCCCGCCCGACTTCAGCCTTTCCTTACTTGTATTTTAATATAAGTCGTTTACAACCAGAGAGATCCTTCAACTTCCCACATAAAGTTTGATCAAACATAATAATGTTTGATATTGACATTACTGGCCTGTATCGTCAGAACAGAGAGCTTCCAACCCCTACTTGAAGTTTGATCAAACGTAATAATGTTTGAATTTAATACGGCTGCTCTGTATCATATGAGTAGTACTGTGCGAAGATTAGCTCATCAGCTGGACATTTTAAGCTAAAATTACAATTTTGTAAACTTAGAGCTGGCACTGGATGGCTAATGTTATTTGTGGGATAAGGATATTCGGAATCAGCTATATTTTGGTATATGATAAAATTTTTATAATCACTTTAAGTCTAAAGAATATGACAAGTTTTGTCACGCCCCTTCCAGTACCAGTACCTCCCACACAAATCACCCTAAACTAAACGTAAAATTAAAACTGTTATAATTTCCATACAGATGATCGTAATACTGTAGAAGTTGCAATCACATGGAATATGGGCGCTTTGCTTGAAATAAAACCGATATAACATTCATACGGTGAGAGAGAAAAGACGAGCAAGGAGACTGTGGCAACAAAATCGATCGCCGAGGCTTAAGTCGCTGCTCAACGAATGCAGTAGGAAACTACAAACACTTTTAAGAAACAAAAAGGAAGATGAATTCTCAAGTTTTGTTGAGCAACTAGACCATACAGCCAAATCCAATTACTCACTGTGGCGAGCAGCAAAAGATTTCAAACGACCAGTGAATACCGACCATCCTATACGCAAACCAAATGGGAAAGAAGTGATTTTGCTAACTATCTGCGTCAGGTATTCTCACCGAATCTGCTGTCATTACTCACAACTTGCTTCAAATTCCACATCAAATCTCGCAGTCTCCATGGAGCTTCTCATTCAAATATCCTAAAAAAGAAATTAGAGCCTTAAATCCAAGAAAAGTCCCTGGACATGGCTTAATAACTAAGAAAATGATAATTGAATTACCGGAAGTGACAAAAAAAGCTTGTTCTCTAAATTTCAATGCTATATCACGACCAGGGTATTACCCTACAGTTTGGAAAACATCAACTATCACTATGATTCATAAAGAAGGAAAGGACCCTACAAAAGCAAATTCTTACAGACCGATAAGTCTTCTCCCTAACATGTCCAAACTTTTTGAAAAGCTGCCTACTTCACAAAATTAAAATGTTTCTGCCTCCTAATACACACAATCTGCTAGAAAATTACATTCTTGGCCGCAAGTTCATAACTAAACACAAAAGCTACATATCTTCGGAAATTTCTATAAAAGCCGGCGTCCCCCAAGGTAGCATCTTAGGTCCACTGTTATATGTTCTATATACCTCCGACATGCCTACAAACTTCTAGTACCTCCCACTCGCATAATCCGGCGCTAAGCTAAATTTAAGTCCTTCCGTACACATGTTCTCTGAGAATGAGGGCATATATAAATATAAGTCGGTTTAAACAGCAGAAACTTACATACTTGTTTTTCTTGAATTAATAGGCCTGTTCGATTGCGCTTACTAGCTTACGATTAATAGACTTAGATAAGGTGGCATCATTGTCAGCCATCATTAGTTTATCTTAAATGGATCATCAAATACTACTTTATTATTAAGCGAATAAAGCCCATACAAAATACAGGAGAATAATTTTTAGAGCCAACATTTGCAAACTCTTCTTACAAAAATGAGTGCTGCGGCTCCGATGTTCATCATTTAGGCATCATTCGAAAGGTATTGACTGCAGCTACTATAATTCGACCAATAAGTTACTCTAAGAAAAGAATAAAAATTTATTATTTCAGAAAAATGGAAATGATGCAATATACAAATTACATGGCAACATCATGTTATTTAGGGCTGTTTGGGCTGTCAAATGAAGTTTTTGCTAAAATTCATTTCCACCATATGTGAATATTTCTAGTAGGATAGGATCATAACTTCTAAATTTTTCCATATATTGTGTTCATTGTGTTCTTCATAAAAAACATAATTTTTAAAAATTCTCTTACACTATTTTTCTTTCATGTCATTGAAAACGACGATTTAAACAAATCAATTTTAGGCTAGAGTTTGAGTTTCCATCCAATCCTGTATCTGTAGTTGATTAAGTTATTGATGATTTCATTAAAACTGAAATTTTGCAAAAATTCAAGTTTTTGTCATTTCCCTTCACATCTCGGATTTGTTTTTACAAATTTGAAGTCTAACAAAAATATCTAAAATTAATCAAAACAGAAAAAACAATGCAAATTTGATTGGTTAAATATTTTTGATATGTGTTGACAATACTTTAGAATATTGAATATTTTAGAAACATATTCGCATATAAACTTTTCGTTTTTTTTGCAACTTTTTGGAAAATATGTTAATTTTTTCAATATTGAAGATAATGCAATTAAAGGCTTTCAAATATATTTCCAGTATTAAATGAATAAAAGTGGTGCTTGGTGGTCCCAAGTCAATTGATCTTATGCTGTATTTAACATTCAAGCTAATTCACCAATATTCTCCAACCACCGCCTGCCACTCACACACCCATCAAACGCAGACGTACATAGAGTACATCGCGGCAATATCGGTGTGAGGGTATGTCTGTGGTGGTGTAAAATGAATAAGCCGCAAACTATTAAATATTTCATACATACGTACGTGTGTCTGTATGCATACGTATTCGTCACTGTACATATACTTGTGTATGAATGCATAAATAAGTGTGTGTATGTGATGATGTCTCTGTGTATGTTTGTCGTAATAAAAACGATTAAATACTGTCTGGTCAGTTGGTCAGTCGGTCGAGTTTGTCAGCCAACTGGGAATTATGTTCACCACAGGCATACATACATTCATACATACATTTGTATGCCCATGTGTATGTTGTGCATACTTATGATTATACAGCTCGACATACACATTTACATATATGATTATGTGCTGCGAGTATGTGTGCTTGTGCATGTTTCATGTTGTGGCCATCTGTGGCCCATCATTGGCTGGACGACACACACGATGACATGGCAAAAGACCATGTGGCGTTCATTAAGCCTGTTCACGATTTGTTTTGGGTATGATGTTGCACCTTACAATGGGCGCGTTTTTTTTGTATTGCATCACATGAGAAATTTGGATCCGTGTATCGGCGTTTTGAGTGGCATTTGCGTATGGTGGTCATTTTTTAGGGGGGGCAAACTCTTATGATGAATCGACATAGAAAACCCTGCGATCCCTTCATTTTAAGTATAGCATGTGTTCAGCAGTATTACTTAAAACACGACGAGGAACATTTTTGTGGAATATTTTAACACTCTAGCTCCTCAATATAGGAGCCTTTTTGGCCCCTTTTGTGCAAAAGGCTAAAACACACCCCTAAAACAGGGGTTTATGATGAATCGTCATGGGAAACCTTGTTATCCTTACATTTTAAGTACAGGATGTGTTCAGCAGTATCACTTAAAACACTACGAGTAACATTTTTGTGGAATATTTTAACCCTCTAGCTCCTCAATATAGGAGCCTTTTTGGCCCATTTTGTGCAAAAGGCTAAAAAAACTCCTAAAACAGGGGTTTATGATGAATCGTCTGGAAAACCCTGCGATCCCTTCATTTTAAGTATAGGATGTGTTCAGCAATATTATTTAAAACACTGCGAGGAACACTTTTGTGGAATATTTTAACACTCTAGCTCCTCAATGTAGGAGCCTTTCTGGACCCTTTTGTGCAAAAGGCTAAAAAAACCCCTAAAACTGGGTTTTATGATGAATCGTCTTGGAAACCTTGTTATCCTTACATTTTAAGTACAGGATGTGTTCAGCAGTAGTACTTAAAACACTACGAGTAACATTTTTGTGGAATATTTTAACCCTCTAGCTACTCTATATAGGGACCTATTTGGTACTCTTTGTGTAAAAGGGTAAAAATACCCCTAAAACAGGGGTTTATGATGAATCGTCTGTAAAACCCTGCGATCCCTTCATTTTAAGTATAGGATGTGTTCAGCAATATTACTTAAAACACTGCGAGGAACATTTTTGTGGTATATTTTAACACTCTAGCTCCTCAATATAGAAGCGTTTTTGGCCCCCATTGTGCAAAAGGCTAAAAACACCCCTAAAACAGGGGTTTATGATGAATCTTCTGGGAATCCTTGTCATCCTTACATTCTAAGTACAGGATGTGTTCAGCAATATTATTTAAGACACTACGAGGAACATTTTTGTTGAACATTTTAACCCTCTAGCTCCTCAATATAGGAGCCTTTTTGGCCCCTTTTGTGCAAAAGGCTAAAAAGCTCATAAAACAGGGGTTTATGATTAATCGTCAGGAAAACCTTGTGATCCTTACATTCTAAGTATAGGATGTGTTCAGCAATATTACATAAAACACTACGAGGAAAATTTTTGTTGCATATTTTAACCCTCTAGCTACTCAATATAGGGACCTATTTGGTCCCCTTGGATCAAAAGTGTAAAAAACACCCCTAATACAATGGTTTAACGTATCAAAAAAATATTGCCATGAAATTCCACTATACGTCTCTGAATACACCAAAACTCCAACTTAAATGGCAGAATTAAGAAAAAACTTAAAATTCATTTCATAAGGCTAATTTCGTACTTTTTTCGAATTGAATTTTAGGGGGGTAGAGTGAATGGAAAAAATGTTATACGTCAAATTTCACTAGATGTCATCGAACAAAAGAAAGCTGTAGTTATAATATATATAAATAAAATATCAGTGGACATTTAAACAACAAATTAATTATTCATTTCCCCCAATTTGGGAAAATTTGCAAATCTGGTAATTTTTTCATGATTATTATGAGTATTTAATGATAAAAAATATAAAGAACAGGTTTATGCTTAAAATTTGTAATTTACAAAAAATGTTTGGCAAGTTCCTCTTTTAAATATAAAAAAGAAACTTAAAAACTTATTTTTTATTTTCAATATTTTCAATATTTCAATTAGTCAAAATTTTAAAAAAATTTTGTAATGTAGTCGTTTTTTTAATTTATTTAAAAGAGACATTTGGTAAGAAGTAAAACCGCCCTTCGTCTGTAATTGTCTGACTTATTGAAGTTTTCATGAAAACAAAATTTTTGGCAAAAATGCAAATTTTGCCCAATCCAGTTCACATCTCTCAAATGTTAAGAATTGGGGGGTCCCATAGAAATACTAAAACTTTTATTGGTTTCTCTCACATATTGGCTACAAAGAGACTCGTTTTGTTCTACTCTACATGGTACAGGTGGCGTATGAACACATTTTTATATTAATCATACGCTTCGAAGTCCACTTAAAGGAATAGGATTGCCCACAGTCACTATTTTGTTATAATTTTAAATGATAATAAATGAATTTATAAATGCAAAAAATATGATTTTTGGTTTCGACGTTGGCTTCATATCTCCATAGTTTCCTTGCCTAGCATAACAAAATAATATTATTTAAATTACCTTTGAATATAGTGAACCATCCCAAATATGATAACAATATCAAACTAAACTAATTTCAGCCAAACAAAACTGTCCTTCCTTCATTTTCGCTTCCTTCCGAACACCCGAACCAAACACACACAAAAACCACTAACCTACTTTTCAAAGAGGAAGCAAACAATCAAAGAGATAAAAACACAGTGCGACAAAACAGCAACTGAAGCAGAAAGTATTACCTGGAAAGTGATACTATTTATCTGGTAGGTGTTGTTGGAAGGCAGGCATATTAAAGGATGCCGAGAATTTTTACAAATATACAAGTTTCGTTCAATTCAGTTGAATTTTAGATCCAATAAAAGTACCTTAAATTCATCAAAAGGTAACTAGATTTGCAACTTTTGCAAAAAAAACACAAATTCCCAAAGTGGGGAAAATGTGTTCCAGAATTTAGGATTTTTACTAAAATAGTTGTCATTCCTTTATTTGCCGGTTTTATATGTTTTAATGAATTTTAAATATTTTATTGATCCTCGAATTCATAATATTACGATAGATGTGATCCGGGAATGACCAAAACTTCTATTTTTGCAAAAATTTTGGCTTTAATGAAAACTTCAATAACTCCAGCAAATTTTCAAAAACAGAGTGGCGTTTTACTTCTTACCAAATGTGCTTTTTAAATTAATTCCCAAATGGCACGGTTACCTTACAAAATATGTGGAAGAACCTTGGCAAAGTTGGCAAATGAGGAAATCGACTGATAACATAAAATAAAAATAAAAAATGTCTTATGTTTTTGCATACACTGCGGCATGCTGATTCCCTAAACCAAACAAAATTTTTTATGGATAAATTTTTTTATTTTTATTTATTTTTTTTTTACTAAAATTCCAATTTTCACCGACTGTAGCTCTACAATTTGTACTCTCAAATTGAAAATATAGGACCGATCACAACCACTTATATATTCAAATAAAGATAACTATGATGGCTACAAAAGTTACGAATTTCACTTTCACATAGAGACAATAGTTCAGAAACAGTTTCAAATTTTGATAAAAAAAAAATAATTTCCAAATTTAAATACCCAAATTGCTATCGTCATTTTACTTATATATATTAAATCTACAGCTTTCGTTTGCTCGCAGACTCATAGTGAAATTTGACGTAGAATATTTTTTCCATTCGCACCAACCCCCTAGAATTCAGTTTTGTGGCAGAGTTTAGCACCAATTCGTAAAACTACAAAATTAACCCTAAAAAGAATTTTAAGTTTTGACTTATTCGAGGCATTTAAGTTGAGTTTTATTTATTGGTGTATTAAGAGACTTGTGGTAGAATTTTATGACACATATTTTTGTAGAATATTTTGACCCGTTAAACCCCTGCTTTAGGGTAGTTTTTTACCCTTTTGCACAAAAGGTATCAAAAATACCCCTAAATTGAGGTGCTAGAGGGTTAAAATGTTCCAGAAAAATGTTGGTCGTAGTGTTCTTAGTAATATTGCTGAACACATCCTATGCTTTAAATGTAAGTATCACAAGGTTTCCTATATCGATTCATCATAAGAAAGTGAGAAATATTGGACCACCTCAAAAATACATCTTTTTTTAAATACCCATATTGTTCCTGATATTTTATTTATATATATTATAGCTACCGCTTTCATTTGTTCAGTGACTGATAGTGAAATTTGACGTAGAATATTTTTTCCATTCGCAGTAACCACCTAAAATTCAGTTTTATGGGATATTTTGGCACCAATTAGGAAAAAGTACGAAATTAACCCAAGAAATGAATTTTAAGTTTTTACTTATTTCTGGCATTTAAATTGAGTTTTGAATTTTGATGTATTCAGAGATTTATAGTAGAATTATATGGCGAATATTTTTGTAGAATATTTTCCGCCGCTAAATATCTGTTTTAAGGGAGTTTTTTACCCTTTCGGACAAAAGGTATCAAAAAGGCCCCTATAGTGAGGAGGTAGAGGGTTAAAATTTTCCACAAAAATGTTCCTCTTAGTATTTTAAGTAAAATTGCTGAACACATCCTATGCCTAAAATGTAAGGATCACAATGTTTCCTATGCCGATTCATCATAAACCCCTGTTTTATAGGGGTTCTTTTACTTCTTTTCATAAAAGGTACCAAAAATACCCTTACGTTGAGGAGCTAGAGGGTTAAAATGTTCCACAAAAATATTGGTCGTAGTGTTTTCGTTAATATTGCTGAACACACCCTATACTTTAAATCTAAAGTTCACAAGGTTTCCTATGCCGATTCATCGTAAACCCCTGTTTTATAGGGGTTCTATTACTTATTTTTATAAAAGGTATCAAAAAGACCCTTACATTGAGGAGCTAGAGGGTTAAAATGTTCCACAAAAATGTTGGTCGTAGTGTTTTCGATAATATTGCTGAACACACCCTATACTTTAAATCTAAAGTTCATAAGGTTTCATATGCCGATTCATCATAAACCCCTGTTTTATAGGGGTTCTTTTACTTATTTTCATAAAAGGTATCAAAAAGACCCTTACATTGAGGAGCTAGAGGGTTAAAATGTTCCACAAAAATGTTGGTCGTAGTGTTTTCGATAATATTGTTGAACACACCCTATACTTTAAATCTAAAGTTCACAAGATTTCCTATGCCGATTCATCATAAACCCCTGTTTTATAGGGGTTCTTTTACTTCTTTTTATGAAAGGTATCAAAAATACCCTTACATTGAGGAGCTAAAGGGTTAAAATGTTCCACAAAAATTTTGGTCGTAGTGTTTTCGATAATTTTGCTGAACACACCCTATAATTTAAATCTAAGGTTCACAAGGTTTCCTATGCCGATTCATCATAAACCCCTGTTTTATAGGGGTTCTTTTACTTCTTTTTATAAAAGGTATCAAAAAGACCCTTACATTGAGAAGCTAGAGGGTTAAAATGTTCCACAAAAATGTTGGTCGTAGTGTTTTTTGATAATATTGCTGAACTTTAAATCTAAGGTTCACAAGGTTTCCTATGCCAATTCATCATAAACCCCTGTTTTATATGGGGTTCTTTTACTTCTTTTTATAAAAGGTTTCAAAAAGACCCTTACATTGAGGAGCTAGAGGGTTAAAATGTTCCTCCAAAATGTTACTCGTATTGTTTTCGATAATATTGCTGAACACATCCTGCACCTGAAATGTGAGGATCACAAGGTTTCCCTTGTCGATTCATTATAAACCCCTATATTAAGGGTCTTTTTAACCCTCTTGCAAAATATGCACCAAAAAGACCCCTATGTTGAGGTGCTAGAGGGTTAAAATGCTTCACAAAAATATGCCTCGCAGTGTTTTCGATAACATTGCTGAACACGTCCTCTACCTGAAATTTATGGATCACAAAGTTTCCTAAGCCGATTCATCATAAAACCCTGGTCTAGCCTGTTTTTACCCTTTTGCACAAAAGGCACCAAAAAGACCCCTATATTGCGGATGTAGAGGGTTAACATATTCCACAAAAATGTTCCTCGTAGTGTTTTAAGTAATATTGCTGAACACATCCTATACTTAAAATGCAAGGATCGCAAGGTTTCCTATGTCGATTCATCATAGAAATGTGCAAAATGAGGATACATTGGCCCCCATCCACTAAAATGTTCATAAATGTATACTCTTTTTATAACCCTCTAACAGAAAAACAGTACCTTGTTTTTTGTGTTCGAAACCCCGGTTTTTTACCCGTAAGTCAAGATTTGTGGGGAGGTAAAATTTCACCTAAAAATTCTTCTTATACTCGACCTTTCACAAAAACATTAGCACTTCCCCGGTATTTTTTTCGTGTTGCCCAGTGAAATGAGTAGATGAGCACCACCTACCAAACTCAGGATACGAGCGTAAAGTGAAAAAGAGATCGGAAAAACACAGCTAAAACAAAAAAAGGAACTATTCATAAAAATTGAATTTCTTTGTGGCATCAGAAAATGAGAGGAAGAGCTGGAGCGGGGAAGATGACGCAAATCCTTTTTAAATTATGATAAAACGTCCTCGTTGCTGGTGCATTACCCACATCTAATTGTGACTTCCGCCGGGTGCAGCACGTACAAAGCGCCGTCGGGTTAAGCCTGTTTCCGGTTTGCGATATTCCCTTTAAGTGTAGCTATGTTTGTGTGTGTGTGCGGTTTTCTGTGTGTGTGTTTGGCATTGATCGATGACACAGTCACGCAATTGAAGCATAAAGAGATTCACGAACGAACGAACGAAACTCATGCAAAAGATGGCGCCAACAACAACAACAGAAACCCAACCAAAAATACTTTGGCAGACTCGTGCTCGAAAGCAATATCCACCGAAAAAATGCCATAACCTCGACAGGAATGAGAAAAACTACGAATGCCACCCGAATGGTACCACTCCGTGACTGACCACCTCCCATGGTTTTGCGATTATGACCAATTTCTGGGCCAGTGGAACTTTTGGTTGGCGCTTGTCGTCGTGAATTTATTACTCCGTATATTTGTGGGTCTGCTCTGACCTGGCCTGGCACCAGCCGTGTTGGTGTGGCCCAGTCTAGTGGCTGGGAGCATTTCAAAAACGTTTTAACGTTAACACCATTTACCGGAAATATGAATCTGCATACCGACCGACCCACCAACCGTCGCCATTGCGACGCTTACTTCACACGACAACAGTGTGGGCCATGCCATGGCTGCTAGTCATTGTTGCCTCTTGCCATCCGTGATGCTGTGCTGTGCCACGTATGTTGTTGGCCAGGAATGTTGTTGAGATATGATTAAACACTGGCTGGGGTTTCTTTCTCGCTTCCCACCCTACCGGCCGTCATTCCTTATTCTGTTAAATTGTTTTTTTGTTGTTTTTGTCAGTTTTTGTTTCCTTTCTCCATGAGAGCAGATACCGGGTACAGCGGAAGGAAGTAAGGAAAGCTTAATGAAATTCCTCGAAGCAAATTCACTTGGCAACAGTCAAAATTCACTTTTGCTTCCCAAGAAGTGGAAAAGGAGAATAAAAAGAAATAATGACTCACAGAGGAGAGGCATGGATGGATAATGATCTCCATAAAGGGACTTTGGAGGGGATTTTTTTAGATTATCCCGAATTTAGGTCCCATTAAAAAACATTCAAAAAGAGCGCTAGGACAAGTGACAAACTTAATTGCCGGAAGAACTGAAGACAGGAAGGACTGGAAGGAAGCTCATAATATAATAAATAAAATGGCTACCATGCCTTTATTTACGGTTTTATGTGCTTTTGACAAATTTTAGGTTTTTTATAGGAAAAAACGCGAATTCCCAAAGTGGGGAAAATGTTTTCCAAAATTGGGGATTTTTATCTCACATGCTTGCCATACCTTTATTTACATTTTTGATATGTTTTTGACAAATTTTAGGTTTTTGAAAAAAAAAACACGAATTCCCAAAGTGGGGAAAATGTGTTCCAAAATTGGCGATTTTTACTAAAATGGCTGTCATGCCTTTATTTACGATTTTTATATGTTTTTGACGAATTTTAAGTTTTTGGAAAAACAAGAATTCCCAAAGTGGGCAAAATGTGTTCCGAAATTGGGGATTTTTTCTCACATGGCTGTCATGCCTTTATTTGCGGTTTTTATATGTTTTTGACGAATTTAAAGTTTTTGAAAAAAAAAAACGAATTCCCAAAGTGGCGAAAATGTGTTCCAAAATTGGGAATTTTTCTAAAATGTTTGCCATGTCTTTATTTACGGATTGTATCTGTTTCCGTGAATTTTAAGTTTTTGTTAAAAAAACACGAATTTCCAAAGTGGGGAAAATTTGTTCCAAAATTGGGGATTCTTTCTAAAATGGCTGTAATTCCTTTATTTACGGTTTTTATATGCTTTTGAGGAATTTTAAGCTTTTGGAAAAACACGAATTCCCAAAGTGGGGAAAATGTGTTCCAAAATTGGGTATTTTTTCTAAAATTGTTGCCATGCCTTTATTTAAGGTTTTTATATGTTTTTGATGAATTTTAAATTTTGGGGAAAAAACACGAATTCCCAAAATTGGGGAAAATGTGTTCCAAAATTGGGGTTTTTTCTCAAACGGTGGTCATACCTTTTTATATGTTTTTGATGAATTTCAAATTTTTGAAAAAAAAACACGAATTCCCAAAGTGGGGTAAATGTGTTCCAAAATCGGTATTTTTTTTTTAAGGGCTGCCATGTCTTTTTTATAAATAAAAAAAACACCAATTTCCAAAGTGGGGAAAATGTGTTCCAAAATTGGGGATTTTTTCTAAAATCACTGTCATGCATTTATTTAGGGTTTTTATCTGTTTCGATGAATTTTAGGTTTTTGGAAAAAATACGAATGTCCAAAGTGGGGAAAATGTGTTCCAAAATTGGGGATTTTTTCTAAAATGACTGTCATGCCTTTATTTGCGGTTTTTTGTGTGTTTTTGACGAATTTAGGTTTTTGTAGGTCCTCAAGTACATAAAATTAAAAGAGATGTGAACCTGAAATGACCAAAAACTTGTATTTGTGCCGCCCACTGTAAACTCCTCAATATCAATGTTCATAAAGTCTCAAATCCCGCACATGCACGTGAGCCACTCAAATTCCGGTGGCGTGTAAAGTGCACTGGAATTTATGCAGGGCGTTAACCACCGACGAAATGCAGCAAAATGAAATGTCATTTACGGCAGACAATAACCGTCATTAAAATTGATTACACTCACCTACCACCCGCCCACCCACACCTGCCAGCTGCCACTCTCACGCCACCACTCGTGCCATCGACTAATAATACTCATGATTAGCGCATTACACAAACCTCGATGTTGTTGTCCTACGGCCTGATATGAATTTTTGCCCATCACCGTAAGTATAGTGCAGCCGGTGGGTGTGTGTGTGTTTGTGCACATGTGTTGGGCATCGTGTTAACACCAACACTGTTGGTGTCATCAGAGACCAGCTGTTGTTGTTGCATTGTGTTCATGTTGTTGGTGTTATTGGTCATTACTTAACACGGTGGCAGTTTCAGGTGATGGTGCATGAAGGGTGAATGGGGATGTTTGTATGTGGCTGGATTGACGATGGCCTAGTGTTGGCGAAATTACTGAAAGTGAAATTTTAATCGCTTTATGGTGTTAGCATGAAAGTGTTGTGGTTATTTTGCTTGCTGCCTCTTTGTTTTGGTTTATTTTGATAAGCTTTACCAGGAAGTAGGCTGGGAAAAATCAATATTTTGTCTGAAACATAATTGAATAAGTACGTGAATGCATTTAGGAGAGTCGTTAGCGCTTTTCAAAGCTGTTCTAAGTTTACGTTGGGGAATCGACATAAATGACTTGTTAAGTTGTCTGTAGCTGAAGTCAATTGGGACACTATCGTGGCGCTATCGAGAAGTGTCCCAAAGTCATATTTTTAAATAATCGTGATTTTTTGCTATTCTTATAGATATAATGTCATTTCTAGAGAAACACTGTGCGACAGCGATTGTACTTTTCGTGTAGGTGTTGTCGAGTAAAACAAGAATATATTTGTGATCGCAGCAATTTTTTCGTGATCCAGTCTAGTATGCATGTGTGGCAATGCTCACACGTGGCGTATGATTCATATTTCAATTGAACATATTGTTCATACGCACCACGGTACGCAATACCACGAGTATTTGCGCGTAACGCTCATACAACCTTGTGGACAATCAAATGTGGTGAAGTCGGACAAAATATTTTTTTTTTGAGGACAGGTATCCCAGGAACAAAGTTCCTAAATCTTTTTCCCCCTTAAAAATGAAATATAAAGAACGTTAACAAAGTAAGAGGAAAATTTAAATGGTTGTTAATGCTAAACTAACACAGTTGGATGCATGAAATTTGAAGTATTTTTAACAGATATTCTTTTCTTTCATTTGATATCCACATCGCCTTTGTATGACCAGCATAAGTACGAAAATAAAATTAAAATATCTATAACCTTTGGAAATTAAAAAAGACAAAAAGATCAAAACCAAATGGAAAACTGAGTTCACAGTTTTTCTACATACGATCTCTACACCATTTCCAAGTGTAATTCAAAAGACACCATTTGAAATTCAAAAATTCCATTTGAAATTCAAAAAATATCAATTGAAATTCAAAAAATACCATTTGAAATTCAAAACTCATCATTTGAAATTCAAAACTCGTCATTTGTAATTCAAAAGACACCATTTGAAATTCAAAAGTAGTCATTTGTAATTCAAAACTCGTCATTTGTAATTCAAAACTCGTCATTTGTAATTCAAAAGACACCATTTGATATTCAAAACTTGTCATTTGAAATTCAAAACTCGTCACTTGAAATCCAAATTTGCAGACAAAATAAATGCTACCCCACCTAATGTATATTTTTCTTAAAAAAGTTTGTTTACATTTTTGAATTACAAATGGAATAAATTTTGAATATAAAATGAAAACTTTTGAATTTAAAATGGTGTCTTTTGAATTACTTATGACAAGTTTTGAATTGCAAATGACGAGTTTTGAATTACAAATGACGACTTTTGAATTTCAAATGTTGTCTTTTGAATTACAAATGACGAGTTTTGAATTTCAATTGACATTTTTTGAATTTCAAATGACATTTTTTGAATTTCAAATGGAGTTTTTGAACTTCAACTGGTGTCTTTTGAATTTCAAGTGATGTCTTTTGAATTACAATTGAAAAAGGTGTAGTTTTATATGTATGTGGTCTTGTTCAGACCCAAAAAGTACTGGCGCACTGTGTGTGTTAATAGTAGCTTAGATTATGAAAATAATAAAAAAGCAGTTTCAAAAATCAATAGTTTTAATAATTTTTTCTATATTTGTATGACATTTCCTTTAGTATTTGTTTGTCTCATTTTGTAAATAAAAGCCCGTTAATAACCGCTTCTACGTTCCGTTTTCTTAGACAGAAAGCAAAGTGCTATAAAAGAAGTGTGTGATATTTATTTCGTTCGGTTGCTAGCTGGGCAGACGACGCTATTCCCCCTTATCAATGCCCAGAGCAATGCAGTACACAGTACAAGATAAACTAACTTCATGATTCTACCCATTTTTGCCGTAGAAATAAAAATACGAATTTGGAAAAATATTTTTATTTTGCGACTCTATGATTTTAGCTGCTTAGTAGCATCTGCATCACCTTAAAAGTACGACTTTCAAACATCTCTTTATGTTGCATATCTACGCAAATTCCAGCATTCTAGCCGTAGCCCTTTAGTTGGTACCATTTTTATCCCTCCCGATCCGATCTACAACTATAAGACGTACTGTGATAACATTTGGACGTCCTAGCTCCTTTCGTTTAGATGCTAGTGTGCTTTCAACAGACGGACAGAGCGGACAGATGGACGGAAATGGCTAGATCGTTTTAGAATTTTATGACGATCAAGAATATAATTACTTTATATAGGGTCTTAGATCGTGTGGTGTTACACACGGTATGACAAAGTTAGCATAACCCCATCCTGGAAGTGGAGGGTATAAAAACTTTGCTTGCTGGCACGGGAAACCCCATAAAAAATAGTAAAACAAAGAAAAAATCAATTTATTTTATTTTTTAATAATTAACATTCTAGCGAAGGAAACGTCTATCTATATGTATAGGGTGGGCCATTTAAATTTTTAAATTAGAATCGGCTATAAAATAATTTCTGATTATTTTTTAAAATTTCCGGTTTTACTGGAAAGGTTGAACTTTGTCATTTAATAATGGAACCCCATATGCGGCTATTTTGCTTATTGAGATAACCAACGAGATGAAAAAGAGCTTCTTCATGAAGACTGAAGGCCGATCTCTTCCTGAACATTTTCAAAGTAAATTTCTTACAGCTTGCGTTAAAGACTCACTACTTTGGAAGTAAGTTTTTAATATATCCCAATTTTGTTCGAGCGTCAAGCGTCCCATTTTGCAAATGTCAAACATAAACTTGAAAATAAAAATGAATAAAATAAAACTAATAACACCAGTTTTACTATGGCTTCAAGCTGAACAAATACAAAAGTGAATTAATAAAACAAAAGGTCAACAATACACAAAATCAATAAAAATGAATGTTATTCTACCTTTCAAAGTCAAAGTAATCGGTAGTTCAAATTTAAAATTTTAAATGGTTTCTTTTTTCAAAACCTGAAAACCTTAGAGAATGAAGGAGTTTATCATTCGATCGGTCCTGGTCCCCATTTTGATGTTACACGACTGTAGTGATTTCGTTTGGCCTCAATATCCTTCGTTGGATAAACCACAGCCTTGAAGCCTTTGCGGGCTATAGCAAAAAAATATACCCTCAAAATGCCAAAAACTTAACCTTGAATGACAGCTCCATTTTAAATGTAATAAATCACATTTAAGTTGTGACATCTGTGACGTTGTGGGATAGGTCAGGTATCCAACCACCCCGCAAAAGTCTTAAGTCAAGCCATTAATCTACAACCAAGTAAGGTATGAAGCCTGGCAAAGAAAACACACAGCAGCAGTAACAACATCTGGAGCCACAGACCTTATCAACAAAGAAGTTTCTTTTCTCCCGAAGAGATTACTTAACTTGGTTTTTGCATCTTAAATTCAAGCATTTTGTTGTTTTTCAAATTTCAAATCCATTTAAAGCCATTAGTTTGCTTTCAAACCAAAAAATTTCCATAGTTTAATCCCGGCCACTAAAATTGTTTGGCTTGCCTGGTGGTGGTAACAGGATTTCATTAAAGCTTTCCTTTCAATTTTAATGATGGTCGGTTGCTGTCTTTCTCTCTCTCTCTACAATACAATACTCGAGGCATCCCAAACAGCCATCCATACATTCATTCATTCGCCAGGCATTGAAATGTTGAATGATGGCAACCAAAAGGGCCAACAAATGCCGCAATAAGTAAAATATTGCCAAAAAAGCAAACAAACAAACAGAAAAACCCAAAACATAGACCGGAGTGAAGAGAAGTGTGGAGGCTACAAAGGATGGGAAAACTACACGAAGCAAAAAACGAAAACTCATTGACATACTTACGCATCATAGTGGTGCTGGAAAGCCTGACTAGCTGACTGACTGCCGGCTCGAGTACTGGTTGAGGGCGGGGGTGGTGTAGCCTGCTGCTGCAAACAATAGCAACAACCTTAACAACATCAGCAACCATATTTTTTGGGAAAAGGAACGAACAAAAAAAAAACCCAGCAACAAAAATATATAACTGGCACAAAAGATATATGTATATACACACACCCAAATCATGTGTATATATACATACATATGTATGCATGTGTGTATGTAGTATATAATGTGAAATATACTGTCTGTGTGGGTATACAGAAATGTCGTTGCTGTTGTTGTGGCTGTTCATGTCTCTAGAGCAGACACTCCTTATTGTGTAAATGTCTGTATGTATGTGTATGTGTTTATATATATATTGGTAAACAACCGACAATATAGTATAAAATGAAATATTTAAAAAGGATTCCTACTGTGCCACATGCCGCACACACAAAACACACGAACACAGCAACATCAGCCAACAACCATTACTGTTAAGAACACACCAACATCTATACTAATACTTCGCCTTAATGTATATATATACACACACACATACATAGATGGTAAAAATATGTGTCTGTGATTTTAGGTCGAAGTCTGTCTGCCACAAACACACACACAGCAACAACGACAACAAATGGCCAACGTCTGCCTGGCAGCCTGTCTGCTTGCCTGCCTGCCTGCCTGCTTGTCCTGACTCACCCGCCTGACTGTCAGCTTTCAGCGTTGTACGCGCCAGACATGCCAGCCCACTGTGTGACCAACTTATTGACTAAGCCCGGCACAGTTTACCGCGCCCCGGCCCCTGCTGTTCTTCTCCACCATCATTTGGCCCCGGTAGTGCCATCATCCAAACAACAACAAAAAACAACAACACGCACAATTTCATTTTGGCATGCTTTTTAAGTAACTCTGCCCAGGGTGGCCCAGCCACTCAACCCCCCCAAAAGCAGCTAAACATTCACCCACCCACCCCGACCGAGGACGTCGACGACGACCATCACAATTTTCGAAACGTTCACATCCGCTTATGCTCAGGCACACATTGACGCACTCACATACACTCGCACACACACACACACACACACAGGCATTGCGACTTCCTTATCCGGCATTGCCTGCAGACATTAAACTAAACTAAACATACAAACACACACACACACGAATGGGTAGAGCTAAAGGCACGCCATGAACTAACGGTCTGAACGACCCACAAATGGTTTTGTGTGCGAGGGTTGTAGGGAAAGTTTGAAGCACTAAATGAAGCAAAACAAAATGATTGGTTTGAAGAAGGTCTACAAATCACGTTAGAGGTAGTGGACAAGCAAAAAAAATTAAATTTTATTTTTTTATTTAACTTTAAGACCTATTTTTTGCATTCAGACTTACTCAGTTTATAGATATTTATTTATTATACGATTACAGGACCATATCCTTTTCATGAAATTTTCCATAAACAAATCGCAAAGTGGCTGCCCTATGTGCTCGATAGCCTCACGAATTCTGTCTTTGAGGTGTTGAATCGACACTGGGCTGTTGGCGTAAACCTTATCTCTCACGTGGTCCCAAAGGAAGAAGTCGCAAGGTGTTAAATTACAAGATCTCGGTGGTCAATTGTGATCACCTCTTCGAGAGATAACACGTTCCCGAAACTTTTCCCGTAAAAGAGCAATGGTTTCGTTGCTTGTGTGGCATCCGTCTTGTTGAATGTAAACGTTGTCCAGATCCAGATACCATCCAACTCCGACCATAAAAAATCATTAATCATCTCTCGATAGCGCAATCCATTCAATGTAACTGTAGATTCAACCACATTTTCGAAAAAGTAAGGTCCAATGACCCCGCCGGACCATAAACCGCACCAAACAGTCACACGATGAGAATGGAGAGGCTACTCAACAATAACTCTTGGGTTTTCCGATCCCCAGATGCGACAATTTAGCTTGTTGACGTAGCCATCGAGGTGGAAATGGGCCTCATCAGTCAAGATGATTTTTCGATGGAATTCCGGATCATTTTCATTCATGAATTTTAATAATTTCAATGCGTTGTTGAAGCGTATATTGTTCCATTTTTAGTAATGACGTAGTTTCTACTTGTCAAATGTCAAAGAATCAAAGCTTCAAAAGTGACAGTTACCGAAATACCGGCTGATTCAAAATTACACCTCTCGTTGGAAAACCCTGTATATGGGCATCACCCAAAAAGGTCTACCAAAAAACTGAAATCAGACCACACTAATAGCTTTTAACTTTATTTTTTTCCTTATTTCGAAAACATTTTTATTATGAAACTTATTCTCTTTTATATGTTAACTTATTCTCTTTTATTTTTATTAAAAGTTGAAGTGATATAACGAAAATTGCAAAATTTTTTTACTACGAGTGGAAATTTTTGTCCCGTCCGTTTTGTCGCGTCCGTATTTCTGCTGTACCCAAAGAGATAATTCTCATATTTCATAAATCTACAAACAAAATATATCCTCTGACCTTCATTTGCATGTATATAAGGAAAAACAAGGTTCTCAAAAAATCTCTGAACTTTGGAGATTTCTGTAAGACCTTCAAAAGTACTTCTGTTTTTTGTCGCGTCCGTTTCGATGTAAAATTGTTTATAATTTTGTACTAATTTGTACTAAATCCTGACGATATATTTTTAAAATGTAGTACTCTTTAAGCGCTTTAGAACACTAAAAAAGCTGGTCGACTTTTTCAGTTTATTTCTTGTTTTTGGCGTAGTTTAATGCGTGCGAATGTCGCGTCCGGGCCACTGGGAATTGCCCATATACTCTCACTCTCAGAGATCATATTCATGAAAGTTATAAGGACTTATATTTGACTTGGTATCGGATAATTTATGTGGAAGATACTGGAAGGTTCGTGGGTCATGGTGGATTCCTCGCTCTGGTACGGATGCTTAGCTAGGATAGGGACAATTGTGTGGGAGGAACTAGAAGAAGCGTGACAAAAGCATACATATGTTTTAGATTTTAAGTGATTATAAAAACATTTTCAAATATAAAATTGCAACTGATTTTGACTATCCGTATAAAAACATACATATTTATATTTTTTTTAAAGAAATTGGTAACCTGCCTTTCTTCTTTCGTTTTACAAATATTGGAAAAATTGATTTTTTTACTTTCACCACCATTATCTATTGCAATGTGTAAAGCGCATAGAATATTACTGTCGAAAAGCCATAAAAGCATTCAGAACCTGAACAGACGCTCACCTTCAAACCCCCGAAATATAATTCGAATTTATAAATGTGTAGTTTGGCCCATATTATCATTCGCATCGCCAATATGGTATCTTAAAAAGTTCCAAATAATTCAAAACAAATGCCTTAAGGTGATATATAACAAACACTGGCGCTTCCCTACATCACTACTACAAAAAAAAACAAGTAAGGAAGGATAAAGTCGGGCGTGGCCGACTATATGATACCCTACACTTAGTCATTATACCCTATGGTGGGATATAAAAAGGTCAGTACATTTGAACCGGGTGATATACGATGCAGCTATAAGAGGAGAATATACTACAAACTCCATACTTCTATCTGTATTTGTAAGAAAATTTGAACACCAACTTTGAATGGGAACTATATGCAAATCTGAACCGATGTGACACATGTTTAGCAAAGGTTTTCTAGTTGAAATATTAGACGCTTTCCCAAATTTTATGGAGTGTTAAATATTTGGTTCTAGAGCGGAAAGAATCAAATCGGGAGTTATATATAATCTGATCCGATGTGACCCACTTTCGCTATAGTAATTTCTATTTGAAGCATTAGCTGATGTGCCGAATTAGAAGAAAATCTGTTCAAAAATGCTATTTCTAGAGCGGAACTAATCAATTCAGTAGCGAAATTTGTAATGGAACTATATATATATATCTGACCCATTTTCACCAGAGCTGTTTTTAGTTGAAATATAAGCTGTTTTGCCAAATTTGATGAAAATCTGTCAAAAATTGTGGTTTCTAGAGCGGAAAGAGTCAAATCGGAGGAGACATTTGTATGGGAGCTATATATAAATCTGAACCGATCTATCTTATTTTTACCACAGCTGTTTTTAGTTGAAATATACGGCGTTATGCCAAATTGGAGGAAAATATGTGGTTTCTAGAGCGGAAAAAGTAAAATCGGAAGCAAAATTTGTATGGGAGCTATATTTAAATCTGAACCGATTTGCTTCAAATTAAATAGCGGTCGTCCTTATCCCATAAAACTTCGTTGTGCAAAGTTTCATTTGGTTCTAACAACAATTGCGACCTGGCTTTGATTACGAGAATAGATGGACAGACGGACGGACATCGCCAAATCGACTCAAAAAGTGATTCTAAGTCGATCGGTATAATAAACGATGGGTCTATCTCGTTTCCTTTTGGGTGTTACAAACAAATGCACAAAGTTATTATACCCTGTGGAGTAGGGTATAAAAATACAGGATGTGAGTTATTTTTAGATTTTATTAAAAATATAAATGTAAACTACTTGCATAGAATATCACCTTCTCCTTTCGGTAGAATAAGTAAAAGGGAAAGAGAAATTATAAAATTAATATTATAATGGAAATAATCAAACAGAAAATATTGTCTTATAATTGATTATCTCTATGCAATCAACTTTTAAACGATATTTTTCAAACTATAATTATGCAAGTTTTTACACCCTTTTTCCTATAATAAAATTAATAAGTTAATAAACTATTTATGTTCTATTATAAGGATCTCACATGTTGAAATATCAGTAAGATAGTACTTTATATAAGTAATACACAATAAACTTTAAATTGAATTGATTGATTGCAGGAGCTGTATTAACACATTAGCGCTCTCTGACCCCATATGAGGACACCTGTTTAGGGTCAGACATATAACCAACAGTTTTCTCTGGGCGTTACTGGGTTAACTTGTCATTTTGCAAACATCCCTCGCATCCAATCACAAATGCCATCCACATCCAGACGATAGTTAGTCAGTCAGCCAGCGGCACATAAACCATTATCATTTTATGTCGTTGTTGTCATTGTTGCCGTTTTTAGTTTGCCTCCTTGTGTTGTGCTTGGTGAGAGAGAGAGAGAGAGAGGAGGGAGTTTGTGTGTGTGTTGCCGAGTTATAAATTTTCAAATATTACTCATGCCACAACTTCCGCTTACAGGCGAACTGTCTCTCCCCATTTCCTTGTGTGCTCCACGCAGCTCTCGTGCTGTACGCACAACACAACATACTACAGTTCTTTTTCATCTGGTACTCACGCTCTCACCATCTCTCTCTCACTCTCCTTCGCTGCATAGTTGTGTGTTTTCATTTTCAAAATACAGCACTAACATCGTAAAGTTGGGTGCGTGTGTGTGTGTGGCTCTAGGGTGGGGGGTTTTAGTGAGTTCATGGTATGGTTAGCATCAGCTGTTGGAGGACGAAGAGGTCTCTTGCTTGCTTGTGAGTTACGAGTCACGAGTGCCCCTAGCGCCCCTCTCGTGAGGTTTAGCATCAAACGACCTTTTTCGTTTCATTTCGTTCGGTTTGTTTTGTTGGTATGCCCATAGTGTGTGTGTGTGCTTGTGTGTAGCCTGTGTAGTGTGCGTGTTTGATGTTGTTTGCCGTTGTCCTCGTTAGACATGTTTTTATTGTTCCTTTTTGATTTTGTTGTTGTCGATGTTGTTGTTGTTGCGTTGTGGGCTTAACGTTGTTTGTTTCTATTTTGCCGGCGACTCGTCGCGCCGTTGAGAACGGCATTGGCGTCGCCACATGACGCGCCGCCTGTTTGTATGGAGCCGCCTGTTTGGTTCGGGTGGTTTAGTGTCTGCGCTCGTCTATGACGTTTACACTGGATGTGTGTGTCGCCTGGTCTTGAGGCACGAGTGTGTTCAGGCGGTTTTGTCGAGTTGGCAGGACGAAGATGATCATCACCATCATCATGATGATGATGACAAAGCTTTTGACGCCATGTGTTTTATTGGTTTTTGGTCTCCCACCCCGGTTCCCTCTCTCTCTCTTTCTCTAGTTCTCTAGATCTCTTTGCTTTTCCCCTGTAAAGAGAAAGTTGAAAAAGAAAAAAACAATTACTAGAATTTGACACAATCACCAGCCTTCGAAGCAACCGACAAACGCCACAACCAACCATCAGACCAAGCGACGAACTTTCAAACCGCCAGCAGCACAAACGCATAAACTTTGTGCGAAGGAAGGGTAGCTGGGTTGGTAGGTTTGGCGGCGGTTGGTGTCGGCAGCTGTCCGTTGTGTTGTTTGTGTGTGTGGCTACATGGACGTTTGTGGCATGCTGTTCTTGTTGTTGTTGTTGTTGGGCACTTCTCTACTGGGTCACTCGACACAGGGCTTTGTTGGGGTGGTGGGGGAGGGGGGTTGGCGTTTGATGGCATTTGGTTTTGCTGAAAACACTCTGACTCAGCTTCGCACGGAGTGGGATATTGATGTCGAAACTGCTACTGCCGCTGATGATGATTCTGGATGCTGTGCTGTGGATCTCGATGGCGGTGTCGGTTGTGGTGGTCTGTGGCCATTATTGTGCTGTGTTAAATTTCTGTCTGTATATTCTCCAAATGGTTTTGGTATCGTTTTTATGGCATTTGTTTTCATTTCATTCCATGAGTTGGTTTGTTTTTCCTCGTCCTCGTCCGTGCCCTCGTCGTGGCTCCGCTTTTTTGGTTTTTGCTTTGCCTCACTGGCGTTCTGGGGTTCATGACGAGGGTATATATATATATATATATATATATATACGAATATATATATATATATATATATGAATTCTACTTGTGCCAGAAGCTGCCATCCAGCTATAATAACAACAACGACAATCATGGAGTGGTTGTTGAAAATGGGTCATATTGTGTTGGGGATTGTTTTCTTTCTTTTTTTCTCTGCTTCTTCTTCAGCTTCTCCCTTTTTGGTTTACTTTGGCATCATTTGGCTCACATTTCCCCAGGAAGGACGGAACGTCGTTTTGCTACTGTTTTGAAATACAAAAATTTAAGTTCATTTTTAGCTTAAGGTGGAATTTTGCATTTCCATTTGCATGCAGATGTATTTGTTTTTGGAAATTGGTTAAAGTTAGTTGTATGTTGTATTTTTTAGGTATAGAAATGTTTTATGCATTTTTTTGTTCTTCTTCTTCGAAGCAACGGTGTGAAAAGTCATTGGGAGCAAGTTGTGCCGGGTGAATTGGCACACAATTGAGGACATGGGCGTTAAGTTCGCCCAAGTCGACCAGCATGAAGTGAATTCCGGTTGTCTTAAAAATGGACAAGGTTAGCAAGGACATATGTGAAGGGGCTTTATGTAAATCTGAATCGATTTGCTTCAAATTCACCATAGATGTTTCTAGATGGAATACAACAAGTTGGGCCAGATTTCAACAAAATCAGTTAAAATATGTGGTTTCTAGATCAGAAAAACTCAAATCGGGAAGGACATTTATATGGGATCTATATCTAAATCTGAACCGATTTGCTTAAATTTCACCATAGATGTTTCTAGGAGAAATATAGGACGATGTGCGAAATTTCAACAGAATCACAGATTATTTATGGTTTCTGAGGAAGAAAATGTCAAATCGGGAAGGACATTTGTATGGAGACTATATCTAAATCTGAACCGATTTGCTTCAAATTAACCACATGTGTTAATAAATGAAATATAACCGACTGTGTCCAATTTCAACAAAATCGCTTAAAATATATGGTTTCTAGAGCAGAAAAACTCAAATTGGGTGACGTGACGTTTGTATGGGGGCTATATTTAAAACTGAACCGATTTGCTTTAAATTCATCACATGTATTTCTAGGTGAAATACAACATGCTGTGGCAAATTTGAATAGCATCAGGTAATATTTATGCTTTTTAAAGCAGAAAACTCAAATCGGCAAGTACATTTGTATGGGGGCTATATCAAAATTTGGACCGATGGGACTGCATTTTACCATAGATATTTCTAGACGAAATATAACCGGCTGTGCCAAATTTCATAAAAATCGGTTAACATACATGGTTTCTGGAGCAGAAAAACTCGAATCGGGAAGGACTTTTGTATGGGGGCTATATCAAAACATGGACCTATGTGACTCAAATTCACCATAGATGTTTCTAAGCAAAATATAACATACTGTGTAAAATTTGAACACAATCCGTTAATATTTATGATTTCTAGATTAGAAAAACTCAATTCGGCAAGGACATTTGTATGGGGGCTATATCTAAATCTGAACCGATTTGACTCAATTTCACTACAGATATTTCTAGGTGAAATATAACCCTCTGTGCCAAATTTGATCAAAATCGGTTAAGAAATATGGTTTTGTAGGGAAGAAGAACTCAAATCGGCTAGGACATTTGTATGGGGACTATATTTAAATCTCAACCGATTTGGTTCAAATTCACCATAGATGTTTCTAGGTAAATTATAACGTGTTCTGTGAAATTTCAATAAAATCAGTTAAAATACATGGTTTCTAGAGCAGAAAAACTCAAATCGTGAGTGAAATTTGTAGGGGGGCTATATCTAAATTTGAACCGATTTGACTCAATTTCACCATACATGTTTATAGGCAAAATACAACATGTTATGGCAAATTTGAAGAGAATCAGTTAATATTTAGGATTTCTAGAGCAGAAAATGTCAAAACGGGAAGGACATTTGTATGGGTGCGATATCTAAATCTAATCCGATTTGCTTAAAATTCACCATAGATGTTTCTAGGCGGAAAATAACTGCCTGTGTCAAATTTAAACAAAATCGGTTAAAATACAGTGAAATTCCCCTAACTCGAATCGCCTAGGGCACGACAAAACACTTCGAGTTAGGGAAAAATCGAGTTATGGAAATTAAACATTTTTTAAAACTCTCTTACTCATGTTGTCGACTGAAGCGCTACCGATTCACTAAAATTCACAGCTCTAAAAAATCGCATATCAATTTTGTAACTGTAATTCTCAATTTTTAGCCGTCATATTGTCGCCACCTACGGTTGAGAAATTAAAAATGGGCACACGCATACTATCATATTTTAAACAGCAGAGAACAAAACGCGGCTTACGCCCGAAAAATATTCCATGTTTCAAAAGTATAACAAGCAATTAAATGAAAGTAACACATAAAACATGTTGATTTGAGTGTACACACAAAACTACGCAGCGAACGAAGCCACACGATGTGTACATTAGAGCGTACCAGGTTACAAGTAAAAAAAAAAAAGTTCGCCGTACACCTTCGAATATGAAGTATTATTGAAAGGTAGTTTCAAAAAAATTTTTTTTATTTTTTTATGCCGAACGTAGGGGTCGCGCTTTTACATTTTTCTATATAACTTCTGCATTTATAAACGGATTTTAAAGTGTGATACATCGATGTTTTTGTCCGATTTTTTTGTCTTTGAAGTCATTGAGCTCAAACATGATTCATGATTTTATGCGAGCTTTAATTTTCGATTATTAGAGTGGTACATTAGGGTAGTAGCAACTGAGAAATGATGGGTAAGTACCAGAAGGGGGTGCTTGAGCTCAATGACTTCAAAGACAAAAAAATCGGCCTCGTCGAGACAAAAACATCGATGTATCACACTTTAAAATCCGTTTATAAATACAAGTTATATAGAAAAATGTAAAAGCGCGACCCCTACGTTCGGCATAAAAAAATAAAATTTTTTTTTTTGAAACTACCTTTCAATAATACTTCATATTCGAAGGTGTACGGCGAACTTTTTTTTTGAGGTACGCCCTAGTGTACATGTGTCTCTCCGTGACAGAAGCAGCATTTTCATTCCTATGCACTGTGCATAGGAAAAGAGAGCGGTGCCCATCACTGAATTAAAGGCTTCGCAAAGAAGTGCCACCAAAATATGTATGTATGTACTACTTATTAACGAGAAAACGAGAAAACAATATTAAAATTAGCAAAACAAAAAATTCGAGTTACGGGAATAAACTCAAATAGTAAGTGTCACAAATTGTATCAGTTTTTAATTCGACTTACAGAAAAGTTCGAGTTAGGGGAAATTCGACATACGGAGAAAAACACATAAGAAAAAGCTATTGAGAATCCAAGATTCGTACATAACAGTTCGAGTTAGGGAAAAATTCGAGTTAGGGGACTTCGAGTTAGGGGAATTTCACTGTATATGGTTTTTAAAACAGAAAAACTCAAATTACGAAGGACATTTGCATGGGGGCTATATCTAAATCTGAACCGATTTGCTTCAAATTCACCATAGATGTTTCTAGGCGAAATATAGAAGCACGTACGAAATTTTAACCACATTGGTTAAAATATATGATTTCTAGAGCAGAAAAACTCAAATCGGGAAGGACATTTATATGGGGATTATATCTTAATCTGAACCGAATTGCTTCACAATTATTAGCGTCCGTTTTTGAGCCACAAAAATATCATGTACCAAGTTTCATTATGATAGGGCAATAATTGCAACCTGTACTTTGATTACAAGAATAGATGGACGGATACGAACACGGCTAAATCGATGCACAAAACACATCGAAATTTTTGATATATTCAATAATATTGAATTTATTTTTACTTAAATAAATAATAATGTCTTTAGACAATTTTCGAGGTGGCACCAAAGCAAAAAAATGGACGATTTGTCCGTTTATAGAGCGAAAATAAAAATAATTAATTTTTAACCCCATAAAAATAGAAAAATAAATTAGAAAAAAATTATTGTTATATTATTTTACATTTTATGAAGAAAATATGGCTACATGTAAAAGATCTATGGCTATTATATATATATATTTTTTTTTTGTAGAAGCCAAAGAATTTTTAAAAATAATGATTTTTTTAATATTTGGTTAAATAGCTCAAAACCCCGTTTTACAAATAAGGTAACAGTATATTTTGTCTATATTTTATTATAGCAGCAATCCTAGCGAACAAAACAAGTCCTATTTGGAGAAAATCTATACATAAATGTAGGCTCTTCTTGCAGAAGTACATGTCGTCTTCGTGTACGACCTACTATTTTCTGACATTCCCTTACTTCTACAAGAAAGGTCATAACTTCTATATTTATCCATAGTTTTTCTGCAACTAATAATTTGTTTCCTTCGCTTGCAATCCAGTTATTATAAAATAAAATAACTTATTTTGTTATCTATTTAACCATGAATTAAAAAACATGATTTTTTGAAATTCACTTACTTCTACAAAAATGGCCAGAACTTCTTCATTTATCCATATTTTTTCTGTAACTAAGGCCTTGTTTTCTTCGTTAAGATTTTAATTATTATAATATAAAAAGAAAATATTCCATTATCTGTTTGTAAAGCGGGGTTTCGAGCTATTTAAATAAAAATTTAAAAAATCATGATTTTTCAAAAACAAATTTGGCCTCTACAAAGAGTTTCATAACTTCTACATTTATCCATAGATCTTTTACAAATAGATATGGGTTTCTTCGCTCAAATGTTGGCTATTAAAAAATAAAACCCAAAAATTTTTAATAGTTTTTTTCTATTTTTTATGATTTTTTTTCGTAACAGCACAAAAAAATGTTTTTTTTTTTAATCACTTACTTCTATAAAAAGGGCCAGAACTTCTTCATTTATCCATATTTTTTCTGTAACTAAGGCCGTGTTTTCTTCGTTAGGATCTTAGTTATAAAAATATAATAAGAAAATATTCCATTATCTGTTTGTAAAGTGGGGTTTCGAGCTATTTAACCATAAATTAAAAAAAACATGATTTTTCAAAAACACATTTGGCCTCTACAAAGAGTTTCATAACTTCTACATTTATCTATAGATCTTTTACAAATAGATATTGGTGCCTGCGCAAAAATGTTGGCTATTAAAAAATAAAACCCAAAATTTTTTTAATGGTTTTTTTCTATTTTTTATGATTTTTTTCGTAACAGCACAAAATTATTTTATTTCGAAATAAATCCATTTTTATTCAATTTTTAAGAGACTCTCCCTAAACCATTGTGTCTATGTAAAATTGAAATTCTTGACATTTGTAGTCCTCGTTTATACCTTTAATTGTATATATAAACCAGTGTTATAAGACTTATATTTCCAAAAAGAGAGCACAAATATTAAAGGTACTTTCGGCGAAAATTGGAATTTTAGTAAAAAAAAATTAGCAGAAAAATATGGATAAAATTTTTTAATACCATTTTCGAGTTTAGAAAGGCAATATATATAAGAAATTTCTTTGAAAAAAAATGCATATTTTAATTATATCTATTGTATTTGTGGCCTTGCCACTCGTTTTTTTTCTAATAATTGCGTTTTAACTATTTTTTCTAATAATTGTATTTCAAAACGATATCCCTTTCGGTGGTATCGGATGACTTCCCTTAAGGTGCGAAACTTTATTTGACAAGCTGACAAGTAATGTTGTAAATTTCCAACAACAACAACAATTTATATTTCTGAACAACAACAAACTCACCCATAGACACTCACTCGCTCGCCTAGTGAAAATTAAATCTTGGCGTGTCTAAAGTAATTCTGGTGGGGAATAAACAGAGATTCGCAATCACAAAGAAAGTCCACCTCCCTCAAAAAAAAAAATCCAAATTTTCTCATTTTTCTATAGATTTACTTCAACTAGGCCTTGTTTTCATCGTTAGAATTCCAGCTATTATAAAATAAAACCAAAAATTATGCCATTAATTTTACAAACAGCTTTCTCATGCTGTTCCATCACAAACTTAAAAAAATCATTATTTTTTTAAATATTTTTTGATTTTACAAAGAGGGCCATAACTTGTAGATTTATTAATAGATCTTTTGCATATTGACATTGTTTTTTGCATTAGAATGTTAGCTATAAAAAAATATAGCAAAATGTTTTTTTACGATTTTTCTCCATTTTTTAAGATTTTTTTCGTGCCAGCAAAAAATTATTTTTGTTTCGAAAAAAATCAAAATTTTCTCATTTTTTGGAGACTGTTCCTAATCCACAGTTTCTATGTGAAAGTGATATTCGCAACATTTGTAGCCATCATTCGTATCTTTAATTGGACATATAAACGTTAATTATCGGATTTTTATTTCCAAAATGAGAGTACAAATATTGAAGGTAATTTCGACGAAATTTAAGTGAAAATAAAATAAATAAAAAATAATCCAAAAAAAATGCAATGCTTCAATGCACAAAAAAATTAGGTATCAGGCACAAAATTTTTAGTTTTTGTTGCATAGTGTAATTATTACCAGCCACTGTGCAGACCTTAATGGCTTTTGTCAATCTATGACGACACACACAACGCTTACATATAGAGCAAACATACACCACTACTGCTACCAGATCCTTTTGCCACTACTTCCATTTGTACACACACATGTGTATGTGCACATCCTGCATTGTTTGAGTTTTCAATTTTAGTCGTCGACTACAAAACCAAAAAATCGTCGTGTGGCAACAACTTTTAACCAAAGCCAAGGCGCATTTGCTTTGTTTTTTTTTCGGAAGTGTCAGTAGGAGTCGGCAGACTTGTTTGAATGTTTGTTGTGGATTTTTCTATTTGCTTTTTGTGTTACTTTATCTCGTCATTCTCTGTACATTTGGGCATTGTTTACTGTTTCTTTGTGTCATCCCTATATTCATATACGCTTGTGTTGGTTGCTTTCCTTTCCCCTTTCCTGGAGAATTTGGAGATCTGAGCGTAGGATTTTTTTCTTTTCTTTTGTGGATTATGGCATTGCTATGGTCACTGTGGATATGTGCCATCGTTTGCAAATCCGATTTATATTCGTCTTGCAACATTGAAATACAGATGAGTTGAAAAAAATTGACATAAGACTCTCAGTACTTTGTTTGCTGCAAGGACACTAAACGCGCGCCTGAAAAAATGATACTGATACGATTCTTTTCGTCTGTTTTAAGTCCCTTGATCGCAGTGGATTCACGATGTCGGTAAAAATATGATTCTTGAATGGGCTCAATATTCATGGAAATAATGCTATTTTAACGAAAAATCAAATATTTTGAGCGATTTGATTGATTTCGATCAAGTTTTTATCTGCTTACGAAGGTATTGGTATTGGAAAGATCAGAACCACACTCAACTGTACAAACTTTTGCATTTTATATTCTGTGAGGAAATAACTCATCAGTAGCGCTTGCATGCGTTACCATGCTCTTAACAGCCATAGCCTCAAAAATCCCCTTTCTCTCCATGAATATATCAATCACCCACAACAACAAGTAGTGGTGATAATTCCATGAGATGTATTTGTTTGTTAAACTTTCTGCTGCAACTATGATCGCGTCTTGGTGCGGGGCGCAGAACCTCCGCTCTGCATCTTGGAGTTGCACATCCAGGTTCGAGACCAAGTGTCGAAGATGATGATGATTTTTTTCATTGAAACTTTTTCCATATTTTGCTAAAGGTGGAAGATATTGAGACAATTGTTTAATGCAAAAAATCATATGAAAATAAAAAAGTATAAAAAAAAGAAATATAAAAAGCATAACTTGTACATTTATTCATAGATTTACTTCATAAATTGTTTTCTGCTTTAAGAATTTAATTTAATGGGACTTTTCGCACTATTTAAACAAAGATTAAAAAACATGATTTTTTTAATTCTTTCCTGTCTACAAATGGTATCATAACTTCCACATTTATAGATATTTCTACACATAAGCATTGCTTTAGAATGTTAGCTACTAAAAAATTAAACAAAATAGTCTTTACCGACTTTTTTCTATTTGTTATTTTTTAAGATTAGATATTTTTTATATAACTAGCAGCAATTTACTTGAATTTAAAAAATATATTTATCTGCAACCACAAAAAAGTTAAGAATTTTTTAAAATTAGCTTATGACAAAATTCCTGTTTTTCGATCCACCCTAGTGTCCATTCCATTTCATGTTTTTTTGAAAATTTACATTAAAATCTTACATTAAAATCTGAGAATCCAAGGAATCCGTTTCATATGCAATTAGTCAGAATACTTCCAAATTTCTGACGATTTCTCGGAAATTACTGAAAAGTTCACTCTGAAATTTGTAAAATATTTAGAAAACAGATTTAGAAAGAAAGATTTTCAAAGAAATTAAAAATAGAAAATTATTTTAAAAAAATTATTTTTATTAATTAATGAAAAACTTTTTTTGAAAAAAAAAATATTTTTTAAATCATTTTTTTTTTTGAAAAAATATTTTTTTGGAAGATCTTTTTTTATTATATATTTTTAATTTTTTTTTTAAGTTTTTAATATTATAATTGAAAAAAAAATATTTTTTTTTTCAATACTTTTTGAAAGAAACATAAATTTGTCGCCAAAATATATTTCTGAAAATAACAAATGTATTTTTTGAAATCTATTTTTTAAAGTAATCTTCCTTTTTGTTCAAATATCTATCTGCCTCAATATCAAAAAAAAAATTCAATTGTTTAATCCATTATTAAACCTATTTTGTAAAATATTTTTTTTCTGAAATTTTCAAAGTGAGTTGTGCTTCTCGTTCGTTTATGAGATTCATCTCCTTTTTTTAATTTTTTCTGCATATTTTTTGAATTATTTTATCCGCCATTTTTTTCGCACTTTTTCCCATTGAGCTAAAAATAATAAAAAAGTTATCGAAAATTTATACCCAAATTATTTCGCTGTTTTTTCTATCAAATGAACTAAAAATAATAATGAATTAATAAAAACATTTTTTGTTTTTAATTTCGATAACTAAAATAGTTATCGAAAAATTTGATTTATAAAAACTATTTTATCTTTCCAATTTTGAGTTTTCTATCCGTCAGTCAGTTATTCCGTTATTTTTGTTTCGATAACTCGAAAGTTATCGAAAATTTGTACCCGATTTATTTCCTTTTTTCATTCAAATTATCTAAAAATAATCAAAAATCGATTTTTTTAATTTTTAATTTCGATAACTAAATTGTTATCGAAAATTTTTATTTTATTTTCTGTTCTTTTTTCATATTGACCACATTTAATTTGTCAGTTTTTGAGTTTTTTATAGTTTCCGAGAAATCTGACTACTGAAAAGTCCACTATGAAATTTGCAAAGTATTTAGAAAACAGATTTAGAAATAATATTTATTTTTAATTTTTTTTAAGTTTTTAATATTTTAATTGAAAAAAAATAATTTTTTTCAATATTTTGTGAAAGAAACAAATTTGTCGCCAAAATATATTTTTGAAAATAACATAAATGTATTTTTTGAAATCTATTTTTTTAAAGTAATCTTCCTTTTTGCTCAAATATCTATCTGCCTCAATAACAAAAAAAATCAATTGTTCCATTATTAAACCTATTTTGTAAAATATTTTTCTCTGAAATTTACAAAGTATTTATAACGCAGGTAACGTAGTTAGGTGCTGAAAAAATTAAAGAAATAAAAATGGATTTTTTTAATAAAATTTTAATTAATTAAAAAATATTTTTTATATCTATTTTTGAAATTTTTAATTGGAAAAAATAATTGTTTAATTTTTTTTGAAAGAAAAAATTTGATTTTTTTGGATTTTTGTTTGAAATTTATAAATTTGTAATTGAAAAAATATTTAAATATATGTATATTTAAACCAAATTTTGTTGCTATCATATCTAACTGTCTCAATATCACAGAAAAAATCCATTTTTTTGAAAAAAATTAAAATTTAATTTTTAACTATATTTTTTTAATATATTCTTTTTGAAGAAACCTATTTTTTTCGCTAAAATATATATCTGCCTCAATATCACAGAAAAAAAATGTATATACAATTTTGTTGCTAACATATCTCTCTGTCTCAATATCACAGGAAAATTCCATTTTTTGGAAAAATATGTTTTAATTCATTAAAAAAATTTAAATCTATTTTTTATAGAAATCTAATTTGCTAAAATATATCACAAAAAACAATTTGTTGTCCATTTTTAAGAATATTTTTTTAAATTTAATTTTTAAATAATTTTTTTAATATATTCTTTTTGCAGAAATCTATTTTTTCGCTAAAATATATATATGCCTCAATATCACAGAAAAAATCAATTTTTCAATCTATTTCTTGAAAAGAATTTCATATTTTTTAAATCAAATTTTGTTGCTAACATAACTATCTGTCTCAATATCACAGAAAAAAATCATTTAAAAAAATGTTTTTTAATCCATTTTTTTAAAAAATTATTTTTTAATCCATTTTTTTTTAAATATTTTTTAATCCATTTAAAAAAAATATTTTTTAATCTATTTTTTTATAGAAATCTAATTTGCTAAAATATATCACAAAAAACAATTTGTTATCGAATATTTTGTTTTAGCATATTTTTTTAAATTTAATTTTTATATACATTTTTTTAGTATATTCTTTTTGAAGAAATCTATTTTTCGCTAAAATATATATCTGTCTCAATATCACAGAAAAAATCCATTTTTTTTTGAAAAAAAAATATTTTTTAATCCATTTTTTTAAATATATTTTATAGAAATCTAATTTGCTAAAATATATTCTGCCTCAATATCACAGGCTGAATGCTTGATCTTCAACGTTACCACATTTTTTAGGTTTTTCAAAAGAAACTATCAAAATTAATATCTTCGCTTTTATCAAATTTCATATACAATCGGAAAACCTTTGGCAATTTCTTGTTGGTTTTATATGGAATTCCTCAAACTGTAACACAAATCAAAATACTAATGTGCGTGTTTTTATTTTTATTTTCTTTCAGGTAAGAAATATTGTCGATAGTATTACTAAATGCATACTCGTATATGAATAAGTAAGTACAAATTGGCAAATTTTAAATTCAACATAGGCCAAGGTCTTTAGGTACACAAGGAACCATGGGATCTGTGAAAATGAACAAAAGGGGATATTTGTTAAGAAGAAAAAGCAACAAAATACCCGAATAGTTACAAAGAAGAAGAAAAACATAAAAAATGCAATTCAATTAAAAAATTCAGCTAAACAAATGACAAATTTATTTATAAAATATAATAAATAAAGAAAATTAAAAGAATCCATAATGAAATGTATAAGCAGTTTATTGGAAATATTTTTTCATATTCACTCGCGAAAAACAGTCAATTCAATCAACATCAATTGTCAAAAACAAACCAAATGTAAGATGCTGCGAAAATGTTGAAACAAAATATTTTGAAACAATAATATTTTTTATGTTTTAATAACTAAAGAGTAAAAGATCTATGGATAAATGTAGAAATTATGACGGTTTTCAGTATCTGGTTTGATAACTCTGGTGCAACCCTACACATTTTCGGGGAAAACTCTTCCTCACAGAATGTAGGGTGAATTAAAAAGTAATCCCGCTGGCAAGTGTTGTCGACTTTTCATATTTCTTTCGTTTGTTGTGACTTTGTCTCCGACACATGACTGACCAGCATTAAAGCTTAGCATTTCATGGTAACTGTCTCATGTCTCATGTTGTCTTATTTATTTGTTTTCTTTTATTTATAATTTTTATAAAAAACAAAATAGAAAATAGAATATTAAGAGAGAAAATCTGGTTGTCTGGGGAAATTTAAATAATATTTAAATACATTTTGATACCAGCTAATGTTGCACTATTTATACAACATCAACAACATGACCATCATTGGCATGGCATGGCCAGCAACCCGATTTTGTGGCACAGCAAAGCACAGCACAGACAGTGTTGTCCAACTGAGTGACACTAATCCATGGCGATGGAACGGCGGACATCGTGCAATGTCCAGTGTCCACAGACCAAAAGTAATATTTTTTGCTGGTGATGTCGTTGTTTGTTGTCATGTGAAATCGGAATGAATGTGAAGCAACCAACTAAGCTTCATGGATAAGAGAGGCACCCCTCCCCCCTCATAACGTCTTGCCAGTTCCTGTCAGTCCGTTACAATTACGGCATTAAGGATAGTCGCCTCCCAAGCTCATCTTAATGTTGACCAAGAGCAGCCGCAGAAAAACAAACAACAAACCATAGAGTGAGAGAGAAACTATTTAATAAAATAAAATTACAATCCGGGGAGAGTGACATTTAGCCAACCAAGCAACTCGAACCCAACCCAAGCGCGAACCATAACCATGGCGTCCGCCGCCGCCGCCATGGTCGACCAAACCAAAGCGTAGCAACATTTTCTGTTGTCAGTGATTGTCGCAATGCGGACGGTGTGACATTAGGAACCAACTGAAGTGACATGAAGCGCAAATGAAACGAAACGTTGCGCAGCAATGATGGCCGAGGCGGGGCAGGCTTGCCACATACATTTGTGTTCCCCTTACACCCAAACTTGTCAAGGAAAAAAATCGCCAATCTTCAAGATTTATTTAAACCATAATTGAAACCATAAAAGAAAGAAGAAAAATAAAAGACAATAATATATAGGCTGGGCCATTTAAAATTTTAAATTTTAATCGGCTCTAAAAATACAGATTCTTTTTCAAATTTCTGGTTTTATTGGAAAAATTGAACCTTGTCATTTACCACGACTGGCTCGGCAGTACCTCATCCGATCAAGTCAATTTTTCAGTACCGCCCAAAATCCACACCAAACTGTGACTCGTTGTAGATGCATTGGATTCTCAATACTCACATGTGGGTCTGAACCCCATAAGCGACAATTTTGCTTATTGACATAGCCACCGAGATAAATATGAGCTTCATAGGCTGAAATAAAAATAAAAATAAAAATAAAAATAAAAATAAAAATAAAAATAAAAATAAAAATAAAAATAAAAATAAAAATAAAAATAAAAATAAAAATAAAAATAAAAATAAAAATAAAAATAAAAATAAAAATAAAAATAAAAATAAAAATAAAAATAAAAATAAAAATAAAAATAAAAATAAAAATAAAAATAAAAATAAAAATAAAAATAAAAATAAAAATAAAAATAAAAATAAAAATAAAAATAAAAATAAAAATAAAAATAAAAATAAAAATAAAAATAAAAATAAAAATAAAAATAAAAATAAAAATAAAAATAAAAATAAAAATAAAAATAAAAATAAAAATAAAAATAAAAATAAAAATAAAAATAAAAATAAAAATAAAAATAAAAATAAAAATAAAAATAAAAATAAAAATAAAAATAAAAATAAAAATAAAAATAAAAATAAAAATAAAAATAAAAATAAAAATAAAAATAAAAATAAAAATAAAAATAAAAATAAAAATAAAAATAAAAATAAAAATAAAAATAAAAATAAAAATAAAAATAAAAATAAAAATAAAAATAAAAATAAAAATAAAAATAAAAATAAAAATAAAAATAAAAATAAAAATAAAAATAAAAATAAAAATAAAAATAAAAATAAAAATAAAAATAAAAATAAAAATAAAAATAAAAATAAAAATAAAAATAAAAATAAAAATAAAAATAAAAATAAAAATAAAAATAAAAATAAAAATAAAAATAAAAATAAAAATAAAAATAAAAATAAAAATAAAAATAAAAATAAAAATAAAAATAAAAATAAAAATAAAAATAAAAATAAAAATAAAAATAAAAATAAAAATAAAAATAAAAATAAAAATAAAAATAAAAATAAAAATAAAAATAAAAATAAAAATAAAAATAAAAATAAAAATAAAAATAAAAATAAAAATAAAAATAAAAATAAAAATAAAAATAAAAATAAAAATAAAAATAAAAATAAAAATAAAAATAAAAATAAAAATAAAAATAAAAATAAAAATAAAAATAAAAATAAAAATAAAAATAAAAATAAAAATAAAAATAAAAATAAAAATAAAAATAAAAGTAAAAATAAAAATAAAAATAAAAATAAAAATAAAAATAAAAATAAAAATAAAAAAATAAAAATAAAAATAAAAATAAAAATAAAAATAAAAATAAAAAAAAAATAAAAAATAATTTTGTTTTGATTTTATTTTTATCTTAAAATACTTAAAATTCCTGAATTTACGGAAATTTGCTTCCCCAGTTTTGTCCATCTAAATATCATGGAAATCCCAGCTTCTGGGGACAATTTCCCACAACTGGCAAACTCTGGAACCCAGTTCCCATTTGCAGCACCAACGCTAGTTGTCAGTTAGTTGCCTGTTAAGCTTTAATAAAGCACGGATTTTAACAAATATTTACTCTGAATTGTGGCACATTTGCTTATGAAGCGTGAAACTGTTTGTTTGGACAATTTCCACTTTTGTTCTGTTCCAAATGCCCCACCCTCTCCACATCCCCCACTCTCACTGTTCTGTGTTCTCTATTCCTTTTCTAGTCTTTGTCATTGCAATGTTATGTTTGGAGACTAGTGACACCATGGAGGACACATGGCACAAATAATATGACGCCGCATTTGATGATGAGAATGAGGATGATGATGATGATGGCATGACGTTGCATGTTTGAAAGTCATTTCAAGGAAACGATGAGCGCGAGACATGTTTTGCTGGTGACTTTTGGTTATTCTTTGGTTGCTTGCTGTTCTAGGAGTGGTGGTGGTGGTGGTGGTGGTACATGGGATCGTGTGACACGGAAGCAGATACTTCATCCGTTGGAAGGCACTTCGATAGTTCTTACATAGTTGTGGTGTACTAAGCCAGGCCGGTTGGCTGGCTGGCAGGGAGGTAGGCAATAGCATTTAGCAGAACTATTAAAATTGTCAGCGAGATGATTACACGGTTCACGGCACTGATGGCTCCGTTCTGGGTTGGTTGTAGATTTATGTTAGTGACGATGTTTTAAAGTAAAGGACATGGGGTTAGCTAAGGCTCACCAAATACCTGAAGCAAGTTCAGGTAACTAGTGCCGAACTAGCCATTTCAACATACACTAAGAATCAGCACAAGTTATTCAATTGAATTCACTCGCAAGGCTTTTGGCTATCGAATTTATGAGGGGATTATCACCAGAAGAGGGACAATCACCACCCTATATATTACTATTCTTCACCACTAAATTCCTGACGCGAGTACAGGTAACTAGTGCCGAACCAACCGTTTCACTATACCCTAAGAGCCATCGCTAGTTACTGGCAATTCACTCAAGGCAAGGCTTTTGGTCACCGAATTTATGAGGAGAAGAATTATCACCAGAAGAGGGACAATCGCCACCCCATACATTACTATTCTACAGTCACTGTACTAGACCATACGAACCCAATCAGTTTAATGGATATATTCTTCCTCTGGTTGCCTATGAAAAGCAATAGGGGCATTTACACTTAAATATCAACGGGAAATTGGTGGAAATTTCTATAAACGAACGTACCCATCCTGAGATATATACAGGAACTAATCCCAAATGTTAATTCGATTCTAAATTATTATAGGATGGATCATTTAACATTTTAAATTGGATCTACCGATTACTGTGACCCGTCAAAGGTAGAATAACATTTATTTTTATTTTCAGGTTTCGAACAAAATTGGGAAATATTAAAAACTTACTTCCAAAGTATTGAGTCTTTAACGCAAACTGTAAGAAATTTATGTGGAAAATTGTCGAGAAGAGATCGACCTTCAGTTCAGCCTTCATGAAGCTAATTTTCATCTCGCTGGCTATGCCAATAAGCAAAATTGCCGCATATGGGGTTGAGAGAATCCACACGTGACTATTGTGAAGCCAATGCATCCACAACGAGTGTGGGTTTTGGGCCATGTACTGAAAAATTGGTTAGATCGCATGAGGTACTGCCGAGTCAGTCATGGTAGTCATTTGAATGATGAATGTCTTCCATCATTAAATGACAAAGTTCAACCTTTGCAATAAAACAAGAAATTTTAAAAAATAATCAGTACTCTTTTATAGCCGATTCTGATTTGAAATTTTAAACGGCCCTCCCTATATATGTACTTAAAATATAAACATGTACATATGTTCGGATATTAGTAAAACTAAATGGGAGTTTGATATATATTCAGGCGTCTGTTGAAAGCACACTATATTCTAAACGAAAGGAGCAAGCACGTCCAAATTTTCCCAAAATACGATCAATAGTTTAAAATCGCTTGGGATTGAAAATGGTTGAAATCGGTCCAGAGGGAAAAAATGTCCCCCCAAACCATGACAGGAATAACATCAAAAAATCCCAAATATTTCGAGTAATTAAACAAGAGAAAAAGGATCAACACTTCAAGGGGGTGGAATGGGGCAGAAAGGGATACAAATGGTGGTACCCGTCAAACGACAATAGCTTGTAAGGTGTATATTAGGGCGTACCTCAAAAAAAAAGTTCGCCGTACACCTTCGAATATGAAGTATTATTGAAAGGTAGTTTAAAAAAAAAAAAATTATTTTTTTATGCCGAACGTAGGGGTCGCGCTTTTACATTTTTCTATATAACTTCTGCATTTATAAACTGATTTTAAAGTGTGACACATCGATGTTTTTGTCTCGACGAGTCCGATTTTTTCTGTCTTTGAAGTCATTGAGCTCAAGCATGATTCATGATTTTATGCGAGCTTTAATTTTCTGATATTATAGTGGTACATTAGGGTAGTAGCAACTGAGATATGCTGGGTAAGTACCAGAAGGGGGTGCTTGAGCTCAATGACTTCAAAGACAAAAACATCGATGTATCACACTTTAAAATCCGTTTATAAATGCAGAAGTTATATAGAAAAATGTAAAAGCGCGACCCCTACGTTCGGCATAAAAAAATAAAAATTTTTTTTTGAAACTACCTTTCAATAATACTTCATATTCGAAGGTGTACGGCGAACTTTTTTTTGAGGTACGCCCTAGTGTATATATCCCTCCAAACGCATATACACGTCAGCAAATTATTTTTCGTAAAAGGGATCAAATTGGTACCCATCAAATGACTCTGTAACTAGAAAATAGACATGCAAAATATAATAAATTTATACTTTTAGGTGGAACGAGGAGAAAGGGGATAAAAATGGTACCAGTGCCACGACAATAGCTAGAAAAGTGAGATCATGGATCTGTACAAACAATCCTTTTATCGCATGTACACTTCAAATAAAGAGATTTTTCGTAAATTGAAATTGGTACCGATGCAGCTAGAATCATAAAATTCATTGAATGCAGTTTTATGACTATATAGACGTGCAAAATAAAATAAATGTTTGAAATTCGCACTTTTGGGGTGGAAAGGGGATAAATATGGTACCAACCAAACCGGTGCATACCTCCTTCTAATTGCGTAGACTTGAAAAATAAAGCGATCTTTCGATTTCGTTCCCTTATGGTCAAAATGGCCAATAGGTTATAAAATAGGTACCGACCAACAAAATAAAGAAAATTTTCGAAATTTGTACTTTTAGGGGAAAAGGGTATACAAATGCTACCAATTAAACGGCTGCAGCTAGAATAATGAAGTTGGGTGTGAGCAGTCCTCTGAATGTATAAACGTGCAAAATAAATGAAAATTTCGAAAATTCCACTTTTAAGAGGAAAACAGGGCGAAGGGGATAAAAATAGTAACAATCAAACGGCTGCAGCTAGAATAATGAAAATCGGAGTACATTTCGCCCTGGCTGCGTAGACTTGATAAATAAAGCGATCTTTCGATATTCGTTCTCTTAGGGTCAAAATGGCCAAAAGCTTATAAAATTGGTACCGCCGACCCAACAACAACAGCAAGAATCATAAATAAAAAATTTTCGAAATCTGTACTTTTGGGGGAAAAGGGTATACAAATGGTACCAATTAAACGGCTGTAGCTAAAATAATGAAAGTCGATGTATCCTTCGCTCTGCCTGCGACTGCAACCTAGAATCATAATGGGTGTGAGCAGTCCTCTGAATGTACAAACGTGCAAAATAAATTAAAATTTCGAAAATTCCACTTTTAAGAGGAAAACAGGGCGAAGGGGATAAAAATGGTAACAATCAAACGGCTGCAGCTAGAATAATGAAAATCGGAGTATATTTCGTCCTGGCTGCGTAGACTCGAAAAATTAAGCGATTAATTCCATATTCGTGCTTTTATGGTCAAAATTTCACAAAAGGAGATAAAATTGATACCGGTTAAATGCGTGCAGTTAGAATCATAAATCATTCGATAGTGCAGTCCTCCGACGGTCAACATTAAATTTTCAAAAATTCTACTTTTAAGAAAATAGGGATAACAATTAAAAACGGTTCGGCCGGGCCGAACTTTATATACCCTCCGCCATGGATTGCATTCCACAGAGGTTGTCGGTTTTCGTAGAAGTCCAGTAGCATTACAGGAAAATATATTTTTTTAATATAGCCAAAGTAAAACAAATACAAATATTGAAAAATTAATTTTATAAACAAATATAATATTTTAATTATTTCAAACCACGCTTATAAAGTAATGCAACCAATACGTCAATGCAAAAAATAAATATTCTTACATTTATATTTTCAAAGCCATAAATATTGGTAGATAGTGGGTGCTACAGTTGGTTGTATTTCCATTCTATTTGAATTCCAAAAGTACAAATTTTGAAAATCCATTATCAGACGTACATAGTGCAAAATAACCTAACTTCATGATTCAACCAATTTTTGCCGTAAAAGAAAAAGTACGAATTTGGAAAAAAAACTTTTTATTTTGCGTGTCTATGCAGTCAGAGGAATATATACACCGAATTCCATGATTCCAGCTGCGCCCATTTGGTTGATACCATTTTTACCCCCTTGACGTTTCTACGCAATTAGAATTTCATCATTCTAGCTGTAGTCGTTTAGTTGGTACTATTTTTATCCCTCTGTACCATTGTATCCCTTGAAAGTACTAATTTCGAAAATGTCGTCTATTTTCCATGTCTACGCAGTCAGAGGAATGTATACTCCTAATTTCATGACTCTAGCTGCGGTCATTTGATTGGTACTATTTTTATCCCCTTTTTTCATTTTAACCCCAAAAAGTACGAATTTAGAAAAATCTACTTATCTTACTTATCTATGCAATCAGAGGAATGTATACACCGAATTTCATTATTCTAGGTACAGCCGTTTGGTTGGTACCATTTTTATCCCTCTATTCCCATTTTACCCCTTAAAAGTACGAATTTGGAAAAAATACTTTTATATTATGTATCTATCAATTAGAGGAATGTACACACCGAATTTCGTGTTTCTAGCTGTTGTCGTTTAATATGTACCATTTTTATCCCTTTTTTGCCCCATTTCACCCCCTACAAATAAGAACCACTTTATGGTGCACGTTTATGCTATAAGGGGAATGCGCATACCAAATATCAAGCAAATATGAACAGACATATTCAAAAAACATGCTTAAATACGCTAAAATATTAGGGATTATTATGGGTATTTTTAGTCCTTGTGAGGGAAAAATTTTTCCCTCTGGGCCGATTTCGCCCCATTTCAATTCCAACCGATCTACGACTATAAGACGCATTTATGTAAAATTTGAACGTTCTAGCTCCTTTCGTTTAGATGCTAGCGTGCTTTCAACAGACGGACAGATAGACGGACATGGCTAAATCGTCTTAGAATTTTATGACGATCAAGAATATATATATATATATATACCTTATAGGGTCTCAGGTCGATATTGAAGGTGTTACAAACCGAATGACAAAGTTAGTATACCCCCATCCTGGAGGCGGAGGGTATAAAAATGGTACCATTCAAACCACTACAGCTAGATTACTGAAAGTCGGTGTATACTTCGCTCAGGCTGCATACACTCAAATCAAACAGGGTGATCTTTCGATATTAGTACATTTAGGATCAAAATGGACAAAAGAGGATGAAATTTGTACCGATCAAATGCGTGCTGCTAGAATTATAATATTCGATATGTACAGTAATGACTATGACTACACAGAAGTGCAAAATAAAATAAATTTTCGAAATTTTTACTTTTTGGCGGAAAGGGGATGGAAATGGTAACAATTAAACCGCAACGGCTAGAATAATGAAAATTGGTGTATGCATGCTCTGATTGCGTAGCATTCTTTCAAAATAGACAAAAGGGGGTATCAAATAGCTGCAAATAGAATCATAATATTAAGTGTAAACAGTCCTCTGGCATATAGACGTAAAGAATAAAGATATTTTTTGGGAGTTTGTACTGTTAAGCAAGTTGGGACGAAAGGTATTAAAAATGGTACTTCGATTTATAAATATCTTTGACCAGGATGCACAAAAGAAAAATAAAAATATTTATACAATTCACGAGAGTATTACGTCTTTGTGCATTTGTTTGTAACACCCAAAAGGAAGGGAGATAGACCCATTGTTAATAATACCGATCGGCTTAGAATCGCTCAATCAATCAACAATGTCCGTCTGTCTGTCCATCTATTGTTGTAATCACGATACAGATCGTAATTTTAGCCAGAACCAAACGAAACTTTGCACAACGAATTTTTTCGGGACAAAAAAGAAGAAATTTTAAGAAAATTGGTTCAGATTTAGATATAGCCCCCATACGTATTTCACTCCCGATTTGACCCTTTTAACTCTAGACACCACTTATTTCAACAGATTTTCTTCAAAATTGGTAGAACATCTTATAGAGCAACTAGAAGCACCTGTGGTAAAAATGTGTTAGATCGGTTCAGATTTATATATAGTTCCCATACAAATTTTGCTCCCTATTTAAATTTTTCCGCTCTAGAATCCACATATTTTAACAGATTTTCTTCAAAATTCGGAAAACATCTTATATTTCAACTGGAAACACCTGTGGTAAATATGTGTTAGATCGGTTCAGATTTATATATAGCTCCCATACAAATTTCGCTCCCAATTTGAATTTTTCCGCTCCAGAATCTACATATTTTACCAGATTTTCTTTAAAATTGACAAAACATCATATATTTAAACTAGGAACACCTATGGTTAAAATGGGTCACATCGGTTCAGATTTACATATAGCTCTCATACAAATTTCGTTCCCGCAGAAACCGCGTATTTTCAGAGAATTTCTTAAAATTGAGCACGTTACACTTCAACTGGAAGAACTTATTGTGAAAGTTAGTCTCTTCATTCCATGTTAGAAAGTGGAGTGTATCATATAGTCGGCCCCACCCGACTTTAGCCTTTCTCTACTTGTTTTTTTCAAATTCGTAATTTTTGGGGCAAATAGGGGTAAAAGGGTTAAAACCAAGGGTACACAAGGGTGAACAAGACAATATACATAAGAGTCTAGAGATAATATGTAGAAAAACTGTGTACTCAATTTTTCATTTGGTGATATTTTCTCCTTTTTACAGGACTTTTAATTTCCAAAGGATAAATTTGTCTTAATAATTTATTTTCATAGTTTCGAGAGCCATTTACTGGCGATATAGGTGTCAACTGAAAGAGAAGAATGCATGTTAAAAATACTAAAAATGCCATGCCTCTCTCTGTATTAGTTTAGCATTAACAACCATTGCAGGTTTTCCCCCTTAAATAATAAAAGATGCATAAACTAAATAAATAAGGGGGTAATCGAAATTGTTGTTAATGCTAAACTAATACCGATAGAAGAGTTATATTTAAAATATTTTCAACAAATATTCTTCTCTTTCATTTGATAACCATATCGCTTTTGTATGGCTCGTTTAAGTATGAAAATAAATTATTTAAACATCTATATCTTTTGGAAATTAAGAGTCCTGTAAAAAGGAGAAAGTATCACCAAATGAAAAATATACATACGATCTCTAGTTACACATGTATATTGTCTTGCTAAGGTAGGTAAGAAAATTGTAGCACGGTGTAATCGTAAAAATTTTAGGATACAAATTGAAAGAAACAATCGTCTGTAACTGGAACGTAGCTCTGACTGTGTGGAAGATTGGAATTTATGATGGGCGAAATCGATCCAATGAGGAAATTTTCCTCCCTAACAATGAAAGAAAATATCGTTAATGTTCTCTCAAAATTTTATTCAAAAACTAGTGAAAGAATATAATCTCGTTAATTTATTTCAATGTAAACGTACACGTCTGTCAGCAATCTTGATAATAAAATTATTCAAGAAAACTAATCCCGTAGAAAATTGTCTTTAAACGCATAACCCCTTCTCAAGCAGACCTCCCGCTCAAATACCAAAAAACACACACACACGCTCACAAATAATTGAAAAAATGTCATCATTTTCAATTTTCCCACGCAGCAAATCCACATTCTGTCACGAGTCTTCTTCTTCTTCTTCCTCTGCTCACAGAAATCACCGGCAAAATCAAGCGTAGACATTTTCCGTAACCATGTTAGAAGGGCCTAATAAAATAATTCCGTAAATTTCATAAGGCTGTGTGTGCGTGAGGTAGGTTGTCTACACTCTCACACACACACACACACATTGACATCCCTGCCGACATAATATATAATTGTCTGTATAAGCCCCCCCATACTTGAAACGAAAGATACAGACAGACACACACTGGCTCACTCACCCAGTCAAAGACTGTGGCAATGCGTGTGTGTGTGTGTGCACTCGTGTACTCGGAAAAGGCAGACAAGGCAAAGACGTTTGACGCGCCATTGTCGAGACATTTAGACAGTAAAAAGCAACAGCTACAGCCACAGTCACAGCACAGCGCAGACTTTGGTAATGATATAAAACAAACAAAATAAAACTACAAACACACACACACACAGTCACACAAACATGCCCATAAATATACACACACACAAACACAGTCACATACACTTTCACTTACACTGG